>LPNX010805318.1:235268-340750 GCA_001517045.1 Pseudotsuga menziesii
AAGATTTGTAGAATCTCTATAAAATCATATAAAAAGATATAGTAAATATAAAATATTACACATGCATACTCATCATCTTTCCATTGTATTATTCTTATTATAAATGTTGACATACTATATAAATGTTATAAATATCCAAAGTTGTGACATCCTAAATGGTTCCACCTAAACATATTGTGTATACAAATTATGTTTTGATTAAGTCATAGCATTTGAACCTATTAGCGATGCAAGACATCATGAACTCTGATACTTTATATAAGAAAAGAGAAATTTTATTTTCTTAATACTTATAACAACTTAATATGGGGAAACTAGTTTAAAAAGGGGACCGAGCTTACCAGGGGTTTGGGACTTATGAGAGTAATTAAAGTTTTAAAAGGGAAAGGATAAATATGATAATGATAATTAAGAATTTAAATAATTGTGAGGAAAAAAAATAAAAAGCCTAATTACTTCCTAATCCTAGAACTTATTTTTATTTTATGAAATGAATCTTCATTGGGGATGGAGTTTATCACTCTTTTGACTAAAAATATTATTTTTTCCTCTCCTTTGAATGTCTTCTCTGATCATAATTTCTAAACTAGAAACAAACATCAAGCCCTCTTTTAAAAAATACCATAAGAAGATAAGAATGAATTTTATATGGAGGAGCTTGCAGAGGTAGATGTTAAAACATCATACCACTTAGTACCATAGTCATCAAAGTAGCTAGGACCATAATCTTATTCATTTTCATTTATGCTACATAGTCCAAACTTGGTTTATGGTGTCTTCCTAAGGTTGTTGGGGGGTTTTGGACCATTAAATTAACCCAACACCCTCATTTTGGTCAACTAGGAGCTAATAAACCCTCGTTAATGACCTTTTGGTACCTTGGGGAACTCCCACTCCTTAAAATATGGATCTGGGTTGACTAGGGGTGACTATGCACTCTATTTGAGTATTTTTGGCTCTTTTTTCCCATTTATGACTTCCTAGAGCCACTCTGACTCCACCATGCACTCCACCACACCTAATCCACCCTCATTTATGATCACTTATGCCTCTCCCATGTTCACTTAAAAATTTGTGACTGTTTGAGATGGTTTGGGAGCCTATTGGTCCACCTAGGGGGTTTTGAGGTCCAATGTAATCCTGCCACTTGTATGACACCAATGTGCCTCAAAAGGATAATTATTTTATCCTAATGTAACATAATCATGATCCATACCTATTTACACATTGAACTGTAATAGAAACTTCAATTATGTGCATCATTCGTTGGTGTAATTTTTTCCTCCTTTCAATGTTTTGCTTATGTGTTGTCCAATTATTTCATTGTGAGAGTTATCTTAGGTTCTAGATCCTTGTTTAAATCAGAAATTGCATGGTATCAGAAATATAGGAGCTTCAAACCAAATTCAGAGAGTTCAGAGGGTTCGAATTAGAAACCTAAGGTCTCATCCAGAAGATCGATAGTTTGAATTGTAGGTGTCAGTCAATATTTGTCACTCAGTGCGCAACAACAAATGGATAAGCCTCATTTAATATTTCTAACTCAATTCAACTAATTTGAGTGGAAGGACAAGACAGTAATCCAATTGAAATTCTGAGGTCTCTACAAACTTACCATGGGGACGGAAAATGAGCCAAATTCAGCTATTCAGATGTCCAAGTTTTTTTTTAAAAATGAATGAAGTGTTTGGGATTCTATGTATCAACATTTCAAGAGACCTCCTTTTTCATGTTGACATTATCGTAAATCCAAATGAAGTGTGGCTCAAGGTCGAGTGTTTTTTTGGAAAGATTGATGAACCGAGAGGCCATCATCTTGAAAACGAGTTGATCACCTTGAACCCAACTCATTTCGAGACGATCCAAGAATTCTTCACCAAGTTTAAATCCCTGTTTCTTCATCTAAAGCAATGTGGCACTAAGAAATAAGAGTGTTTGATTCTATCCATACTTTCAAAGCTAGGGCCTATATATTGAGTGTTTGTTTCAACATTTCACTCAGGAATGCTGGAGGTTCAAAACTAGAGAATGCCATCTTTGGAATAATTCATGGAGTCTTTGAATCAAGAACAAGCCAATTTGGTTCAAATCGGTACCATAAAATATACCAAGGAACAATATATTGTAGTCAGATATTTGAAGTAAGCAAAGGGAAAGGAGAATCCCAAATATTCGAAGCAACAAGAGAAGAACAAGGACAAAGATAAGCCAAAATCTTCTAATGGCGGTTCCAGTCATAGCAACGACAAAGGGAAGAAGAAAGAGAAAACCAAATGCACTTACTTTCACAAGAGTTGGCACCTTGATAGTGCATGCATAAGAAAACCATTGACATGATAGCACAATTCCTTGAGAAGAACAACATTCGCCTTCGACATGGAGCATAGAAGAATGATGGAGGTTGAAATTCAGAAAACAAGGAGAGATGGCATGCATTGGTGGTTGGATATTCTCGATCTTTCTCTTTCATCATAGATTCAAGTGCCTCAAGGAACATGACTTCTGTAAAATAATCCTTCTAGTACCTACATCCGTACAGTGGTCCATCCATCCTCATGGGTAATGACTGAGAGATCCCATCCAAAAGAATTGGTAGGATTAATATTGACAATGGGTAATTCAACAATGTGTTGTTTGTGCTTGATATTGCAACAAAATTACTCTCTATTTATGAAATGACTCACACAGGTTTGGAAAAGAGAGTGAAATTCACTCAAGATGGTGTGGAAATTTCTGAAATTTCTACAAAAAGGTGGTTGTATTGGGTATTGTAGATCATGACTCAAGGATGTACAAGTTTTCACACTTTCTTCCTTAATCCTCATCAGATGCGCTCCTGTCACATGCCAATGAGATAATAAAGCTATGACATGAGAGGTTTGGACACCTCAACTATAGATATCTTCAATATTTGAGAACATAAAACATGGTTGAAGGACTTCCAAGCTTCAAATTTTCTAAAGTAACATGCAAGGGATGCATTGTTGGAAAGCATGCAGAGAACATGTATGAAAAGGGGAAGGAAAGAAGGGTTGTTCAAGTGTTTGAATTGACTCAGTTTATATATGATAGGACCTCTTCCCACAACCTCCTATAGAAACTTAAGGTATTCCTTAACATCCATAGATTATTTTTCAAGATATTGTTGGGTGTTTTTCCCCAAGCTGAAATATGAATTGTATGAGATCGATCTTCAAAGATTTCAAATCCTATGTTGAGAAATTCAATGGGAAGATAAAGGCCTTAAGTACTTGTAATTTCAATAAATATTTCAATAAGAACCTACAACATCTATGTGAATATAATGGAATTCAAATGCAACATTCAGTGCCTTACACACCACAACAAAATGGTGTGGCAGAGCACAAGTATAGAGGATTGAAGGATATGGCCACATGCATGTTGGAGGCTAAGTATTTGTCTCATAATATACAATATGATGCCATCAATTGTGATTCATATGTTCAGAACAAAGGTCCACACAAATATTTGGTATAAAAAACTCCATTTGAGGCTTGGAGAGGACACAAACCTGATGTGTCTCATCTAAGGGTTTTTGGCTCAAAGGCATGGGATAGAAGTCCTCATGAGAAAAGAAAAGCATTGAATATCGAACTAAAGGAGTCCATGTTGGTTGGATATTCTGAATATGAAAATGGATACAAGATCTTTGATCCCTCATCTCAGAAAACATTCATTGAGAGAAGTGTTGAGATCGAAGAAGAACCTATGCAGAAGGTTTAACTAGTAGAGGGGGATTGCTCACACCCTCCACTCAATGATGATGTAAGTGATGTTTCCATTTATTATTCTTATTATTATGATATGTAATATGAGGATTATGACATGCATGCATATCACGAATCTCCCACATGGCCAAAATGGGATGAGAAAATGATAAAAGAAACTGGTGATCTTGCAAGAGATCCAATAGACACTAGGAAGACTAGATATCAGTTTCACAATGCTCTCTATACTCGTGATTCGAATATTCTAGAGAGATTTTTTCTTATGGTTTTATATTATAAATATTATATTAATAAGAATCACATGACCCAATATGGAAAACAACCATCCAAGAACAGTTCAAGTCTTTGCAATACAATGAAACTTGGGAGTTGGTTTCTCTACGTTCGAAGAGAAAACTAGTGCAATGTAAGTAGGTTTATAGGACCAATATGGATGATGATGGCTCATATGTGAAGTATAAGGATGTATTATTTTCGAAAGGATTCCCTCAAGTCCATGGAGTGTACTTTAGAGAGACATTTGCACCGGTGGAAAATATGGACTCAATCATGCTAGTTTTGGCCATTGCTGCATCTCAGTGATGGGAGTTGCACCATATGGATATGAAGATTGATTTATATCACTATGAAATTCATGAGGATATTTATATGTATAATATCTAAGGTTTCATTCATGATCCTTCACTTTTTTCAGGTTGAATAAGTCTCTCTATGGCCTCAAGCAAGCTCCCAAAGCTTAGCATGCAAAGATGGACAACTTTCTTCTCTCACAAGGTTTTGAAAGATGCAAATCTGATCCTAATGTGTATTTGCAGAATGTAGATGAATTTATTCAAATAATTGTATTGTATTTTGATTACCTTTTTATCACTGGAAGTTGTATTGTTGATATTGGTTCAATTAAGTCTTAACTACACAATGCATTTTCTATGACTCACCTAGGATTGTTGAAACAACTTATTGTCTTGGATATTGAGCACTCTGATGTACGTACTTAGTTTTATACCTATTATTAAAGTTTAAAATGTATGAATGTAAATTTTCTAAGTGTCCCTTCCTTTTAGGAGAAAAATTAGGTGATTTTGGTTCATATCCATTGGTGGACAACTTCTTGTATATACAACTAGTTGGGACCTTGTTGTATCTCAAAAACTCTTGACATGATTTGGATTATGCAGTAGGTGTTGTTTCAATATATATGTAGGATTATGATTAAATTCATTGCAAGGATTCTAAAAGGATACTGCATTATTTGCAAGGAATCAAACACTTTGGGATACACTATGAAGCTAGTTCTCCACTAGAACGAGTAGGATTTATTGATTCTAATTGGGATGGAGATTCGACTGATAGAAATTTCGATCCAGGTTATGTATTCATGCTTGAACATGGTAATATTTTATGGTAAATTAAGAGAAAACACACTATTCCCTTATCTTCAATTAATCCCGAGTACAGAGGATCAATGAATGCAACTAGACAATGTGTGTGGTTGCAAAGCATTCTCGGAGAACTTGGTTTCGCATTTGATTCACCCACTATCATTTGGTGTGAAAATAAAAGTGAAATGAATATATCCATAGATCCAGTACAAAGATAGAGGACCATGCACATTGAGATTCACATGCACTACACCAGGAGCTTGGTGCATGACAAGGTGATATCATTGCAGTATTTGCCATATGTAGAGAAAACTGCTAACATATTTACGAAGAGATTCACAGAGAAGAAATTCACCTATTTTAGATCACTCCTTGGGGTGTGTGACATATGGTGATGATTGATATTCACTTTCATATTTTGTCTCCATGTCTATTTTAGAGGAGAGGTTTTATTCCCATGTGGTTTTCCTTCTTACCTTGGTTATATGGACTAATAATATTTTGTAAGAGGTGACTAGAGAATTAGTTGCCAAAGCCTCATTTTTTATTTGGTTACACTAATTCAGGATCAAGGTGGGGTGTTAGCACATAATACCACATAGTACCATAGTAATCATACCACCTAGGACCTTAGTCTCATTCATTTTCACTTATGATACATAGTCTAAACTTGGTTTATGGTGTCTTCCTAAGGTTGTTGGGGGGTTTGGACCATTAAATGCAACCAAAAACCTAATTTTGGTTGAAAAAGGATCTAAGGCACCCTCATTAATGACCTTTTTGTCCCTTGGGGCTCTCTGAATTGTTAAAACATAAATCTGGGATGACTAGGGCCACCGATGCACTGTATGTAGGTTTTTTTGTCTCTTTCGTCGCATTTATGATGACCTGGAGCCACTCCCACTCCACCATGCACTCCACCATGCCAAATACACCCTTATTTGTGATCACACATGAGTCTACAACATTCACATGATCATTCACTACAACAAATCCTGGAATTAGCGTCCCATTTAGTATCCATTTTTAGTGTATTTTTTTTACATTGAGTGGTCAAACTAGATGCTAAATGGGATGTGTCATGGACAAAACTTAAAGAATCTCAAAAAATGTATTTCTTTTCTTCCTAAATAGCATCCTTTATGACGTCCAAAATAGTGTCTATTTTTTTTTGTCTAGAATAGCGTCCAACTTTGCTTCCTAAACAACGTCGAGGTTTGCTTCCTAAATAATGTCCTATTTTGATTCCTCATGAGTGTCCACTTTTTATTCTTAAATGGCATCCCTATTAGCGCCATATTTAGATCCTTAATAGTGCCATGTTAGCATTTAATATTGCATCCATTTTTTCTACCAATTTAGCATCCCATTTTGCACCATGTTTTACTTCCAAATATGTGCCAATTTTCACTTCCAAATTTGCACCAATTTTTGCTTCCTTTTTTACATCGTGTTTTGCTACCAAAATAATGCCAAATATTTCTTCTATTGTTGCACCATATTTTGCTTCCTATGTAGCGCCAAGTTTTTCATCCAAAGTAACATCTTAGTTTTCTACCATATCAATGCCATGCTTGGCTTAATCATTAGCACCACATGTTGCATCATTTTTAATGCCTAGTTTCACATATCTCATTTTTTGCTCACTAATTTAGTCATTTTTAGTAATTTTATATATGATTTTTGGTCATTTTGTTTGGTCACCTATCTCTTTTTTTTTCTTATTAATTTAGTTTTTTTAAATCAATATTATAATATCATTAGGGCATGGAGGAATTGAACCACCAACCTCCTTCCTGTAAGGCAGGTGCTCTTCCATTGAGCTAGCACCCTTTAAAAATTTGGTAACCTAACTTTTAGAGTCCTCTATAATGGTAAAAAGGATCAATACATAACTTTGAGTATATAATGGTCGAAAAAGGATGATAAATTATATATGTTCACAATATATGATCAAGCACATTATGAAATCCATAAACCTTTTCTAGGAATTTTGAACAAAACTCAAGAAATTGGCTTAATGGGATTGCAAAAATCACTATTCCCTAGCAACTGTAAGTGTACCACTATATGAGACGTATCAACAAAAATTATCTTAGTATGGATTCCAAGGATATAGTATATAAGCATGATCATCCTAGAGCCATGTATAAGTGGAGCAATAAGGAGAATCAAAAGATGATGATCAACCCAACAATCGATGATTCACATGGATCCTATCGACCATGGGATGAGAAAAGTTCCCTCTTCCATCAAGATAATGAGTATCGACAAGGAAAAATGGTTAGGATATACTGTGATGTCAATTAATAATGTTTATTCGCTTCCCAGGGTGATGTTGTAGTGCTTTACTGGGAGATCTACATGATCCCCAACAACATTGGATATAAGCATATTCATAGGGCCATAGAATATAGGATGAGGATTTACTTTTATCTTTTTCTTTGGAAAACCAGACATGATTTGAAATGCTGGGATAAGGAATAGAATTAGATATACTTAACAAACTACAATCATGACAGGGCATATGACTATACTCTATAGCCATTGTGCAGATGTTGGAAATGGGTATAATTTCCTAAGGACTATGAACAACATCCATTTAAATATGAATGCAAAACCTTCCATATCAGAGGAATACTCGGTGGAAGTGATCTTACTATTTCTAACATAAAGAAACAAATAAGCTAGAAATGGAAGCTCCAGGGGGATACACATAACATTAGAACACAAAAGCAACACCATAGAGAAGTTCCATCTAGATTTTGCATTGTAAACAAGAAAGCATACATAATATAGACAAAATTGGATGTGATCATAAAATAGGTCATATTTCACTTACCTATATCACAATGTGATTACTCTATTGGTCAGGTTTCCATTTTTGTCACTACAAAAAGATCTTGTCATGAAAAAATCCATAATATTTAGAATCCCATAATTATCAATTGGCAGATAATATCATATTTAAAGCATAAAATTTCATGTTCAAACACTTGTTTTAATAATCATATTTGATAATGAAAGAAAGAGAAGAAAAAAATTGATAAAATCAAGAAATTACCTTTGATGTCCTAATGCAAAACTTGGTTGATATGACATTGCATACATTTCTTTACCAACATGACCTACATCATACAACCGAATGCGGTGTTTATATTTTAAGAACCAGAGAAGTGTTGCATTTTTTAAGACTGAACAAGAATGCTCTTCAACTTTTGTAATTTTTTTTAGTACTCAGTAAGTTGCTATGGATTTTATATTGAGGGGAGTTAAAAAAATTGTATTTTGCGTTAAGACGAGGTGCTAGAATAACTGAAAACCAATAATATATTAGGATCCCTGATATATTATGTATTAATGCGTAATAAATATCATGAGTGTTAGTGATCAATCAAGTTAATGAATAACAATTAGTATTGGTAGTTAGGGATGTTCTTGTAGAGTAAGTAATTAAACCACAATGAAAAGATGCTAGCAAATTGTATCAATTAACTCAATTAATATTTCTTTCTATATATCTTCTCTTTCACGAGTGTTCCATGTTAAAGTCCAACTTTCACTACACTAAACAACCTCATGGAGACAACAATGATGGCTAAATATACCCTCCTTTTGAATATTAGTTTGTATTCTAGAATGTTAGTGGACCTTCTAACCCTTGCAAAAACATACATTATGTTTGCATACTTCCATCCATACACTCACTTACAAAGTTGTTTGTTTTGTATCTGAAATGGGATTGATCACAAAATTAGGGCATAAAATAAATGAATAAATAGATTATCATCCTAACAACATAATAAATGAGAATAAACTAAAAACAAAATTGAAAGAATGGTTCATTAAGCAATGCTACAGAAATACCATAATCAACCTAAATGATCATCTCACAAACCTCTCATTAAGGAATTTAGAGAAATTTGAGGTCTTGGTCTCATCTAAATCAACAAGAAATGGAAAGAAATACAATGTGTCTTCTATATCAAAAGGTTGTGCTAGGAAAAAATACAAACAACAAAATATTAAGAATAATGGTCAAGTCATCTCTAAATCCTAAAATTAATTCAAAATGGAATGCTTGATTGGGAAGGGACCCCCTCTCCTCGTTAAAAACTTGGGGCCTGGTCAAAAAGTAATTTATCTAGAAATGCACTTACTTTACCATTACACCGTGTACAAGAACATCAACGACAAGTAAGAAATGCTTATCAATATTACATACATCTCTACATGTAATGATATCAGTTGTAGCTATTATAGAAAGGAGAACATTAATCAGTACAGTACCATAAAGCTTTGTATTACATATGTTTCATTAACCAATTAAATTAGTAGTACTAATACAATATTTTTTTATCTTGAAATCTATTTTTTTTCAAAAAAAACTTATCACAACAGAAAGAACATGTTAAATTCAAATGAAGGGGCTCGCATATATATTAAGTAGCGAGATACATGGAAAATGTGCACTCAAGTGAATTAAGAAAATCTCACAATTAATCATTCCATTTCATTTTTCATTAGATTCTCTTAACTGCTGGATGAACCCAAGTTGACTGAGAATTGGCTCGAGTCTTCGATTTAGGGTTGTGAGATCTTTCTAGAGTGATTTTTTGGGTATATTTCCAAGCAAACTAGGGATACCACATAGAAGGGATAAAGGTATTCCTTGATATTGATTCTTAAAAACAAGTATATATTCCCACCTATCCATCGGTAACTAACTACCCGGATTAAGTATACAAATATCCAGAGAGAAAGGTATACATTGTTATATCCCTCTTATATACTAGTAACCAATTAGCCCAATCCACTTACTAAGGAACCCTAAACATAGGTATACATTTCCATAATCCCCATAAAAAAAGCATCAATGATATGCACATATATAAAAAGTGTCATTTTTACATAAATATTTAATGAACCTAATACTAACTTGAATAAACCTAGACCAGTATGGAAGAAGAACTAAACTCGTGGAAAAGGGATAACTTCCAGGTGTTGGTATGGCACTAAAATATCACCTACAACCATCCAAAACATGCAGTCCTATTTACCCCCATGATAAGTTTAAGAAACAAGGTGGTTATTGAACTAGAAGAATATTCTGACAAAAGATACATCAAGGAAACTAATGCCACCTTTTGAAAGTACCTACCATCTTACGCTATACATGATTTAGAGAAAAAAAAGAACCTTGATAAAAGGAGGAAATGAAACAACCAATTGTAAGCCATTAAATTGGAAAGGTTGAGACTCCTAAGTATGTTAGTTACAGTTATGACGGAACTTTTATGCCAATCTTGTAAGGATTTTATGTACACCGTAATCTATACCAATATTATTAGTGAGACATAAATGTGCATCTTTAGATTTTGACACCCAAACATCACTGATATCAATGGATCATATTGATTTTAGACTCTCTTAATATGCTAGAAAATCCAATCATATCAAAAAATCTAGAGGACAACTTTGGACCATTATGATCAATTTCAGAGACACAAAATATTCCACAACCAGTACTTACTTGGATTCTAGACTATCCATTATCGCCTCTCAAGTTTCAACATTGTAATCTACAAGAGGATATTCATCTAAACCATGCCTACTAACCAATCTAGATTTGACCTATAAGGAACATAGAAATTTCCCTTATGGTACTTGGCCTCTGAATTATTTCCTAAAATTTTAGAAAACGCACTGGGAACAAGTGCCAAAGTAACTAAACAGGCTTCGCACTTACAAGCATAAAAAAGACAAAGGTGTCATAATATACAACACACTTCTTACTGTAATCATGTCAGCATTTGCTATTATTTTTTGCACTATTAAATTCATTCCTCATGGGAATTGTTTGTTAACAACCAACAAGAAATAAACCAGTGCACTACAAATCAATAAAATTGATATTGTTGTTGAAATTTGGATCAGAATGGCACTCCATATGGGTACAAGGAGGGCATGTTATATGGGATATTTTTAGCGTGATTTTTATAGGATCCATTCACCTAACCTAGGTGCCTACCTTTTCACTCTAAAATTTACCACCCATAGAGCATGTTCTAAGAAGAGTTGTTAGGCCCAAATCTTGTCACCACCATGTGATAAGACCTTTGACTTACATATTTTCCCTTAATCCCAGCACTTGGAGTGGAAACCCATGTTGTTTGTCAATTCTACAAGAAAATGCTCAGCAGTGTGCTTTCCCTATGAACCATGAGCGGTACCTTGCTCACACCAGCTTCATTCTGTTTGCCATAAGCGATGCCACTGCCTATGGCCTTTGGTCCATAAGAGTTTCTCATCTAAACCGCTCTGTCATAAGAGAAGAAAAGTGGTACCCTGGGTAAAATGGGAAAAAGAGAAGTTTCTCGAGGCTTCTAGATCATGAGCCTCGTGTCCTCCCTTTTCCCTATCATTGTGGGTTAGTTAAGCTCAAGATCCCCCATCATAGGATCTTAGAGGCCACCTCATCCACAAACCTATCAACCATTCCTATCCATTGAGCCTTATAAATACAAGCTCATGTCCATGGTTGAGGGGGAGAACTATAGAGGTATTGTTATGCTATTGGATTGACCACTTAGCCCAAGCTATTGGAGAGCATAGAGAGAAAAGTTGGAGCTTATGGGGATGAAGTGTTTGTCTCATGGAGATGCATGTTGACACTAAGGATTGATTGGTTGTAAAATTCTCCATACATCTTAATGCAAAGCTGATTTCCATCCCACATTATTGTTGTTTTGATTTTGCATGTACATGTTGTTAGATTCCTTAGTCCTTAACATGGATAAGTAGATGATTTTCTGGTAGATTTGATGTGTTTGCATGTTTGATATATTTGCAAGTACACAGGTTCACTATCAAAGAAGCATTCCAGGTGTCTACAACATATAGGGAAGGTATTCATCCTTTATCATTCACTCATTTGTTCTGGATATGAACCATTCAGACGAGAGGAACAACTTCTGTCCGCAGAAGGTGAAATATTCCTGGTTACAAATCTGTCGACTCTGCTGGGGAACAGTGCAAATATCGGTTGATCTGATCTTCCTCAATCCTTGAACTCTTGTCCAAATCCAGGATCCATCTCCAACTCTCTTCAGTCAGATCTGCCGTCTGACTCAGTGAATTTTGGTTTGAAACTTTTAGATCTATCCAGATCTGAATTATTTTGGCTTTTTATGTTCTTTTTTACTGTCAATCCATCAATTTTTTCGTTGATCTCATCAATATCTAACTTGATATTTCATTCTCCTTGTTTTTTGGATCTATTCAGGGAACCGCTCATGTGCTGTTGGAAACAAGCGGTGCCACCACCTGAACTCTGTTAGCAGTACATGGTGCCACCGCCTGAGTCCCGTTACCCAAAAGTAGTGCTTGTCTAGAACTACTCTGTCAAGACCCCTCCAACGTGGTGCCAAGTAGGCCCTGTTCCAGACTTTGTATTTTGCTTTTTGTGTGTATTTGGCTTACTTTTTGATGAAAATGAAGTGTATTTTTGAAAAAAAATGCTCCCTCATGACCATGAATTGTGTATTCTACAGTCACTTTGATTGTTGTATTCTTTCTACATTCAAAGAGAGTTTATGTTTCTTGCATTCGATTCTACATTCTTTTCTTTGCTTGAAACCTCTTTCTCTTTTCTATAGATATCATTCATTGGAATTGGAAATCTACATTTCATTTTCTTGTGTAGGTTTCGACTTGTTTTGGACTTGGAATGCATGAGTGATCCATGTTGTTTTGAGTCTTTCTTTGCTTCAAGTGATTCTTGTTTCCTTTTGCATGCTTATTTTTTCAGTGCTTAGTAGGAAAGATTGGTTCTTCGTTTCCTTATTTGTTTGAAAGAGAAGTTTTAGTTTTCTCTCTCCTTTTCTTTATTCGAAAGCATTGTTGAACTATTTTCTTCTTGTTTTGTGCATGATTGTTCAAAATTATAGATCTTACTTTCATTAAGAAGAAATATTTGTTTTCAGCTTTGCATGCATTAGAGTTAGTTTTGTTTGGAGATGTTAGTGAAATCATCTTTCCATTAAGCTTTTATGCATTGTTTTCAAGCATGAAAAGATAGGAAACATTTCTGGTTTATTTATGTTAGATGTTCTCTAAATCTCTTTTTTATTTTCTTTAAAGACTGTTTGGGGTGCATTGATATTTCACCTTTTGTTTGGAAAGATAGAATTGCATTTGCATTTAGGTGTACATTTTTGGGAATAAAAGCAAATCCCTCTCCCTCTCTTAGGTAGAATTTCATTGAAGAGGAAAACTTGCATTATCAAACAGATTAGTGTGCATATTCTTTAATTTCAAGTTTTCACTCCATGGTTCCACCTAAATACACAAGATAAAATTAACGGTAGTACTAGGTTAAAACTTTTAGCAATTCGAGTGATAAGTTAGAGACGTGTTCGAGCTTCTTTAAATGTAGGAGCTATCGTTACTCATCCGCATTACATCCTAGGACTTGCGCGGTTCTTCCACATATCGTTGGTATATCGAACGACCTTTCACATACCCTTAAGGTATATAGAAATGTACTTCATGTACTTAATTGTATATAGGAAGGCCCCTTGTGAACATTTATGCATTAGACATCACTACTACCAATTTGAGCTCCCACATACCTTGTGTATATCGGGAGACCCTTTTAGGAATCTTCAAAGCATCTGAGTTATCCTATTGGCCTGTCCTATGAGGTTCCTAACTCTTATCCATTCCTTTCACATGTTTTCTTGTTGCTTTTAGTTTGGGTAGTACTTTCTTGTGCATGCTATTTAGGGGGTTATTAGAGAGTTTTGAGAGGCATTCTCATCTGGGGCTACCACTCAAGAGGTTCCTTTCCAAGGTGTACCTTTTGTATTCCCTCTAAGTGAAGGTATTGGTCCTCCATTTATTGCAACTCTAAATATTCCTGGATTAACTATAGGATTACCAGTCCGTCTTTTTAATCTGGTAATTCATGTTACACCTAATGTCTCAAATGTCACCTCTCCTCTGGGAGAGGTTCAACCTCAACCTAATCCCTCTCCTTCTTCGTTGGCTGTTATTTCACCCCTAACTTCTTTTTCGCTTGACCAAATATCTATGGTTAGTAGTCATGTGGATAAGAAGAAGAAGAAAGGGAAGGGTAAAAAGAAGAAGGATAAGAAAGAGAAAAACCAACAACCATCTGCTCTTGATGGTGCCTGTTCTAAGAGAACACTCGAAAAACCCAAGTTCCCTTGTAAGCTTTGCAAGGGGGACCACCTTCTCAAGGAGTGTCCTTGTCTCTCTTGTGTAGAAGAAGAGTGGTCTAAAAGGTCCAAACAGTCTATGTCATCAGCTTGTGATCATCATGTTGACGATAATCCTTCAACTAGTGACCCGTTGCTTAAGAGTCGAAAGGGTAAAGTCAGAAATCCTTGATTGATTTGTAGGGACATGCACTTTACTTACCTTTGTCCTCTCATGGATGAAGCTTCTAAGTTGTTGGAAGATATTACTATTTCTCGTCAATGGCTTCCAACAAGTTATCGTAAGTTGTCTCTTGAACCCCCAGTAGTTGATCAAGTGGTCGATTCGATTTCACCCTCGATTGATCCCACTCTTCCGTTGAAGAGTGAACTTGAAGTGGTCAACCCAAGTCCATCCTTGGTTGATCCCACTCTTACTTTGGAGAGTGAAGTTAAAGTGGTCGAGTCGACATCATCTCCACTCGATCCCACTCTTTCATGAAATTGTGTTAAGACTGAAGTAGTCTCTTTGACCAAATCTTCATCTTGTTCTTCTCTTCCAGTAGAGAATGACCTTAAACCTACTGAAGTTTTTATGCTTCATTTTGATTGTTCTTGACAAGAATAAATTTTGTCTATTACGATAGAACCCTCTCCAAGTACTGAGGTTATTTCCTTTTATTGGAGTAACCTAACAGAGTCTCATCTTCATTCGAGTGTTCCTTTCCAGATAGTTGTGAATGTTACTGCTTAGAAGATACTTCACACTATTGTTAATGAAGGGGCTTTTGTTAGTATTCTATCCTTAACTGCTTGGAAATATTTAGGTTCTCCTCAGCTTGTGCCAGCCACTGATTAGATACTAGCTTTTAATCACAGACCTATTACACCTTTAGGGACCCTTCCTTATTTTCCTATTACATTAGGAGGGAAAGCTGTTTGTATTGATGTTATGGTGGTCCAAGGTCCTTTAGATTTTAATATTCTCCTTGGACGTGATTATTTTTATGGCATGAAGGCTGTTGTGTCCACACTCTTTAGAGTTATGCATTTCCCCCATGATGGGAAGATTGTGACCATTGATTAGCTTTCTTTTGTTACACCTGACCATCGCATTACTCCTAGTAATTAGATTTCCCTGAAGGTGCCACATGTTCTTATGGCTCTTTCCCCTTCTAGTTAGCTTCTTCCCATCATAGGTAAAATGGGGGGCATGGCTCTAGCCTATGGACATCATAATGGAGCTAAGTCGGTAGCTTTTATGAAATGGGGGCAACCTACCAACCTCTGGATATCATGTTGGGTAGGATCAGGTTCGAGATCATAGTTTAATTTTGGTTTCAATCTCATTAAAAAATAAAACCACTCCTCAAGGATAGTTTACCTTTTGGTTTCAAGCTTGCATAAAAATGGAACCATGCCTCTAAGCATAGTTCCCATTTTGTGTCAAGCTCGTTAAAAATGAAACAGATGCCTTTGAGCAAAATTCATTTTCTATGTCAAGCTCATTAAAAAATGAAATAGATATCCTCAAGCATAGTTTACCTTTTGGTTTCAAGCTTGCATAAAAATGAAAGAATTCTTGAGCATAGTTCATTTTCTATTTCAAGCTCGTTAAAAAATAAAGTAGGTTTCCTTAAGTACAGTTTACCTTTTGGTTTCAAGCTTTCATAAAAATGAAACTGTGTTCCAAGCATAGTTACCTTCCATTTCAAGCTTGTGTAAAAATGAAACAGATCCCCTTCCCTTGAGTCGAGTCTTCACTTTAGTGTTAGAACTTGAACCTTCTTTTCACCTGCATGATTCTCATTCTTCCTACCTCCATGGTGAACATTTTCACATTAGTAACCAGGTTTTTAGGTTGGGTATGGAAGAAGAATCGTCAGATGAAACAAATCTTGGGGGCATGTCAAGCCACTAACAACCATGCTACGGGTAAGCTTCGCTAGCAATCACGTCAGGGGCAAGATTTCAACCTCTGTATATCATGTTAATGGGATTTTTCAAGCATAGTTTACCCATTGGTTTTGAGATTGCGTAAAAATAAAAGCAATCTTCGAGCATTCTTTCAATTGATCTTCAAGCTCGTTAAAAACAGTAAGATGGTGTTGATATTACTTTTCATTTTCCGTGCTCTGCTTAAAACTTGAAATTTGGTTTGAGATTAGGTTATTATTTTTTCATGCTCTAGATTCAAACATGAAAAAGTCCAATGGAATCTTGTTTAAACTCTTTTCGGGCTCCTTAAATATGAAAATATTATCGAGTGATCTTGTCTTCTTCACGCTCACTAAAATATTTGAAGAGTTGTCTCTCCGACGGTAGGTTATCTCTTTTTAGGTTCAAATAGACTATTTACGAAAAAGAAACACTCCAGCCAATCATGACTAGAAGAGTTCTCTAAGGATTATTTTACACTTTTTCAGGCCTTAGGGACTAAATCATACAAAAAAGAACCCTTTGGAGTTTTCTTTCGTAGCCGTTCAGACTCTCTAAACATGAACGATACTGAGTTTTATTTCATTGGACTCGTTAAATTAAACATTGAGAGACTCTTTTTTGGGAACGAACCTGTCCTTTCTCAGGTTTGTAAAACATATGAGTTTGGACTTGTCTTTGGACAAGCTATACCGAGTGTTTGTTACCCTCTTTGAACTCATAAAATCTAAAAGAGGCACTCATCGATCATGATGGGGAAAATGGGAAGGGAATCATTTCTGCAAATAAATGGCAGTAGTTTGTTGTTACCTTTGAACATGGCACTTGTCTGCATATCAATTCAGTCAATTAGGTATTCAGCTAATCTCCATGATGATCCACTTTCATGAGTCATTTCACTCCTTTGAGTCTTTCAAAAGAATGCATTGTCCACTATCACACTGTGTGTTTGTCCCATTTAGTCATGTTGCCAAGTATTTTGTCGTGCCGCCCGATGTTCAAAGGGAAGTTGAATAAGTTATTCCTCTGCAGTCAAAATGGTCTCTGTTTCAGTACGTTTGAGTCAGTCCTATAGTTACTACATTCACATCATTCCAGAACTATGTTCCAAGTTTCGTGTCGTCGATGTGGGACTCATCATGGTCCTCCTTCGATGAGACTATCCCCATTGACATTAGCTCATCATATGGGAAATAGTATTAGAAACAAAAACTTAGTACCTTGATATTTGTATGCCTTAATGAAAGATTCTCTCTCTCTTGACATAGGTTCACATCATTGACCTTTGATTGATAGAATTGAATGGGTGTTCCACATCAAGACATCTATTCAAATCAGTAGTTTGTACTAGGGTACCTTGGGAATCATTGACATCAATGGTGATCTCCCTCGCACTTGTTAACAGTTCACATCATTGGTCGGTAATCAAGTGGTTTCTACCATGTTCGACTTCAGATCATTGTAATCACATGGATAGAATTGTACTTTGTGGAAGACGAGACGAAGACCCTGGGTATTTGTTTAAAGCGCTCATTGCTTTTCCCTAGGTTGTGATGGAGTTTTGTATATCTAGCATGGATCCACATTTGTATGGTTATGGCTATGCTCAAATTTGAATCTATATGACATATATCTACGTTGTATGTCTAGTAGCTATGTCCAAGTTTGAGTCCTCTATCACATCGATCTATGTTGAATTCTAGTAGCCATGCTTGTTTATTCCTCCCATGGATCTGCCTTGTATTGTTCTGCAACCATGAGTTGGTTACTTGTTTCTATGAGTCAAAAATATTCATGTACTATAGATTCCTACTTGACGACATGCTCCGATTGAGCTGACATTTTTACCTCAAAGCGACAACTTATTCTCTCAAAGCTCTCATTTATCATATCCCTCTAAGAGTCACACTTTGGGGGGCATCCTGTTACACCCAAATCCTATCACCACCATGTGATAAGACCTTTGAATTACATATTTTCCCTTAATCCCAACACTTGGAGTGGAAACCCATTTTGTTTGTCAATTCTACATGAAAATACTCAGCACCATACTTTCCTTGTGAACCATGAGTGGTACCTTGCTTGCACCGCCTTCATCCTGTTTTCCATAAGCGGTGCCATCGCCTGTGGCCTTTGGTTCATAAGAATTTCTCATCTAAAATACTCTATCATAAGAGGAGAAAAGTGGTACCCTGGGTAAAATGGGAAAAAGAGAAGTTTCTCGAGGCTTCTAGATCATGAGACTCGTGTCCTCCCTTATCCCTATCATATTGGGTCAATTGAGCTCGAGAACGGCCATCATAGGATCTTAGAGGCCACCTCATCCACAAATATCTCAACCATTTGTATCCATAGAGCCTTATAAATACAAGCTCATGTCCATGGATGAGGGGGAGAACTATAGAGGTATTGTTATGTTGTTGGATTGGCCACTTAGCCCAAGCCATTGGAGAGCATAGAGAGCGAAGTTGGAGCTTATGGGGATGAATTGTTTGTCTCATGGAGATGCATGTCGACACTAAGGATTGATTGGTTGTAAACTTTTCCATACATCTTAATGCAAAGCTGATTTCCGTCCCACATTACTATTGTTTTGATTTCGCATGTACATGTTGTTAGATTCCTTAGTCACTAACATGGATAAGTAGATGATTTTCTGGTAGCTTTGATGTGTTTGCATGTTTGATCTGTTTGCAGGTACACAGGTTCACTAGCAAAGCAAAATTCCAGGTGTCTATGACATCTAGGGAAGGTCTTCATCCTTTGTTGTTCACTCGTTTGTTCTAGACCTGAACCATTTAGACCAAAGGAACAACTTCTGTCTGCAGAAGGTGAAATATTCCTAGTTATAATAGTATTTACCATACTTTGAGGCATTGAGCCTCCTCTATTTTTTCTTCAATGGTATCTAAATAAATATCTTCAACATAGGCCTCCTCACACCAAGGTCAACCATGATAGACAGACGTGAGGTATGGTTTATCATTTGCAGCAGATGAAAGCCCTTGTTAGGGCCCTTCTCTTAGAAGTCCTACCCTAGTTAGGGTTGTTCTCAGCAATGATGGTCTATTTAGGGTTGTTCTGTAGTAGTCATTCCATTTCTAGGGCCTCTTCTCAATAACCGAGGTCTTCTAGGGGTTTATAGAGAAAGAAGAGCTATGTTGGAGGGTTAAAAAGGAAGTTGAAAGTCTAAAAAAGACTCATATTCATCCATCAAACCTGCTAGGAACTTGTAGCAGTCAACAATAGCCTCAACATAGTCAACAACAGTCACAGGTTTCCAATTGCTTTAGTCAACAGTAAATCTCAATGTAAACATGAGCATGGTTAGGGCTTGATGGCAGTGGCCATCTTGCAAAGTGTTAATCTATAGGATTCTTTTGGTGTTCCCTAATGGAAAATTCAAATTGATGTAATAATTCGTTCCTTATCTACTCATGTACAAACTTAGTCATCTCATACTAAGAAATATTTTCATTGTTGGTGGTTTTATTCCTTGAAAAGGTTTTCCCCAAAGTAAAACTTTGTGTAATTGTGAGTGATTATTTATTTTTGTTTACAGTTCATCTACTATTGCTATAATCTTAGCTTTATACTCTTAAAGTTTACAATTTTTGAAAAGTTTGTTACTGCTAACAAATTCATATCCATGTTAAAAATTTTAACATATAGTACTTTATGGAACATATTAGGTGATCATCTATGGTAGTACTAAGACCTATAGAATCTTATCAAGATGTTGATCGATGATGAAACATTTGGCAATGAAAGCATGAAGAGGAGATGGGATAGTTAGTTCTGGAATGATATTTCAGATCCTTGGAGATGACCCTGTGGTTGCTGTTACAATTTAGAATGCTACGAAATGTTGGGTTGTTTGCTTAACTTTATCTTGAAGGGAGTGAGTTTGGGTGATAACATGATGGCATCATTTCTAGCGATAAAGTTCACTTCCCAAAATATTTTTAAGACTATGCTTCATGACATGTTGTGAGAGTGCTACATTTTAAGATCTAGTTCTCACATGGCGACTCCATGAAAGGATGAATCCTTTATTCCTTGCAGATTTCTTTGAAGACATTTGGTGGGTGTAGAAGTGAGCACATCCATCCTATTTGAAGGCATTTTAAGCTCATCTTAGCAACTTCACATGAGGTATTTTTCAGATATAATTGCAGCCCTATATTTTGCAATGAGTTGTATGAAGCCATGGGCTTTTAGTATAACATATGCTCCTTTGGATTTTCCAAACATTCATGGATATCCCAATCAAATTCCTTCCATTTTTGGGGAGAATCCTCTTAAAGAATTGATGGTGATCCTTCTAACACTCACAATCCATCCAAGCATGTTTCATTAGTGGGAAATTATTTTCAAATTTAGGTATTAATCATGAGAATGTTTCTATGAAGTTGTCTATTAGATCTTTAGAAGTAAGTGCTAAGTAATGGTTTCATTATTTGCAAAAGGGTTGAATTTCATCTTAAGTAGGTTTTACTAAACCATTTATTAAGTATTAGAATCATTCCTATGAAGAGGAGCAAGAACATGGGAGCATTAAGACCTTGACATGAAGAAGAAATAGATAAGGCATCTTTAGAATTTCCTCGTGCTCATCTTTACCCATTGATATGTGCTAATGAGGAAGATTTGGGGTAGCATTGTTCTTACTCTTCTTGGATGAATTTGGAGTAGCAATTGCAGGGTCATTTCTAGACATGCTCTTCACTCTCTAATATTGGTTTTTCTAATGATTCGGGGTTTTTTGTGATTTTATTAAAGAAGAAATTTTCCAACCACAAAACCTCTTAAAATTTGATCTGTTTATGAGTAAAAATCCAGCAAGGAAACATATTTATGGGGTTGGAAATGATGTATTGTAGTAAGTCTTTTACTGCAGAATTTTCCAGCCATCTCTTGCTTCAAATTCTTTGGAATTTGTACCTCATATTTCAGTTAGAAATATTTATTTAAGTGTTGAAAATTGTATGGTACAACAAGGTTCTAATTACAGAAATTTCCAGCCATTGACATTGGCCACCCTTTTAGTTACACCTATACCATACATAAAGCATTAGGCATTTATCTTAAAGGATGTGAATTTGGGTGATAACAATGCCAAATACACCAAATAATTAATTGAAGCATATCATTTATAACACCAATCTTTACGTATTTACTCAATCCACCTATGTGTGTGTCATAAAGGCATGTGTGAGTCGTGTTGATCTGAAACAAGAGAAGCAGTTCCATGGGAACATAATCAAAATTAGATTTTAGTAATATCTTCACATGAGTTACCCTCAATGATATGTATTCCAAGTGAAAGGATTTGATCGATGCACATATAGTTTTTAACACAATGTTTGCATGGAATCTGGTTTCATGGTTTTTTATGGTTAATGGCTATGCACAGAATGAGAGAATGGATGATGTAAAAAATTATTTGAGAACATGCTTGAATGAAATGTGATTTTTTGGAATGCAATCATTACACGATACACTCAGAATGGATAGAGTGGTGTTTCCCTAAAACTAGTTATTGAAAATTAAAGTGGAGACATACAATTGGATGATTTCACCTTTTTGAGTGTCTTGAGTGCATGTGCTAGTTTGGAAATGTTGTTGTTACTATGTATGCAACACATGGGAGAACAGATGATGCATCCAAAGTTTTTCAGAGAATGGAAGAAAAAGATGTATTTTCATGGACTACCATGATTGCACGGTATGTTGAAAATGGAAGAATTGAGGATGCACAAAAATGCTTTAATAAAATGCATATATGAAAAATGTGATCTCATGGAATGCCATGATTACAACATATCACGAGAATGGGAAGATGAAGTATGTATTACAAAGTCTTTAAAAATATGCCTTATCGAATTTGGTTACTTGGAATTCCATAATTACATTATGTGCATGTGAAGAGGTTCTAGAACTTTTCTTCCATATGCATCTAGCAATTTTAAATCAAGTCAAGTCCACATTCACTAGTGTTTTGAGTGTATGCACTGACCTAGAAACATTGCAAAAGGGAAAGCATGCCCATGCCTACGTCATCAAGAAATACTATGGTTCAGATGTGCTTGTATCTGATGCACTTATAACCATGCATGGAAAATGTGGAAATATTAGTAGTGCACATCAAGTTCTAGAAAAAAATGTAGGAAAGAGATCTGGTCTCATGGATTGAAATGATTAGAGAATATGCACAACATGAAAACAACAATGAGGCAGTTGAAATCCTTGAACAAATGCAACAATCTGGTATGAAACCCAACCATATCACTTTAGATTGTCATTTTTCTAATAAAATTTTGTTGTCTACTCGCTTCACCTTTTATTATACCACTTTATATCCAATGGGTGTAAATCAACAATTTCTTTAGGAAGATACTAGCCATGACTACCTTTAAATCATTATGAATTCTCCTCCTAAGTCGCATAATACCTTGATGGCATTTGCTCATTTTCTCTACAACACAAATAGCATTATCAGAGTGCCAGACTAGTCAAACTTTTAGAATGTTAATTAGTTTCTTGGGTAATGAAAGAAAGGAACAAAAGTGAAACAATAAGAATAGAAGTTGGGAGGACCATTTCCAAAAGGGGGTTTAAGAATTTTAATGTATTTTAATGTATTGATATCATCCACAATAAAAAAAAATGCAACCTATTTATTTGGTTGGTTTCATTATCGCGGCACTAGAGTCTCCACACTAAATACATAGTTAAAAAAAATAAAAATTACATGTTTAACTCAACTTGTTGTCACTTTTATTTTTGGGCATTTGGCTAGCTCTTTGTTAGTAGTAGGTTCCTAGGTCAAATACCCATAGTAACTCCATTGGTCTATGCCAATGGCTTTTCTAGGGATGCAATCCATAGATATGGGTAAGCAAACATGTTTTCCTTGAAAAAAAATAACTCCATAAAACTAAACAAACAACTTGCAATTGAGTGAGAATGAACATGTTGTTGTGTCATAAAGTATTTCTATTGTATGCCATATTTTTGCATGGGAAGACCAATAACTAATCAAAAGTTGGAACTACAATTTAAGGAATCGTAGAATCTATTAACCTCAACTTCAAACATATCAACTTTGAATAAGATTCACATGTTTTCATTTAACCTATTAAAGAGAAAGAATCGCAATCCATCATAGGATATGTTAAACATGAAGAAATGGATAAGGAAACTTCTAGCTAGTTTTGAACAATTTTACTTTCAACATATTAGAAGATACACAAACATTGTGGAAAACTGTCTTACCAACAAACCTATTTCAAGCAAGCCAACCTTGTCCAAAGTTCAATCATATAACCATTAAAGAGAAAAATGAATGGATTACCTAGGTGACAAATAATTAGGAGAGGCATCCCTCCTCTCTCCTCCTTTCCATCATATCACAACTAATTAATAAGGATCATGGGGACATTATCCCATATTAATGATTACACTCAACCCAACTCATTTCTTTTAAGTGGGTGATGAGTCGATTGTAACACTTCCATGACTGAGAATGGAAAAATGATTTTATCACCCTTCCTCATGCTCACTTGGATATATCACCACTATGTGGCATAGAGGATACATATGCTTTGTGTCCCCCACGCTCTTAGATAGATGAGCAACAAAATAAAGTGAAACCTAAAACTGTGTATTACTAGCAAAAAAAATATAAATCTCATATGTAATGTTATTTGAAGAATTGTTTTGTAATCTATTTTCAATAGTTGGGTGGGTTAACTCAAGTGATTGAGAGCTATTTATGTTAGCATAAGGTCTCTGGGTCAAATCCCTGAGTGACTATGCTAAGGCCTCACTCGATATCCCCACCACGTTAGGCCCCGTAATGTTCCATCATAAAAAAACTAAAAATAAAATTAAAAGAGTCTATCTACTTTCAATGCATTATGGTCTTTTGATGGCTAAGGACTATGGCCAATATCTCCATATGAATTTGAATATTGTTTAATTACACGATGGTCTTCCATATCTAGAGACTAAGGCCATTAAAATCTACAAATATGTTACCAACTAAATATTGTTATAAAGGACCTACCTATGATTATGCCATTAAAATAATACAAGAGACAACTACAAAAATGAACAAATTCCAACTACGCAATAGCGACCAAACTCTTATTAAAATTTTAGGATTGGTTCTCCTTAGATAACAAACCATGAAAAATTAATTTTCCAAAATGTTTACTAATTCATGTATGGTGAAATCCATTGTGGTCATTTGAAGATTTTAGCTTTCATTGATCCTTTAGCTTACTAAAAACCACTAATTAATTTAACATTTTGCACTTTGTGAAAGTGGCTAGCTTTCTGTTCTCCAACATAGAACTTGAAGTTCTCCATAACCATTTCTCTAATGAAAAGCCTCAGCTAGATCGACGTGCTCTTCCCGTTGTTTCCATTAGTCCACGTCACTTGAATTGTCAAGTGAATCCAACAAGTGTTCCGTGATTCTGGTTTCTTTAGATAAAGACTGGTTAAAACTCCTCAAATCCAAACTAATTTCAGAACCATAGAAGACTAGGGTGGGGTTTCGATGTTTGCAAAGCAATTATGGCAAAGATCTTCAGCAATGACATATCAATCCATGGACATGTGTGCTTATGGGGGAGTGGTAAATAACGGTTTGTTAAATTGGTGGATGTTGCCTCTCTGCGTTCTTTGTTCTTGGGGTGCAGATAGCAAGCGATTGAACCGCAGGTCATGTTTTACTGTGGCTAAGGTTCATGGTTTAGTTGTTTACCTGGTGGCAACTCCTTGAGTGACTGGTTTTATTCCAGTGTGCTTGCCTGCAGGGGCGACCTATAGAGAGAAATCACCTCCTTATAAAGCATCCAAGGACCCACTTCCTTAATAGAGGGAGTATCGGCCCACTTCCATTACGACCTACTGCAAAATGGGCCACCGCCGTCATACCGGTACCAGTGACAGTAACAGCTCATTGTCTCTTTGATCCGGTCCTGTCTGGTCTAGTGTGAAGCAAACAGTCCGTTCTTTTTTTGTCCATCCAGCCTAAAGTTCTTTGATCCCTCGGACCTACCCCGATCATTTCTGTACCATTCTCTGCATAATCTCCCATTCGGGATTAGGAGTAGGATTTTGGGCTATCTTTGGTTGTTTCTGAAGAGTACCCACAAAAAACCCCGAAATTCGCTGAGCACTTTCATACTCCATCCTGTTTGAACCCATGGCCATCGAATGACAGCTTGCAGAACGTACGTGTTTGGACAAGGTTGACATGTTCGCCTTCTAGTTCCACCTTTCGGTACACCCATTTTGCACCCATTTTGCAGGAGTTGGCTAATCTCTAGACCATTTGCACTTTTTCAGGGAGTTTGGCAGGAATTTGGTAACACTATTTATTGTTGAAAATGAGATTTAAAGTGTTAAAACTGCAATTCTTATTGCAGAAATGGATTCAGCATCCCTACTCTTGGGGCACCCAGTTTATACAATTCCAATCACTGAAAACTACCCTTTGAACAATTTTCACCTGATTTTGGCAGAAAAAAACTCACTGGATTTCAGGTGCAAATGGTCCAGTAAACTGCCATTTTGCATATCTAAGTGGTTCATTTTGGACTACCATTTAATGAAGATCCTCGTCCCGAGTTATCTAGATAGCAACTTTAGTTAGGCGGCTAAGTTCTAAAGGAAAGGGTTTCAAACATTTGTGTTCTAAGCGTTCAATCTACTCTATTAGAATATGAAACAGCAAGTATTTTATGAATAGTGTGATATTTACTCTATTAGCATAATGAACTGGTCCCTATGTTGCTTCCTTTGATGCGGGTCTTCCCAAGATGTGATGCGGTGCTGGCTTTGATTTAAGGGGGATCAAAACTAAACCCTGTTTTTGCAAATAATAGTTTTGGCATCCACAGGTGCCCTGTTCAAAGCAGCTTTCTTTTTATCTCCTAGCTCTCTGCTTTCTGTTAGAGCTCGTATAATTGATTCATGAGAGAACAGTCTGTAAGAGACATAGGTTGGTAGGGCTTTGGGAGGCAACTGACTAACTTCCCAGAGGTTGTCTGAGAGCCTATGTTTCCATATTATCACCGTAATAGAATAAGGGGTATACCTAGGATATAATGCCCAGACAGTTAGGAGATGCTTTGTTTATCGCACTTGCTCTGTTAATGTTTTTGAGGTTTAAATATTGACAAAATAATAAGTCAAATTGAAAGTTTAACATTCGAGAAAATTTCTCTTAATGTTTTCGAGGTTTAAGTGAGAAAATAATAAATCAAATTGAGAGTCTAACATTCTACCAGAATAAATGGATTAGGAAAATTCTGGTTTGTTTTCAACATTTGACTTTCAATATATTAGAAGATTCACAAACAATGTGGCAAATTGGCTCGCCAACAAATCTATTTGAAGCCAACCAACCTTGTCAAAAGTTCAATCATATAACCATTAGGAAGCAAAACGAATGGATTCTCTAGGCGATAAAATAATTCGGGTAGTCCCTCCTCTTCCCCTTTCCATCATATTAACCCCCTTCCTCACGCTCACTGATATATCACCACTGCGTAGAGTAGAGGAAGCATATAGTTTGTTTCTCTCTTGTTCTCAGATAAATGAGCCAATAGAGGGAAACAGAAAGTCGTGTTTCAATAACAAAAAAATAAAACTATTAACTGTAATGTTGTTTGAATAATTGATTTTGTTAATTTTTATGTTTTCCTTGCACGATGGTTTTAGGTGTCTGCAAACTAAGCCAATATCTCAACATGAATAGCCATTGAAATCTACAAATTTACTGTATGTTTTCCTTGCGTGATGGTCTTCGTTGTCTGGAGACTAAGCCAATATCTCAACATGAATAGCCATTGAAATCTACAAATCTGCTGCTTGACTAGATTCTTTTTAAAGGAACCTATCAGTGACTATGCCATTAAAATAATAGACAAATTTTGGTAAATTTAAAAAATGAGCAGATACCAATTTCCCGTCAGCTACCAGAGTGTGGTTCAAATAAAATTTAGGACTGGAGCTGAAAGAACAAATCCTGAAAATTTAATTTCCCAAAATTCTTACTAATTCTTGTATGGAGAAATATATTACAGTAATTTGAAGATTGTAGGTTTCACAGATCCTAAATCTTGTTATAAAATACAGATTAAATAATTAAGCATTGTTATAAAATACAGATTAAATAATTAACCATTGTGTACCTTCTCAAAGGGAGCGACCCTCTGTTCTCCAGCATAGGACTTGAAGTTCTCCACAACCGTTTCTCTAATGAAAATCCTAGACTAGCTCGACCTGCTCTTTCCATTGGCACTTGAATTCTCAAGAAATATCCTACAAGTGTCCCATTCTTCTTGTTTGTTTAGTTGAAGAGTGGTGAAAGCCCCTCTGATCCGAATCAATTTTGATCCCGCAAAAGATTAGGTCAAGGATTGATGTTCCTTCAGTTATTCCGATAAAGATCTTTAGCAATAGCGTTTCAATATGTGGGGACATGAGGGTTTGTATGCTCTGTTAGTACTTTTTGAGGTTTCGGCGGGAAAGCAATATGGCTTTTTGAATTGAAAGTCTACTGACAATGAGTCTTATTGTGTTATTTTATTATCATTGTTTTATGTTTATGGTAGAGCGCGGTTCTAGAGTTCAAAGTTATATATATTTAAAAAAATAAGCTTATTGTGCTATTTGATTATCATTGTTTTATGTTTATGGTAGAGCGTGGTTCCAGAGTCCAAAGTTATATTTTAAAAAATAAGCTTATACCGATCACTTCTAAGGTGATATTTGAATTAATATTGTTGATTCTAGTTAGTTAGTTATAGTTTGTCTAGTGAGTTAATATAGCTCATATGAAGGTTTAATTTTTAGTAAGTGATATGTTTTAATTTAGGAGTGGGCTATTCTCTTGACCATTTGCACTACGACCATTTGCACTACGAGAGTCGATCCTCCTTATGGTGTTTGCTTGAGTCGTTTGACTCTATTCATTTCTATGTTTGTCGGTGTTGAGACTCCAGACCCCACTCTCCGTCGCCTTGGGCTGATAGGTCGTCAGCTCATCCGGAGTTGTTAGCTCATCGACTTCAACATTTAAGGATATTTAAATTGTGATATAAGTTTGAATTGCGGGCGTCCCATCCTCTGCAAACAGAAGATCATTGTTGCTACAATACCTGCCTCTGCTCCTGCTGCAAGAACTACACACATATTATCGACCATTTCAGCTTCCTCTCCAAGATTTATCAAACCTTTCAATAGAGGTATCTCATTAATTTCGACCACTCGAATGGACCTTCCACCAAATCTATGATAGTATATTTCAAATTTTATAGGATAGTACATTAGTAATATGGTGGTAGTACATTTAAAATTTTAAAGGATAAATAATCACTATAGAAAATATTTGTGTGCATTATTCATGCTCGTTGAGATATTTGACAAGAATCTGTTTATGGTAAAGTCAACCAAGGGAGAAAAAGGGAGCCAAATAAAAATCAAGATAACGAACTGATAGGGAATAATATGAATCCACTCCATCATGTGGTCACAACTATAAAGAGGTGGGGCACATTGAGTGTAACTCTTTATGTCATTATGGTCACTATTGAAAAGTTGATCCAGATGGAAATACGTGGCCACCCACCCTAGTTTGTGTTATGATGAGTTATGCTCTCGAGTGAGCTTTGTGCATGACATGCTTTAATTGCACTAAGAGAAGTGAGGTACTCTCGACCTAGTATGATAGATATGTTGTAATGGGTAATGTTATATAGAATTATGTAAAAATACAAATGTTGTCGGTTCAATAATTAAAAATAAATTTAAATAAATTTAAAAATACAAATGATGTATAGGGGATATGTTGTAATTCATAATGTTGAGTAGTGTTAAGAATTAAAATATCAAATAACAACACAAAATTAACTAACAAAAAAATAGGCCTAAAAAAATTGGATCCCTCTTGGTGTTTTATAGATCCATATTTAAGATGTACTCATATATATGTGTTTTTAATGAGTGTTAATGATGTCAATATCTTTATTATGCATTATGTGGGTTATGTTAGCTTAAATGAATGTGATTAAAATGATAACTAATGGATTATGTAGCTCCACTAAATCTTCAATACCTTACACATTATGTAACACATCACATATCATATGTGCCTCAAGTAGACTTCTTTCTTTTCAAGGTTGAATGTGCAATGCTCAATTATTTGCAATATTTATTATTCTGAGAGTGCATGTGTTATATCATTTTAGTATATGTTATCTATAATTAAAGTCTCCTTTTTATATGTTTTATTCTATTAGTTTTAATCCATATACCATAAATATCATATTTTAAAAAAAAATAATTTTTTCACAAAATATCTTCACTAATTAAGTTTTTTTTACTCAATACTATTGAAGGTTTTTACAAAGTTGATCATTTCTCATTTTTGACAATTTTGAATATTTTTTAAATTTACAAATTCAGGCTTTATTTTCTCTTTAATAATTAAAGATGACATTGCATACTATAAAGGATAATATACAAATTCTTATCTAATATATCTATATCTAGAACATTAAAAACCATTTATAAAACTATAATGTATATCTCAATACTAAGATGTGAGTATACACAATTTTAAAATCTTTTTTTATCATAAACCATTTATGAAGCCTTATTATCTCAATAAGGAATTGAAAATTTAAGACAGAGATGGTATTTTCCTTTTTTATGCACTCAGCTTTGAAGAAAATACACCTTCCTTTAGATGAAATACGATTGACATCATTAGGAAAGTCTAATTTCGAAATTTAATAATTTTCAATAATGAAACATAATTGATAAAGCCTTAATAAACACTATATGCTCATTACTTATAAGTTCGTTTGTGTGGATTTTGTAAAAAGGGATTTTACTTTCTAAGTTATCACCCCAACTTACAAGTCTTAAAAGTGTTATAGATTATAATACGGAGATATCTAACACATGCCATGCAACTTGGTTTCTATTTTTTGCATCGTCATAGTTATATAAATACTTATAGCATCAATTTTTACATCATCTTGTTTTATATATATATATTCAATTGCTAAATTATCATTTTTGCTTTTCGTTATTTATATTTTTTTTTGAAAATGATTTATAATTATTGAATATATATATATATATTTATTTATATTTTATATTTTTTTCTAATTATTTTTTTTTTCAAATTAATTAAAATTTCTAAATCAAATTAATGAATTTTTCAAAATTTCAAATATGTTTTTTTGTTTGCTAGGATTTCCATGACCTAGAGGTGGCTAAGGAATCATAACCATAATAACCATATTTTAAAAAATCTATATTTATAGAAAAAAAAATACACAAATAGAAAATGCCTCATAAAAATCTTTATTATTTTAATTCTTAAAATTGAATTAGTTTTAGAAAGCTTTATTATTGGAACTGTAGGAGGAGAATGGAGGGCCATGAACCCCACAAATTTCATTTTTACCAATTTTTTGTCGAACCCAAAATAGATTTAGATTGAGTTGGGTTCTCTGCCTAGAAAAATTTCAAATGGATTTGGTGGATATTGGTCATCAATGGTTGTCGTCTTCAATCATTGCAACGCAACTCCAAAACCAAAACAAGGCGGCTCCTTCTGTACACAATTTCACCTTAGCATCGACTTTCACATGGCGGCTCTTCAAGTGTCCGTCTTTTCTCTAACAGACTTATCGGAAACTCTGGCGCACAGACTCAACTAGCAAATCCTATGACGATCGCGTCCTTCTTCTATGGTAGGGATTCGTGGCCAAGGTTACAATCAACTCCTCTGGTAGCGATTCCTCGCCAAGGTTACAATCAACTCTTATAGCTAGAATCACTCTTCTTTGAGGTAAAACCACTTCTTCAATAGTCAATGCAGAATGTCAAGCCTTAATCTGATCTAGTTGAGAAATATGTGTACTTGAATTGTTGTAAGCGTCTTCCTGGATTCCAAATGGAATTGAATGACCATAGAAGCGATCCTGAAAGAAACAATTTCAAAACCAATCAACATTATTGTAGAAAATAAAAAAATTTCAAATTTTTGTGCATAGTTTTTCAATTCGAGCGGCCTCCAAAAGTTTAGGTCATAACAGAATAGCCCATATACCTAAATGAAAACAAGCATGCCCTTAAACTATGGTGCAATGTAGAATATGAAGCATGTGTTTCGTGTAAACCATTCACTGAAACCTTTGTTTCCTGTATATACAAATATCGTAGATTTGGTGGAAGCTCCACCCCAATGGTCGAAATTGATGAGATACCTTTACTGAAAGGTTTGATAACTCTCAGGGACGAAAGATTAAATGGTCGAGGTAGGTACCTTAGCAGCACTGATCTTCAGTTCGTAGAGGATGAGACGCGGGTAGTTTAAAAATACATTAATGTTGAGGTCGAGGAGCTGACAGCTCTAGACGAACGGATGGCATTTGTTCTCCTAAATTGAAGGAGTGGGATATTCTTTTGATCATTTGCACCTTTGAGAGTCGAGCCCTCTCATGACGTTTTCCTTCAGCAGTTTGAATCCATTCCTTTTTCTGTTCGTCGGTGTTTATTCCTTTTCTTGTTCATAGGCCCTCCGAAACTCTGGACCCCACCCTTTGACCCCTTGGGTTGGCAAGGAGAACAATATTAAACAGAGTAATAAATGTTCTGGCTGCAGCATTGTGGCTGGATGTGTGGCATTAAATGTAACTTAAGTGATCCAATTATAAAGTGATATTTATATTAATATTTTTAGTTGTAGCTAGCTATTATTTGTCATGTGGGTAAAAGTGTGGTTGATATCAGCGGTGAAATTTGAAGGGCTGGTCTTAATTTTTTTTGGAAGGGCATGCAACTATCCAACCCTTCAAGGATGAAAGGTTATAAAAATAATTGCACTTCAATTGAAAATTGAAAATTAAGTTGGCCCTTCAATTAAAAAAAGGTGAAAATAAAATAATGCCCTTCCAAATATTTATAATTTTAAAATATCAAACAGAAACTACATCAAACATTGTAAATTTTCATTAAAACTAATCAATAAACAAATATCTCTCCAATTCCATTAAAAAATTAATAAGAAAACATATTTTCCTTCCATTCATTTGATATTCTTCAAAAACATTTAGGATTACATCATTGAAAACATGAATCTAGCCTAATGGAAGAAGCCTTCTCGCTTTCATTTGTTTCCATACATCATAAATGCCATTCCAATCTACCTCATTTAAATCATGAGGTGCACTAAGAGAGAGAAACATTAGCATATCCAATGTGTCCAATGAAAGTCTTACAAATAAAGAGAGCTTTTGAAAGAGAGCTTTGCAATATAAATATAAATAATAAACACTATTCTCTATCCTTTTCGACCTTAACAAATTACACCCAATGCAAATTCAAACAACCCTCACCCCCCAAAATAAAGATCAGACATTCCTTTTCGTTGTAAACAAGGCTTGAGAGCACATTGTTGTAAACAATGAGTGATTTATAGGTCTCTTGTTCCCCATGCAAAGCATTATTGCAAATTGCAAACCGCTTGAACGTTTCAAACTGTTATATATTCAAATATCTTTGTTATATTTAATTGAATAACAAATCTTATTTAATCATTTTATCCCGTATTGAGATGAATCCATTCATTTCGGTTGGATTGTTTTGAGTTGAAGCCTGCACCTTTTTTAATAAAGCAGGTGAAAAGAGATTTTGAAAATACTATTTTTATCGTTACAATTTATTAATATTTATTTAATAATGTTAAATATTTTTCACATATGTCGAGATTCTAATTATCTACATAGTTTTTTTGACATTGTTTTAAAATAAATATATTAAAAAAACTTAAATAATAATAAATTGTTACACAGGTTATTAATTATATATAATAAAAATGTAAATAAGATTAAAATGCTTTCTAAAATACCAAGATTTGATTAATTTACAAACTCTACTCTTGAAAATTATTTTATTAAAAATGTTTTAAAGATGATGATTAGAGTTATTAATATTTATTATGATTAAGTTTTTTTTATTGAACTTTAAAACAGTAAAGAAGCCATTTTGTTTTTTTATGTCATCACAAAGATGATATATATAAATCTTAAGAGATTTATTAATGTTTGCCTAAGACTTGAAATTTTTTGTAAACATTGATGTTGAAAATAAAAAAATTAATTATTTTTAAAAACTATAAAGTAAAGTTGCATTTTGATTGGTGTCATAATCGCTTGTAAATTGTGCTCGAAATTTTATTCGTTGTTGTTCCAACTTCCGCGTTATGTAAGCCTCGGGAAGCTGCTCACACGGATCGAATGATATTGCAAAACTGTTGCGTCATGCACAATGATTTGGTATTTATGGTTATTCATATGTTTGAAAAGGATCCCATGATGTGATGTAAAGTCATTACTCGTTAATTATTATTGCCCATTGCCGATTCTCAGATTCACAGCATGTACTTACAACGGAAAAAAATTCAACGGGCAAATTAAAAGGCTTACCCTTCTTTTGAAATATTTAAGTTAAGGTATCCCTTTATGGTGGACGAGTGAAATAAAAAATTAAAATGTTTTTTGACGGGCAAAATTTTCGTTACACTTCTGGGACGGGCTAAACCCCTTTGGAAGGGTTGAGACAGGTTCAAATTTAACCGTTGGTTAGTGTATCTCCCACCAAGGTTCAATCCTTACTAAATGATATTTTCGAGTTTGTGGATGCATGGCATGGCTAAAAATATTTTACATTCAGCAGAGTAATAAATGCTCTGGCTGCAGCATTGTGAACCCTTGGATCTCAAACTTTGAGATCCAAGGGTTCACAATGCTGCAGCCAGAGCATTTATTACTCTGCTGCATGTTTAATATTGTTCTCTGCATGGCATGAAATACAACAAGGTATGTATCCAAGTATAAATCATATGCACTTGGTGGAATAGAAACTGCTCATTCTCATTATCATGATAATACTATGTATTAATATTATCAATATATCAGTGTGAGCTTTGCGTGTCTTATTTAATATGTAGTTGTTATTTATATATCGCTCCCCATGAGGTTTGTGACATGGACTAACCACCTCCCAAGATCCTAACTTTGGAAATTGTGGTGGAGATTAACACCTGTAGGTTTTGGTCTACAACGATCGTAAGTCCAACAGGATGGATTTGGATCAACAACAAGAATTTCTTAAATGGTCCAAATAAATTTCTCAAATAGATGTAAATATTTGCATCATGAGGAATACAATTTCTTGAGATATCAATTATGTTAAAGTGTCTTAGATCATAACTTTAGTTTTCAAGGTTGAAGGGCCATGCATAAGGTTTGAATCCACAACTAGTCCTTGCATAGACTATAATTATCATGCAAGGGAAATATGTTTTAAGGTATAACAGTCCACAAATGGTTCTAAATTCCTAGGACATGGTATAAGGAAAATAGCTCATGTCTTAGGCCATATGGATGCTCTATGAAATTGATGGGGACATATGGAACCCAAGTGAAACGTCCCTACATAAGTATTTTTCCAAGTGATTAATGTAGAAATTTGAAATGAAAAAATGGTTTTTAAAGAAAAAAACATTTCATCACCCTTTAACTATAGGTTTCTTAAATATTAACCATATGAATTTTCATCATTAGGGATTCTATGAAATACAATATAAAACAATATCATAAGTTAATGAATATATTTGAATCCTTACAAATCCAAACTTCTAATAAATCCATGAGAAATGATGCCAAAGTGTTTCGATAATTTTCATCCCTCCACCTAGCTTTGCACCTAGGCAACCTAGCATAAGGAGAATATAAATGTAATTGATTTGGGGTGCCAAAGTGGACACAATAAATGTAATTGATTTTATGATAATTGAATTCACAATGATGTGATTATATGGTGATGATGATGATGACAATGTTTCTGTTGATGATGGCAATGACAATGATGAAGATGATGACGATGATGATGCGATGAATGATGATATAAATAATGATGATGAAGATGATGGCAATGGAAATGAAGTTGAAAATGATGCAATTATATGATGATGATGATGATGATAATGACAATGAGAATAACATGAATGATGATGATGATGATGATGATCCTTATAAGAAAGTGTTGGTAGAGGCAAATAAACCCAGTTTCACTACAAGATCCAAGATTAAAATGTTCTCAATCATAGTTATAAGTTATGCATGCTTAAAATTGTAACCATATCCCACTTGTTATGCATGCTTGAAATGGTAACCATATCCCATATGCTTTAAATGATGACGATGAGGAACTGGATGACAATGAAAGTGATGATTTTTTTGATGATGGCGACGATGGAAATGATGATGATCATTGTCATCATTATTATCACAATAGTCATCATCATCATCATAATCATCATTCATGTCATCATTGTCTCATTGTCCTTGACATCATCATCATCATTATTGACATTGTCATCCATTATTCATCATTACCTTTGGCATAAGATATAACATCTACCCAAAAGATGCGATTAATGGAAAAGGGTCATGGAGGACACATACGATTTATGCATGAGAAATAACAACTTTATTTTTTAATATGATCAACATCATCATTCTCATTGTAATCATCATCATTGTCATTGTCATCCTGACCATCATCACCATTCATTTCATTTCCATCGTAATCATCATCAACATTGCCATTGTCATTACCACCATCATCATCATCATAATTGTCATCGTTCTCCTCATTATCAACAACATTATCATTGTCATCATAGATATCCTTAACATTATCACATGAATCATGATCATTGAAATTGACATTAATATATCCGATGTTATGTCGGATATTTTCTGAACACAAATCCTAGCTCTAAACCTAGTGTAATTCCTAGCTCGGTTCCTTTCAAAATTTCGAGTACTATTCCAGGAGCTATAGTTGGCTCTATAACTGGCGCTACATTGGATGTTTTATACGCGCAATTCTTGGCTCTATATTTGGCACTATGTTGGATGTTTTTCTTGTCGAAATTCATGGCACAATTCTTGTTGCTAAACCTAGATTAATATATGGTGCTATGCCATTCATGACATTTTTTTTGAGGTTATTATGGGCATTATATGGGATGTTTTTTTGAACGTTAATTGGGACGTTAATCAGGATGCTAATTGGGATGATAATTGTGATGCTAATTGGGACACTAATTGGGACATTAATTGGGATGCTAATTATCATCCAAAATAATGCTAACTTTTAAAAAGCGATGCTAATTGGGATGCTAATTGGGACGCTATTTGGGAGGTTAATTGGGATTCTAGTTGGGATGATAATCGTGATGCTAATTGGGACTCTAATTGAGAAGCTATTTGGGATGATAATTGGGATGCTAATTGGGATGCTAATTACTGTCCAAAATAGTGCCATCTTTTAAAAAGGGACGAAAATAACGCCATTAAAAGTGCCATCCCATGGAAAGGCGTCCGCTTTGTCCAAAAAATGATGAAAATTACACTAAAAGTGATAGTGGACGCTAAAAAGGAAGCTAAAAGAGATGCTAATCACAGGGTTTTTTGTAGTGATTTGTGACTTTTTGAGGTGGTTTGGGAGCCTATTGGTCCACTAAGGGGGGTTTTGAGGTCCAAAGTAATCCTGCCACTTGTATGTCGTCAACGTGCCTCCAAAAGATAACGATTTTCTCCTAATGTAATATAATAATGATACAAACATGTTTACATGTTGGAATGTAATAAAAAATTTAGTAATTGACATCATTCGTTGGTGTAATTTTTTCCTCCTGTAACTATTTTGCTTAGGCATTGTCAAATTATTTCACTGTGAGAGTTATGTTAGGTTCTAGATCCTATTGTAAATCATAATTTCACAATAGAGCTACGTACTTTCCTCGAAAGTCCTATCCTGTATTTCTATCTGAGTACTCAGAGTCATTTTATTCCAGTTGTGTGGCCTAGAAAGGGGAAAATCCTAAAAGAGGAAGCTTTTGTAAACAAGGAAATATAGAATGTTGAATATAGGGAACATGATGGAAACATTTACCTAAGGATAAGAGCCTCACATCAAACAACCCTAAGTCTATATTACAAGTAATCTTGGTTCAACTTGGGGTGATGTCTGTAGGGGTTGAAATATTATGAACTATTGCAGATATATATGGTAGGGTGGAATTGGGAAGTCCCATATCAAGTTTCCTGAAGGGTTAAGATAATTTTATCTATTTTTTGGTTTTTCCTTTGTTTATAAGTTTAGTTTACTACATATTATCCTAAATTTCAGATGAAGTAAATTAGTTTTGAAGGAAAGGATTTTGATCAATATTCAGTTCTAGTATATTAAACTTTGTTATTATGCAGCTTGTGTAATGTCCCTAAAATTCGTAATTTTTTTTTTGTAGACTAGGTAAATGCTACATTTCAAGGACATTGTTTTAAACTTATGCAGAATGAAACTTAGTTGTTTATTGAACTTAAGTGTCGTAAATTGTTTTTCCCTCTTATGTGTTTTCCTATTTAATGATGATATCTTTATGTGATGTTGTTATACTACTTGGATTTGTTTAAATATGATTACTATGCCAGTATTAATAGTTTCGGACATTTGTCGATGCTTACATTATGTTACCTTTTACTTTTACTTTACGTGTCTTCATATTTTCTTATGACTTTATTCGAAAAAGGGTGACCTGTATCTGTGTGTCAAGGGGTGGAGTGGTGGTTTTTTATCCCTTGAGCAACCAGTCAGAAAGGTAAAAATATTCCTACTTCTTTAAGGGTCTTACTTAGTTTGTTGCTAACTAATCCAGGCTCCTACTCTTGTGCAGGTCACTTTGTCAGTGAACTCTGTCTATGACCGTGGAAAATAAAAACATCCTACAACACTAAATCTAGACTACACCACTCCTATTCAAAACTGCCTAAGAGGAGGACTAAATTCCTAGACCTAACTGCGCCTAAGTCCTAATTTAAAAAGGGTTCCTAAGAGATTAATTTATATGCATGTTCTACAAAATTTAGGCAATGTATTTAAATTTTAAGGTTTATACCTTAATGGCTTTGTAAAATTTTCTTTGGAAAACTATAGGGTAAAAACTATTTGGCTTATGGTATATTTCATATGCCATACAGCTATGTATTAATGTGGCATTTGAGAGTTTTTTTATGGTTTAACATTGGGGTGGTGAACTATGGTATTTTGTCATGAGCGAAACTATGGAAATGTGGGTTTAAAGTTAATGGTTAGTGGAGGACAGGGTGGTGAATTTAATGCTTCTAGGGAAGCGTGGGCAATAAGCCTCAAGCATTGGTTAGGGTTGGAAAAGAATTCATCTGGTCTCTCGTTGGTTTTTGTGGGTGGTATCGAGATCTCGAGAGCTATGCTACGCAATAGAAAAGCCTTCCCTCTCTTCTGTAAGGTAAGTTATGTCGTGGTATACATATTGTAATGGTTTGGTTTGACTTCGTTTATAGATTGCATACTTCTCATGGAGTTTGTGTGGGATTGTTCAGGTACAAAGCATGGCTCTATGGTGGCTTCCTAGGTTTTCTACGCATCCATACTCCGGGTAAGCCACAAAAATGCAAGGCCCTTACCACTATGCATTTGGTTTAAAATAGATTTAAAGTCTGGGCTGGGGGAAGTATCACTGTGTAGTTTTCTTTTGGTTGGTATTGATAGTTTGTTTGAGAATCTGATGGATGCGACTATGTTATTCCTTTCCATGGCACTGCCATATGTAAAAGGTTTAGGAAAATAACTTGACTATCCAAATATGGTTTGACTCTGTGTATAAACTCATCGTGTTGCAACATTTTTGTAATGTGTTTGGTTTAATCTTTTAATGGAAGCTCTATGTTTTACATTAATGGTGCGTTTTGTATTGCATACAGTGCCATTGATTGCAATCGCACCGTGAATAGCTTAATTGTGTATTTTATATATTTTATTCACTGTATGTTTATCATGGTAAAATTGTTGATGTGGGGATTTATTAAGTTTTGTGGCTGGGGTTTCACCTTACGGCTGTGAGCTTAAAATATTGGCTCGAACTTTAGGTGGATACGCAGCCTATAATTATTGGTTTATGTTTATTAATAATGTGACTGTATAAATGGTTATAAGAGTGTAACTATGATTTGTTTAAACTGTCAGTTTATAATGAATTTCTTGTGGGAAGCCTTGGAGGTGAAACCCTTACTCTACATGTCGCAACGTTTATGTTTTGTGTTAGCAGTGGTGCCTACAAGATTTGATAGTGGTTGTTTTAATGATTTAGACTTGTGGTTTATTTAGCGTGAATTTTTTTTGGGCATCTCACAGGATTTGATCTTGGATGAGTTTTAATTGAATGATAAAAATAATGAATCTGTCTTTAATATTTTTGTTTATATAAATGGTGAGTTGGGTTTTTTATTTATCGATAGTTTTTTGATATGCTTGTACGCATTTTTTCCTACAACCAAGCCTTCGCAAGTTTCGATGGATGGGCTTATTTAAATGATTTCATAATGTAATAGGTTCAAATATCTAGTAGCCAATCTTGGATAGGATTTGATGGCTGGGCTAGTTTTAATAAAACTTATCAGCATTATGTTTTCTTAGCATGGATTTAATGTTTATTTTAAAGCCTTTGAATAGCATTTACGATATGTTGCTTATGTTTGATTTTAAAGTAAAAAACAAAAGGATACGCGTTGACAATATGAAATAGTACCAAAAAAACTATAGTCTGAAACTTCGGGGGTCTGAAACTTGTACCAAAAAAACTAAAGTCTGTTCCCTATCTGTAACATCTTGGGAAATTTTATTTGGACCTTCCTAGGCAGAGATATATCAATTATCCCTAGGTCACCTGTTTAAGACTCCATTTTCAAGGAGGATGGAACCTTGATTTGGAGGAATGATAACTCATAAAGTACAACAAATATGAGGTTTAAAATCACACAAAAAGTACACAAATATTTCATATTCTTCCTATCCAAGTTTCAAATCTCGATCCTTCTCTAATATCGAGTTATAGTGAAAGCTCAAAGATGACTAGATTTTGTCTTCTAGGGTTTCCAAGAATGAAACCCTAATTTCTAGTAGCTACAATTGTAGTACTATTTCAAATACAGAATGCCATCTTTCAAAATGGCTCTGACACCATGTTACTTTTTATAATATTATTCAAATTGATTGAGATCTTTATCTAAAAGAATAACAAGAACAAAGAAATATCCAAGATGCATAAGATAGAGAAGATATATAAGATACAAAAGACACATATATTTTCCTCAGGGAAACCATAAAGGAGAAAACCATGCAAACTTCCTCCTAATAGTTTTGTCACTACGACAATATCACAAGACGGTAAAACCCAAGAATGAGAACTCTTCTGCAGATCTCTCTTTTCCTCCTTTAGTGAACTTGTCCTCTCTCTTCTAAGGAACACATGAGAGAGTGTGTGTGTGTCCAAATAAGGAGGGTGCCTCCCTATTTTGGAAAATTCCTATTTGATAATTTCCTAATTAGGGATATAGGACCTTTCTTGTCTTTTTTTGTAATATTTTAAGGACCTATATAGAATCATATTAGTTATGTTTAACCCCCTAACCTATTGTATTTTCGATGACCATAATGATATTTATATACAATCTTAGAGAAACAATTTACAACCCTATAAAGTTATCAATTTTGTCCAAATCTACCTTATAGTTACATAATCTCATAGACCAAAGTTTGCCACTTATGGAAGAAAATATGAAGAGAACCAATATTTTTTTCTATCGGAAATAAATGTAGTATATGATTTTGAGTACTCATTAACACCCATATCATTGATGTCATGCCCTAATATTTTTCTACATAAATATGGATTTGGCTACTTTATCCTTTATGCAAATCTAAAGTTATTTGTTTTGGCAAAAATGGCTATCTCACAAATGAAGCGAAATTGGAGAAATTTCACTTGAACAATATTTTTCATATTGTTGAAAAGGTAAAATGCTTGTTGGTGCAAAACCATCCAACAAAACCATTCGAAAGGGTTTCCCACTCTGTCGAGGCTCAGCTCACCGTGATCTCCCTGAGCACCGGCCCAGATAGCTTTTACCCTACCAAACAACACCTGCGAAGTGGATGAAGTATCACCCGAGATGTTCAAGGGAGAGCTATTGAAATCAAGTTTCCACAAAATAGAAGGCGCACTAATATTCCTCTTGCGTGGTGTCCAAAACCCCTACCAGCAGTCCCCCATCACAATATTGTGTCTTGTCCTTGAGCCACGTTAGGTGGACATGGTTTACTCATTGACCTTCAGTATGAAGTCTACATATTGTTGAGTGCTCTCCTTCACTTGTGCTTGAATTCTCTCAGCAATGTCTCGAATTCCTAGCAAATCCTGCTTCAATGGGTTCTCCACCATCTTTTCAGCGACTTCCTTCTTACCTTCTTACGTATCCATTAGCGTGACAACTGCCTTCACAAACAGGTGTTCCCTAATTTCTTGGAACTCATTGAGCTGGTCATTTCTCTTCCACTGGCACTCCTGAGCCTTTCCTACCCACTGCTATAACTCTTTGAGTTCTACAGAACATGTAATCGAAATGATTGGAGACATAGTTCTCAATGCAGTATTCAATGTTTCTATTTTTTCTTCAGCGTCCTGCAACTGCTTGGTTAGTTTCTCTAACTGCACGTCTTGGACGATGCTACCCCAAAATTACTTTGTTGCTTCAATGAACTTCTTAGCTTCCTACTCCAGCTCTTCAAGTTGTGCCACCACTTCCTCTATGGTAGTATTCCTCTCGACAATTTGCTCAATAGGCATGTCTAGATAGACTAGAGAATTCAAAATGTTTTTATCCTTCTACAACTGCACAATACTTTCCCCAAGTCGCTTCTCTTTCGCGACTACAACTAGTTTTGTGGTGTTTTCACGAGCGTGATTACAAGCGTCTGTAACTACTGCTTCTACTTGTACTCAACAATTGAAAATATGGTTCTTTTCAATAATGATACAATCTATCTCCTTCTTCAGCTCTGTTATCTCCTCAACAGTCTTCGTCTTCAATTGTTCTTGTGCTTTCTTCAGTTCTTTTATCTCCTGCTCTTTTTATACCATCAGCTTCTCTTTTTTTCTCCATAGATCATAAAATTATTTATGTGTTTTCTATTCTTTCTCCTACGATTTTAGAAATTCATTGCTGATCTCTTTCTTCCTATCCGCCAACTCTTGGTTGGCACTTCGCAACAGGTATACCAATGTTTGGGTAGACATCTTGCTAATATCCATTGTGATGTGCTGCAACTATTACAGGGAGGTATTCAAGTCCTCACTTCCGGTGTCAATCACAGTAGGGGGAATTTGAACATTCCTAGCCTAGGGCTCAGTGCTGATCGACGCGGTTTCCTACACAGTCATACTTACTAGTGCTTTTTTTGAAACAATGCTATATACAAAAGCTAGATTGGTTCTTACCTGAGCGAATCCTTCCTGCGTCAATTTCTTCATCTCCTTTGCAGTTGCATCAATTACATCATTAATGAACTTGATGAGTCAATTTAACTGTGCTTCCATTACTAACCTGGTGCTACTGCTCACAGCTTGATCCATGCACCTTTTTGTTCTCAGCTCCTTTAATATGCGCCATGTTTCTGGGTTAGTAGGTGTCTCTGTTGATGATTCTTCATAATATTGTTGGTCATCTTTTTGCACAGGATAAATAGGTGCATTTGTCAGAGGTCTTGTCAATATTTTTGTTACACTCACTCATTCTCACCATTCTATAGACTAATCATTAATCATTTCCTCCAGTTCTGCATTAGTCACTTTGTACCTCATTGGAAACCATTGCTTAGCGAGGTCCCGCTATGATTGAATGTGAATAGCATGGGGTCAAATTGCAAAAATTGCATTCCTATGATACTTTGTCATGACTTCTTCTATCAGGCTTGGAAATTTTATAGTTAACACTTGCAGTGCTTCCCAATAGATCCAAAACTGCTGCTTCACGCATGCATTCACTTCATTCAGCCTCCCAAATTTTGACATGTTGATCAACCCAAGTAATTTGGATCTACCCAGCCAACTTTTCTAATCCTTTGAGATGCGCTCTATCAGGCTACCTCTTACCACTACCATTGACACATATGGTTCCTTCGTAACATCCTCTAGGGAAAGTAGGTCATGGTCTTCGTATTTGAGATGCATCAGTGCAGACACAATTTCAATAGTGCATACCATCCCTTATGGGATCAATGACATCCTTATTTGATACTTCTAGTTTTTTGGGGCCTTTTGGGCCTTCGTACCAGGTCGACTAGGAGGTCTATATACAGGGAATACCTTGACAAACGCTCCTTCTCTAGTCGCATCTTTCACCACTCCTGCGCTAGACAGGCTCATATGTGCAGTGTCTTCTTCTTGCATCTCTGCAGACATTCTAATCTGTCTCTTCTGTGGTGCTGAAGAGCTAGGCTTCTGTACCTTCCTCTTCCCTTTCAAAATGGTCAACGATCCAACGTGCATACTGGGTACTTCTTCCATAATTGTGAATGGTCTGTTTGGTGAATCTCACTCACTCAAAATATCTACTGTATCTAGGTTACTCTACATGCCACACCAATTCCTCTGAAGACTTAATAATTAGTCACCCTCTCTCGAATCAATAACTCACTCTACAAATCAGTAGCTCTGCAACTCAACTCAATTTTTCATAATGGTGTCTTTCGGCTGTGTCAAACTCATGCTTATAGCACCAAATAAACTCATACCCATCATTACCACATCAACGGGATCATCATGACCAAATCATGCATTAACTACCTGATTTCGACGTCAATTCTGCCAACCTAATGGTCAGATCTGCCTTCATTACATGTCACTTCCACAAGCGTTGTCAGTTAACTAATTTTAATTGTCTTCATTTATTACTGATTTGACTTCTGCTTGCAACCCTGTGGCTATCACAGCATGACCTCCTAACTGTGCTACTAACTCCTACTCTTGCACAACCACTTCCTCTTGGTGTGACTTTTGTTCATCCATCATCTTTTCTACTGCTTTCTTTTTCATTACACAGTGCCTTAAGCATTGCACAGTTCTAGCCTTGTCCTATAGGGCTTTATCCAACTAACATTCAAAAGCATTGGTAGCATTGCTCCATCTAACTGCTATAGTTGAACTGCACCTCCAGAAGTAATATAATTAACAAGATATGGACCTAACCAATGCATCTATAATTTACCTAGATTCTTCAAGAAATTTCTGTCATACAACAACACCAAATCTCCTTGTTGAAACTCTTTATTCTTTATGTGGCGATCATTCCAAGCCTTCTATCGATCCTTCTCGACGCGCTGGTGGAATCCTGCAATAAATTGATTCTCTTCGATCTATTCTAACTGCTCCATGTGATCCTCAAGCGCGGTGTCATCGTCCATATCATTGTTGCGAAAACAAGCAGACTTGAAACAATGTACTCCATAGGCATGATTGCCTCTTTCCCGTATACAAATTTGAATGGTGTCTGCCACATCAATCTCTTGCAAGTGGTGCGATATGCCCACAAAACTGCTAGAATATTCAAGTCCCAGTCATCATGGTTATCATTACATACCTTTGTAAGTGAATGCTCCAATATCTTGTTGAAAGCTTCTACTGTTCCATTCTCCTGTGAATGGTATGGGGTACTTTTCTTGTGCTGTATTTGAAATTCCTCCATTAGTGTGCTTAATATGTTGTTGATGAAATGAGTGCCCTCATCACTCATCAATATCCTTCGACATCTAAACCGTGTCACAATGTTGTAAACCATGAATCTTCCCGCTGTAACAGCGGTGTAATCCACGACTGGTATGGCCTCCTCCCACCGCATCAAATAGTTTGTAGCTGTGATTATGTACCGCGCACCAATTCTCTTCCCAAGTGGGTTGATTGGACCCACAAAATCCACGGCCCATCTATCAAATGGATGCAATGTTTCTTTCAGTACCAATGCAATTTCATCCCTCTGTGATGGTTTTCTAGTGTGTTGATAGATATCACAATTCTGCGCATAATCTGTCGCTTCATGATGTAAAGTGGGCCAAAAAAGCCCTGCGCAAAGCACCTTTCTTGTAGTAGCTCATCCTCCATAGTGTCCACCAACAAATCCTGCATGGGCCTCCTCTAAAATCTTCCCTTATTCATGCGGTAGGACACATCGCTACAAAATCCCATATGGTCCTAGTTTATATGCTTGGCTAGTGATCATCTAGAAATATGAAGCCTTAACCACTAACTGCTTCTTTTGACTTGTTGAAAAATCCTCTGGTGGGACTCCCTTTGTCAAGAACTGAATTATTTGATCATAATAATCATCTGCCATGTTGACTCTGAACAATTACACATCTGACAGTCCATCTTCAATATTTGTTGGCTCTTCTCCTGTCTTAATCCGGGATAAATTATTAGGTCCATCATTCAAGTGACTCGGCTTCACAATTATCTCAAAATCAAACTCCTAAAAGAGAAGTAGCTACCAGCATATCCCCGCCCCCCCAAGATTATTAAATAGTTAATTTGAAGCAAAATGGTCTATAACATCTTTAAATGGCCTCCTAAAAGGTATTGCCTAAAATTCTGCAGTGCATATACCATCGCCAAACCTTCTCTCTCTATGGCTGTATAGTTTATCTTTGAAAATGACAACTTCCAACTAGTGAAAGCGATCGGGTGTTCTAGGTCCCCTTCTTTCGGTTATGCAAGTACCACTCCTAGCGCAACAGATGATGCATCCACATGGACCTGGAACTCCTAATTCCAAATTGGGAAAAGCAGTATTGGTGTATAATCCATCTTAACCTTCAGTATGTCAAAACTCCCCTGACACTCTTGACTCCATAAAAATATGAAATATTTCTTTAATAAATTCTCCATAGGGGCGGTAATCGCAGCATAACCTCTGATGAATTTGTGATAATATCTAGTGTGCCCCAACATTTCCCTAAGCATCTTCACATTTGTCAGTGGTGGAAAGCTCAAAATGAGCGCTATCTTTGCAGGGTCGACCAACAATCCTTGCTTGCAAACAATGTGACCCAGTAACATCCCAAAAGGTGCGTAGAAAATACATTTATTTGAGTTTAGTTGAATTTGATGTTGTCGACATATTTCCAGCATCAATCACAGTTTTTCAGATAATCCCTAACCAGGCCATACACTGTCCAATCATCCATATAAAATTGCAGAAACTTTTGAATAAAATATTTGAAGGCAATGACAACAACCTGGGTAAATATCACAGGTGCATTCTTCAATCCAAAAGGCATCACTGTGTACTGAAAACAACCCCATTTAGTAACAAATGTGGTTTTATGCCGATCCTCCTTTGCAATCCTAATCTAGTCATAAGCAGAAAATCCATCTGTGAAAGAGTACATCTCTTGACTGCCTACTCCTTCTAGCACTTCATCTATGAATGGTGTTGAAAATGGATCATGCATACATGCATCAATCAATTTTCTCAGATCGACACAGATCTGAACTTCACCTGTTTTCTTGTCTTGGACCACCATAGGACTGATCCATTATGATTCTTCGACTGGCTCAATTATTCCAGCATCTAGCATCCTTTGAAGCTCAGCTTTGACCCTTACTGGTTTCTCGTATGGCTTTAACGAAATCTTCATCTCTCCCAAATCACCCAGGATCCCTTTCATTTCAGAGAATTTGGCTGGAAATAGATCTTGGAATTCATGCAGTAGATCTGCGATCTTTGCCATGGTTTCTTCATCCCAATAGTCCCCAATACTTACAAATTTTGGTTTCTCCTTTGTCCCAATGTTGACTTTTATAATCTTCAGTGGCCGGTTCTTGGGATCGGTCGATATATCTAGTGCTACGACATCCCTACTCCCTTATGTTTCTTGAATATTGATATTCTGTAGCTCATCATCGTCCTCAAGTCCACTGGACACATTATAACATTCCATCATTGACTGCATGTGGAAATGCGCATGTGGATCCACTGCATATGCAATTGAAACTACCTTCAACACCACATCGCGAATGAGTTTAAGCGCATTATGGACATCGATATTGGCATTCGCGAAACAGAAGGTATGGTCAAAGAAAACTATGAGCTCTTCCCAAGTGGTTATTTCTATGCGTAACTCCGCTGATACGTACCATGATCTTGGAATTTCATCCAAAGTGTGGTCAAAGGAATGAACCCATTCATCCTTTGGTTGCGATGCCCATAGAGTCTAATATTCCATTCGATGATAGCTGGGCTCATTCCACCCATCATACCTCCTAGTGTAATGTACTTTTGTGTTGCAAAAGTGAACTATCATTAGTCATCAACACTGCACCCATCCATTAATCATCTTCTTATGGGTCGCCCACCAACGTGTTGGAGTAGCCTTTAGTGCTTCCTCCAGTGCCAACAATTGCTAAGGTTCTGATACCTTCTCTTCAAACTCCATTAAGAGCACAGATAGCCTAGGAAACCCCTCGTAAGCTGGAAATTCAACACTCTCATATGTGAAATGGAACACTGACTGCATGATCAAACCACACTTCCTGAATGACACCTCATGCATGCGATTTTCCCAATTTTCTAAGGCATCATCAGAATCGAAAGATGCAAAAATAGTGCTGCACCAACCAATTTCTCCATCAATAGTTGGGTGGATGTAATCTTCTGAAATGTTGCAAGCATGATCCCATCACCTGACAACTTCACCCTTTACTAGATCAATATACCTTCACCCTTTGTTTGGATCCATTGGAGCGATGACTTTGATGTCTTGATTCTCAAATGGCATCATTCACTTCTTGAAGTTAATTATTTCAATACTATCATTGGTCCATTTTATCCCCAACAACGTGAGATAGGATCCTCTACCATCAACAACTTCAATCACATCAAAATCAACATAGGTCTTCATACCTTCAATATCCACGACCAGGTTTGACACACGTCCGATTCATTGTACTTTGTCCTGATTAGGAAATCACAAATACACAGGGGACCAACCCAATGTATTCCTACCCATTTTCTTCCATGTATGCTTTGTTAGGATATTCACATATGATCCTAGATCCATAATGATTGAATCTACTTAATAGTCCCCAATTTGAATGTTCATGCGCATATCTTTTCCCGTCTTTTTCTTATGCAAAGATTTCACTGCGGAGTCATTCCTCTCCTTACTTGATCAATGCAACATGTTCTCAATCTCACCAAGAGCATTGGGATCACTTACTAGCGACACAAAACTCTTAAGGAAGTTATACAAGCTACCATGCTTTCATGATGGTCCTGCTTCTAACGATGAATCAAAAGCAAAGGGAATTTCATAAATAGATGACTTACCAGGATTTCTTCCGATCGCATCCCATGCTTCGAAGAATGTATCTCTCTCAGCAAAAATTCCAAATGGTGCCTTCTTCTTCCCATCCAGTTGAACCTGGGGGGGCGGGGGGGTAGTCCTCCCCATTCATCGCACCACCGTGGGTGATAGTAGCAACATCGACATCCTTTGTTTTGGGCTCTGCTGAAATCGTTGCAACTATCGACCACTAATTCTAGCTTTCTGGTGGATTCTAGTTTAATGGCGGGTTCATAGGTTGATTTATAGTCTGATTCTGAAGTGGAATTTGATTCTGATCCTGGTTCAGAAACTGTCTCTGGTTTTGTAGCTTATTTTGATTCTTCAACTGGTTTTAATTCTGTAATTGAGGAACATTTCATTCCTACCAACTTGCGATTAGTTGGGGACAGTTATCAACAGTGTGATTAATTGTGGTACAATATGTACATGAACACTGTAATTATGGGAAATCTCTCTGGTAATGTCCAAATACCCCACAATTGTAGCATTGGACAGGTTCACAACCTCATCCTCCTCCTCGACTAAAGCCTCCTCCTTTTCCTCAAAAACCTCCATGGAATCCTCCCTATTGTTGGTACTATGGCTACGCCAATTGCTGTGGTGGGGGATTCGACTATTGCTGAACATAGTGTGATGCTTGAACATACTATGCCTATTGCAGAGCCATCGACATCTGATTATATTTTGGCTACGGTGCAAACTTTGGTTGAGGCACAAACTGTGGTTCTAGTGGTATAAACTGCATCTATGGTGGTGGTGTATACTTTTGTTGAGGTAGAGGTTGTACCACCTGAGGCTACGACTTTGATTTCTGTACTACTCGATGATCTTCACCCTTCACATAGTATAAGCCATACGTCCTTTTCTGGAGTAGGTCATATGTGCAACATTCTTTATCTTCATGCCCCACAGATCGACAAAATGAGCAGTATAGGTTTTCTGAATTCATCACCATGTTCTGCATGTATCCACATTCTTCATGTCGATGCCCATAGACTTGGCATATGTGGCATTGTTGACCCTTGTTTTGTCATCATTTTCAGCTAATAATTTACATGTTTTGACATATGTTTTGTCACCTTTTGGCATATTTTCTATAATACAGTTCACTATTCAGCACCAGGTACGACTATATTTTGGGTTTATGCAAGTTATGATTTATTTGCATTATTTCATGATTTTATAGGATGAATTCGATGATATTTGATTATATGCTAATATATGAAAACATTATTGCAGATCTTAGTTTTCAGCGAGCCAATGAATAGACCATGCATCCATTCTAGATACACGTAGAGCATATCCATCTCACTACACAACTCATCATTCAGTCCGTCGAGCTAATTGTGCACTGGTACTGATAGATTCCTAAGCATGCAAGTATGGAATGACCTATAAAATGCTTGTTGTCCATGCGCTAGTGTAATAGCATGAAACCCCTTCTGGAATATCTCATGTATGATGCCTCTACATGACACCTTGACACCAGCCACGCTGAAGTAGAGCTTGTATGCCACATCACACGCCATAAAAGAACCATCTTGCAAAGAAGGAGGAAAAAATAATTTGTTGGTTATTCATTTAGGTACCTGTCATAATGCTTGATTTATCTTAAGAGCAGTCGACCACTGAAAGGGTGGACTCACTCTCCCTTTGTAAAACTCTATATATACAAATGTTGCTATGCGAGAAGAGAGTTGATAAATGGTTTTTTAGTTGATACATGTAATCAGTCATTTCCAGAAACTTTGTAACACTTTTCTTTACTTTAATGGAAGTTATGATTATGATGAGTATGATCGTGTCTTAAGTAGCATGAACAAGTTATCACTCTGATTGTTGAGAGGGCCCCTCATCAACCAGATCTTTCTATTCCTGTGTATTTTCGTTCTTCCTTTTTTTGCAATTAGCATAGTTTTATTTGTAATTTGTTTGCACAATCTAGTTACTTAAATAGTTTATGTTATGCATTTCTTGTAGCATAGATTAGACTTTGATATTATGTTGTTAATGTAGTTTCCTTCATGAGTTAAGCAACCAGTTGCGCATAAATTAGTTTTCAATTTCCCTTTCAAGTCTTTTCAGTGTACTGCTTGGCTTATGTTGATAGAATAGATTGCTTTGATTTAAATTACAGTAGATTCATTTCCGTCCCTTTCCATTTTTTGTGAATTCAATTAAGCTATATTATAGTTTGTTTAATGAATAGATAAATATGTTTTTAATTATTAATTGAACTTAAGTTATTTCATAGATTGAATTTAATCATTAGACAAGTTTAATTTCAGTTCTGTACATTTTGTTATCATGTGCATGGATCAGCTGACCTCAAAATCATTTAGATTAATAATTTCTTGACATTTTAGTGCTTTTTGTGTGTAGACTGTCATTTAGACAACCTGTTCTATCTGTCATCCAGTCCTATGTCCCGGTTTGTTATCTAGCCTTTCATTCAGCCTTGAGAGTTTTTAATTTGTTTTGAGCTTGTTTCTTTAGTTTTTCGATTCTGTTTTGATAATGGTAGTTAGACAATGGTTGTGTTTCTTCTTAAAATACTTATATGAGACTATTTAGAATACTTGTTAGGTCTTATTCCTATTTCTTCCTTGTTTTCACCTTGTGTTTAAGAATTATGTCATGCCTTTTGGTTTATTGTATTACATTGTAATTATATCTTTAGCTTGCATTGATTTCACCCTTTGTTTTTATATATAGTTTAAACTTAGATATGTCAATATTAGGGAAATACATTAGTACCTTGTAAATTTATCATAAGCAGTAGGATTTACCCCTTCCAATTAGGAGGTTACCAAAGAAACCTATAGAATATGATTTAAAATCATCTTTATTAAGTTTTCTACTTGTTTATAAGTTATGCCTACCTTCTTGTAGTATTGTTCTATCTTTTGCAAGTAGGAGTTATTTTCTTATAAATCATCATGTTTACTATCGCTTACAATTGGACGTTTCTTAGTCTACATATATTTGTAGAGTTTAAGTTAGATTTGATTCCCTTTAGTAGGCTTCACTTCTTTTAAAAGTCACTTTGACACTTCTTCTACTCCTGTTCCAATCATAGTGAACCCTTATCCTCAAAATAACCAAGGAGAATGGAACTAGAGAGTTTAGTTTAAACCATTATGTACATCCATTAGTTGCATGTATAGTTTTTAGAAAGCATATCTAGTTGTTGTAAATCCTTCTTTGTGCAGTCAGTCTCTAAAGTTGTTTAGCAGTAAAATAGATTTTCTTATAGAGAATAGTTCATTGTCATAGCATTGTCTATATATTTATATTTTAGTAATTGTTTATAGAGTAGAGTAGTATAACTTGATACCACTCTAGTCTAGTACTCTGTTCAATTACCTTAATAGTTGAACTCTTAGGAGTTTGACTCAGTTGTTTTCATTTTGAAAGATCTTTCGATCTTTTGTTTGTTAAAGTATTACCACGATACCCTAGGAACCCCTCTACCTTCGGATATATTTTGTGTCAACTCTAAGCCTTCCAACGCCAGTCAATAATTAAATATTAGGTGAATTAATCAAGGCGATATTTTACCCAACAGGCACCATGGGACATTTCCACAACTCAATGGGTTCGGAGCTCTAGATAACAAATAATTTTGGAAGTCAAGGAAATTATCTTTGGTGTGTACATTTGCATGACATCAAGTGCACCAAAGATCTTTGAGATTTTCTTTCTTCTTCTTGATATCTTGTAGCTAAAGCGTTAAGTTTTCCAACTGCACCTAAATCTGGTTCATACCAGTTGCACTTTGTCCAATGGGTGAAGCCTCTAAATTCATTACGATCTCTAGAGCCTCTCTCTATGTTGCAATATTTTGCTGCATCATCGGTTACCAAATATGGGATACCAGCACTACAATGAACCATTCTTTATATTGAACATCATTCATTTCAAAACTAACTCTTTCCATTAGTGTCTTAAATCTTTGGTCAAAGTCCTAAACAATTTCATCAAATGTCTTCGCAAGAGTCCTTATAGGAAATTGTATAAATTTCATGAACCAATCCAGTGCATGACCCCGAAGAGTGGTTTCCAATTGGCCCTTCTTGACTTCATCATCAGTAGTATGTATGACAGTCCATATTTCCTCACATAAAAACAAGTATTGCTCGGGATCTTCAGTCTCGTTCCCATGTAAAAGAGGTAACTTCATATCTTCTTCCACCATCTTGGGCCTTCCTCCTAGAGATGCTAATCTACTACTAGAATGCTGCTGGAACATCAGGAAAGTCGATGTAGAAATTTTGTTTCTTCCTGAATGTGGAGTAGTGCACAGAGGCATGGGTACATTGTTATTGGGGTTTGATATTACTACTATCTTGGGCGTATTTTGATTGTCCTCTTCATCACTGTAGGGTCACTTCATCCCATGTGGTATTCCTTCATGGTCTTGCATTTCGATCGCAACAGGACCTTCCCCTATCCTCTACCTCTTCTCTTGTTGAAACCTTGCTCCTCCCCTCATAGGACCACTTTCTTCCTCAGCTTCCCTAATATTCTCATGGAAACTCGCACCCATCTACCCCTTATCTTTCCATTCATCTCCCCCCTTCTATCACGATATCCATAGCCTCTGCACACCACAGTTCTGCTACTCGAGTTGCATATTCAGTATGCCCTTTTCACAAATAAGCATCTTAATTGAAAATTATAGAGACAACAAGAACCTACCTCTGAGTCCATTAAAAAATTCCCTTTCTTCTTTGCTATAGGACTTGGTAGTGTCATCTACGAACTCGGTGATATATCCTTCCAGGATACTATCCATCCACACTTCAACATCTTGCAATGCCTTGTTGTTAGTCTCCTACAACTCCTGGATCAGTTAGGGGTCCAGGACGTTGGCTCACCTCCTTATAAATTTGTCTTACGACAGGTGAATTGCGCCAACCACTCATACAAAATGATGGGGAATTCAGAGGAAAAGTACTCATGTGGGCCGTCATGTATGTACCTTGCCAACCAGTTATCCATCATCATTTTAGGGTTCTAATTTTTTTTCTCAGCAAATTCTCATAGCTTCTAATTGAACCAATATTGAATTTATGGTCTTGTCGAATACCACATATCTTCCTATCAGTCGCAACAAGGTCCCGATAATGGAACCATTTGTTGGCGCAAACCTAGCCAACAAAACCTGTCGACAAGGGTTCCCACTCTGTTGATGCTCAGCTCACCATGATGTCCCTGAGAACCATCCCATATGGGTTTTACCTTACCCAGAAACACCCATAAAGTGGATGAAGTCTTACCCGCGATGTTCAAGAGAGAGCTATTGGAACCAAGTTTCAGCTGAATAGAAGAGGATTATGTGCATCAACAGCTGATCAAGTTATTCAACAGATTTGACTGACTACTTAATCATTAAAACGACCAATCATCATCCCTCTTAACATATTGCATCATTTATTCACAACTAACATAAACATACTGTGGGACAAACAGATCTAGAAATATAAAACCTTCCAAAAGAAAGAAACATCGCATCATAGATCCATGTCACAATTTCACTCAACATTCCTCATTGGATTGTAGAAATATTAAGAAAAAAAAATATAAGAGGAAACAATAATTCAGATCAAGTTTTTCCTTGTCATATTACTTCCACACAATGATCCACAGATTCAAAATAGTTCACAATTCAACAAGTGCTCTTCAATTTCCTCTTCAAGTTTCTCCATGTGTATATATCTAATAGTTGTAGTTCAACTTCTATTTATAGGATTGCACCTTTACATTCAATGTCCAATTCTAACTAACTCTTAACCAATTCTTAACTGAATCTACAAAATCATGACCAATATCCGCAAAATATGGTCCTAACGACAAAAAGGTGACACAAAATATAAAATATGTTCTAATTTACGCTTTGCGCGCTAATCTTCCTCTTGCGCGGTGTCTTTTGAGCTTGCGCAACATATAAAATTTCCCATTTTGGACATCTAGGACTAGTTTAATCTTCAAGCTTTATCAAACTGTTAAAATGTCTCTTAGAATAGTATATTTTACCTTATTTCTACATCACCAATCCAAACCTCTTGGAATTTGACTAAATTCTCTACTTAAATTCTCCAGTAAGTATTTCCATGCCTGGTCATAGATTGTGATGTGAAAATTTCATCCATAAAAGGGCCATTGTAAAAAATATAGGCTTGGGTCTTCAAAATTTACTGTCCCCCATATTTTAAAATCTAGAGTTGAACTAGCCAACACCCCTCTAAAAATTTTGTATTCCTCCTTAGTGCAGACTTACCCTTAAAATTTTGTGAAATTCTTACATCATTAATGCTCCTATTATGTCCAAAAAATGATTTTGGATCCATACCTTGTTTTAATATTTTCAAAATGTTGATGTTAGTGATACTGTGGGAATGGGTCCTATGTGTGAATTTTTTCATCCACCATGTCATCATTTTGGACACTAGGTCATATTTCCCTATCTTTGTGGCCATGTGTTATTATTTTACACTAGCACAAATCTCAATAACGAGGTGATTATGGGATCCTATCTTTTTCATTGAATACTTGGGACATGTTTTCCCCATATCAGTGGCCCAAATCAATTTTGAAGGCGAAACTAGTTGAACACAAAAATAATTTTTTCCTTTCAAATTGTTAAAAGTATCTATACACATGGTACATTATTATCAATTTGGTCCTTGAAATGTGGTTTCAAAACCACAAACTAAGGATCTAAATCCACTTACAACCGTCACAAAAATTTCCCCCTTTTTTTTCTTATGCTTTAGGTTCCAAAGATATACAAGGAAAGTTCATTCATTTTAGGAGTGAAGGAATCACTTAAATATCAAGTAGTTTCCTTTCTGGAATACATAAGAACTATATGATGTAAATAATCCACAACCACATGGTATTTTGTAGGTGCAATTTGTTCTTAAAACTTGATTAGTTCTACATTAGAAATTATTATTACACATTGATCTACTATAGTTTCCACCATTATATTTAAGCAACATGCCTTCACTTCCAAATTGGAATCAAATAGGGCACATGGCAATCTCACAACCATTTTGGAATCTTGATAACTTGTTTCCAATACCAATTCCTCATCTTTTGAAAGCACTTACCATCACTATCAAAAACCATCTATTGCCTCATTTGGTGTGTTCCACAAGACACAAAGCTTGAATTTGGCCATTTTGGAGGTTGAATCTGTAGGTTTTAAATGGTGTCTTCACCCTGTAAAATTTAAAAATTCTTTTGAATGTGGTACTTCCTAGTCAATTTCATAGCTTGATAATTGGTTTCTATTACCACTTCTTTAGATTTTGAAATAGCAAATCACCTCTTTAAAAGAAGGTTACAAATTATGTGATAGATTTACCTCATGCACATCTTTTTATGATATTTTGATGCCTTTTCTTACTAGTTCAATACGATTTCATTAGAAATGATATTTTTTAATAAGTTTGAACTACACTGTGAGGAATTTGACTTCAATATTTTCCATATAAACTATAAATTTTACCATTTCACCCATATTTCCACAATTTTCTCATTTTAGCATTTTATCAAACACTTCACATGTAATTGTTTCTTCTATAAACTAGTTTATGACCCAATTTATCCCTAGTGTTGAAATATGGATCTCTAATACCGCTCTGTAATGTACCCATTAAAATTTGTCAACTATTAAGGCTACATGACACACTAATTTTTACCTTTTATTTTTTCAGCTAATTGTTCCGACATTATTATCAAAGTCTAACTATAAATTCTATGCGTATAAGAAACTACAATATTATCCTTAAGTATTTCACTACAATGCAAATTATGGATTGTACTATGCATACATTGATAACCATGATAATTTCATCCCATAAATAGAATTACAAATCTAACAAAGATATTCAAATGTATAATTGAACATGAATAAATGACATTCTATTAACATAATTATAAACATGCACACTTAACACTTATCTTTATGGACTAGTAATCTAACTAGCTCCAAATGAAGGGATTTTGTTCTAGATTTAGGCACTCCATTGTAATGAATATTTCTATGAATACAAAACACTTGTGTAGAGGATATCACTCCATAAGGCTGAATTTCCTAGGATTTATACTAGGTTGACAGCCCAATAATCTCTGATACTAAAAACCACTCTAAAAATTTCCCAATCAACCAAAATGCTTCCCCCTTATCCTACACAACACTAGGTATGAGATCCCTTTCTCCGCATCAAGTTACCTAGATTATCCTAATTCCCTTCCAATCCTCTAACATAAGTTGGCCAGGGAATATCACTACTATGAATCTAGGAAATTTTAGTTGTAGGCTAGGTTCCTCTCACACTGACACATTAAACATCGACACCAACTTCCAATTGGAAATTTTGCACAAGCAGTTATTGAACCTGAAGTTTCACTCTCTCTATGATGCATCAACAACTAAACCATAGGAATAATTCAAAGAATAATGGAGACATTAGTTAATGAATCTCTAACTCCATTTCTCACATTTTGTAATCATGTTCCCAACTTGCCATCTCACTCCTCAGGAGGAGTCTACCTCCCCACCCTTTAGTCCATTCTTAAGATTACTCAATAATTCTTAATTAAAGAAACCCCCATAACCATGGGTTTAGGGACCTTGGGTTACATTCCTTAGTAAGTCTTATTCATAATATTGAAGGAAAAGTTAATGATAATTAAGGAAATCTTAGCTTAGCCATCTATACATCCCCCACTTTTGGAATCATATCCCCTCATCTCTTCTTTATCCATAGGGATTGTTATATTATCATCAAGTCCAAAGCATTACAATATCTCTGCCATCATATACCATCTTGTTGGTCTTCAAGTCACTTCACCATTAAAAACCTAATTACATTATGGAGTTAAAAACATGGTGTTACAAACAATGCATTAAAATGAGCTAAAATAATAAAAACTACATTATTTACATAATGAGTACAAGATATAGCATATGAAAACCCAATGGTAAGGGGATGAACATTCCTTTTTTCTTTTATTTCTAGTTATGAAATGCAAATACAAAGGATGATGAACTCAATATAGAGTATTGTTATGTATCTAAGTATTTAAGAGCAATTAATTTAAATATTAAATGTAATATTAATTAGCTAATCATAGGGTCACACCATTTCGTTGAACGATGCATTTTATACCTATAAAATTTATTCTCTCTTATTTAAAAAAAACCATCATTCAATTATTATTTCATTGTGGCTAAATTCGAATTAGTGGGTTTAGAATTTGTGTTTTGCAAGTGGCATCAGAGCCACATTTCGCTACTTGAAGTTCTCCATTCATCTTCTCCACCACCCAGTTTCTCCATCCCTTCACCTTCCTCATCCTCTTTCCACGTTCTCCCATCACCTTCGCGCTTCCATTGTTGTTCAATCCACAGCCACCTCATCTTCTCCTTGCGTTGCACCAACTTCCCTCGCTCCCGCAGCACCAATCTGCCACTCCTCTTTTGCAAGCTCGCCACCACATCTCCCACACGCCACCTGTACACATCTTATTTTGTCCTCCTACTGGCTACACTTCTCCTCACCCCTCACAGCACCCTCGCTCCTCCCCACGAAACTCCCCCATATGTAGTCCCTCATCCTCCCTCCACCACCGCAGTCGCCTTCCTCCCATCTCCACATCTACGCAATTCCCATCCATCCCTCCTGCACATCTGCTATCCACGCTCCTCCAATCCTCCCTCCCTGCACATGCTGCTCCACATCCACCACATTTTCTCCCTGCACTCACCATCCTCCTCACCAGGCCTTCGCTACGCCTCCATTTTTCCCACCTCCATGAACCTGCATAAAAAAAATTACTTATTATAATATTTCAAAATATTGTTTTTATTATTATTAAAACAACATAATAAAATAAAGATTGTTATTAAGTAATAATTAATATAATAACTAATTATTATATTTACAATCTCATTAACTTTAGTAAAAAAACAATTCCTCCTTGTACGAGTATGTCAGAAATGAAGGAAATTAAGGATAGAAATGAGATTTTGGAAAAAAACCAAGCCAAGGACTCTACAAATATCAAAGGGTTACAATTAAGTCTCAATGAAATCGAAGCAAAACTACACAAAGGAAAAAATGAATTATCAGAAACTGTCAAAAGGGAAGTCAACGAAGTTGTATCTTGGGAGATGGAAGGAGTAAAAATGGAAATATAAGTATAGTTCGAATCTAGATTAAGAAAACTCGAGCAAAATTTAGCATACACAAATACAACATTAGTTGGCAAGGTTTCAAAGGAATATCAACCATACTCAAGTTCAATCCATCATAAAACAATTCCTCCCAAAAAGGAAATTCCAGAAGAAGAGATCGATCATGATCATTATCCATATTGTGAACAACCACTCTCTCCTCTAAAAATAAGTGGATATCAAATTTGTTGGAATATAATCTGTCGGGATTATATTTTGTAAATAAATAATTATGTAGGAAGCTGAACAGTTACATAGGAAGGTGAAAAGGCTGATGAAGCTCAACCACCACATGTAATATATAAATGTATGCATTAGCCATGAATAGAATAGAATCAGGAGTTATTACCTATGAGTGGTATCAGAGCTCCATAACTCCTGCCTGCTAGTCTGCCATCCATTCTCCTGCTTCCTCTGTCGGCTCAGCTCTGGCATATGCCCTCTACGTCCTCTTTTCAGAAGACGTTTCAAGAATTTATGCCCGCAGTCTAGAATTTGCCAGTCTAGCATATTCTCTGAGTGCATATTATTACTGTGCATGAGAGTTGACGACTCTGTTTGCTAGAAACCCTAACCTCATAAAGACTGGTGTGTTTGACATTGTGTGTGCTGCGTTTTGCTAGAAACCCTAATTTTGGAGATGCATTCTCTTTATCACCATTTCATGCATCCTACTGCTACGAATTTCTAAACTGTCTCATCGTGCTCCCACTCTACTGCTGTGATTATTCTCACTATTTCATTGTTACCACTCCACCACCTGCTAAGACATTCTCTGTTAGTTGTGGAATTATTGTGATTTATGCTCAAATATATGAAGTTGTATTTTTAGATTCACAATTTAAGCTGCAAGTTAATATGTGAGTACTGTTTGAGAGCCAATATATTGTGTGTTGCGGCCTGTGAAGAAGAAATCTCAGTACTTAAAGCTGAGAATATGTTGAATATGATTAGTCTTGTTGCTGGTTCCGTTGCGAGGACATATGACTACCGTATTGATAACAAATATTCTGAGAGTGCATGCAACTTCAACTTCCTGTTGAAGACCGATGATTGAAGGCTAAGGATCATGCCTTTACATTAGTGTGAAGACCAGCGTGAAGACCAGTGTGGAGAATGCGTTGAACTGCTACGTGAAGGGACTGCTGCGTGGAGTCTTTCTCGAAATGTCTGCAACATTTCTTAACCTAATTTATGCCCTATCAACTGCATGGAGGCCGTGAATGCTGTGCGTGGAGCTGTGCTTTCATACATCTATGTGGAGCTATGATTTGAGCTTGAAGTTGTAACCACTACATGTGAAGATAGTTTTGAAGATTGAGATGTGAAGATTGTTATAGTGCGACTGAAGTATTGGAGACTGATATATTGCTGCGACTAAAGTATTGGAGACTGATTAATTGTTGCGACTGAAGTATTGGAGACTGAAGAATTACTGTAAGATCTGGCTGAATTGATTGAATTGTATTTGCACTTTGTGAAGGAGAATCATATTTTACACTCGTATTTATGTGAAGTTTGAAGAGGAAATAATTTCATGTATGATTTCATGTTTGTTTCCAAGACGAGCACATGAATTATGAATTGTTGAGTATGAGTTTGTTGGTATTGGCTAACGTCGTGAATATGGAGAAGATGAAAGTTGTGAGATGATATAACCTCACCTTGAATCCCGAAGACATTGTGAATACTCAGTGTGTGGAGAGAAGTGACCATTTTGGTGTTGCTGCGATAACAACTTAAGGTGAGAGCTCATGCCTATGCACTGAGCTTGAATGAGATTCAGTCACAATAAGCTCCTGTATTCAGCTAAGCGGAGGTAAATGTTTTTGTTGGTTGAAATACAAAAACCCTAATTTCTATGCATGGATGTAAAGGGAAAAGTCAGCAAGTATTTTTCATTTACATTGAGTAAAAAGGACCGTGACTAATATATATGATATATATAAGACTTTGATGGAATATATATGCTATTGTGTATGATGTTGTAATCTTGAAATGTATAAACCTAGAATTATTGGATTTTTTCCCTTTCGAATTTGAAGCTGCGACTAGGAGAGCACCTGCCGTGTGAGGATACTACTCCTGTGAATTGGTGAGAGATTGAAAGCATATTTTCTCTGCCTTCGTGTTGTTGGTCAATGATACTTTCATTTTAAAACTTGAAGTTGAGATATTAACATTGTATTCACCTTGGCAGAGACTGTAGACCTGCAAGGTTATTGTTTTTCTATTTCTCTGTGTCATATTAAGTTCATTATTGTAAATTACACTAACAGTTGTAAAAGATGCAATCTATAGCATCTGTAGTTGGTGTCACTCTCTCTGGAAAAGAGAGAGGCAGAGGAAGAAGAAAATTCATAGGAAGAGGGGGCAGAAACAACTTCATCAAAAGATCATATTTGCAGTGCAAGCGTTGTGGAAAGACTAGGCACACATCAGATCAGTGTTGGGCTTCATGGGACTCCATCAAAGACAAGCATAACTAGAAGAAAGATGATAATAAAAATCAAGATGCTAGTAAATCTTCTGATTCTTCTGATTGTATTGTTGCACATTGTAATCTTGGAATTAATGAAATGACTTCACTTTCATCTTACAAAGATTGTTGGATGCTTGATACTAGTGCAACATCACACATGAAATCTAGAAAAGACTGTTTTCAAGAACTTAATGAAACAATAGATGGCATAGTTTACTTTGTAGATAAGTCAAGTCTTAAACCAAAGGGAATGGGAACCATTCAACTGAACATGTCTGGATTCCTTGATTTATTGTTGAAGAATGTTCTTTATCTTCCAGAGTTGCAGAGAAGCCTACTGTCCTTGGTGGATATTCGACAGCGAGGCCATTCCATCCACATGTTTGATGGAATCATAGAAATAATAAAGTCCTCTCACAACCAAGTCATCATGACTGGATACGAAGATGGGAAGCTGCTGAAGCTAAAGAGTTCATCTACAAGAGTTCATAACTATGCCTACCTCTCTCAGCATGGAGAAGGTAATTTGTCATCTAGTTCATTGTGGCATGCAAGATTTGGTCATCTAAATTATAACAGTCTTCATTTGTTGAGAAAGAATGGTGTATTTGGTTTGCCCACCATTCCCAAAGAGAAGAACAAATGTGATGCATGTATATTAGGGAAACATAGTAAGATGCCATTCCATGAATCTAATTTCAGAGCAAGTAGGAAATTAGAATTAGTGCATTCTAATTTATGTGTCCCAATGCCAACTCCTTTTGCAAATGGGAATAAGTATTTTATGACATTTGTTGATGACTACTCAAGAATTTGTTGGATTTACTGTTTAAAGACACAATCAGAAGCATTTCAAACATTGAAAGACTTTCATGCATTGATAGAAAAACAAGCACAATAAAAAATTGGTACACTTTGTACTGATAATGGGAAAGAATACACTTCAAATGCTTTTGAAGATTATCTTCGCCAACATGGAATTGCACATCAGACTATAGTTCCCTACATTCCTCAACAAAATGATGTAGCAGAAAGAATGAATAGAACCATAATGAATATGGTTCGCTCAATGATGTTTTTCAAGAATGTAAAACTAATGTTTTGGGGTGATGCAGTAACATGTGCAGCCTATTTGAGAAATAGAAGTCCCTCAAATGATCTTGATAACAAGACTCCACATGAAATGTGGTTTGGACATATCCCTTCAATCAGGCATCTCATAGTTTTTGGTTCCACCTGTTATGCCTTGATTCCAAAGGAGCAAAGAAACAAGCTTGGTGCTCGAAGCAGAAAATGCATTTTCCTGGGGTACGAAGAATACCCCAAGGCATACCGTCTGTATGATGAGGTAAACAAGAAATTTGTTATTTCCAGAGATGTCATTTTTCTTGAGACTAATAAAAATGACCAGTCTATTGAGAGACAACTTGATCATTTGGAAAGTTATCCTCATCCAAAGACATATTCTGAAAATGAATATGAAATTCCAAACCTTGAAGGGGGGATTACTATTCTGGATCAACCTTTGGAATTTCCATATGAAGCACCAACTCCCCCACATGAAGAAGTTCCTGCTACTTCACCTGATCAAGAGATTCAACTGGATGATGTGATTGAGAGAATTGAAAGACTCTCAATCAATGATGAAGCACCACAAGTTGATTAACCAGGACCATCACGAAAGATTCCTAAATGGGCCACAAAGACACTTGAAAGTGTCCATCCAGATGAAGTTGGAAAGACAGGAATGAGAAGTTCAAAAAGACATGGAGGAGAAGCAGATAATTCAGGTGATGACATGGATATATCATTTGATTGTGAATTTAATTTATCTGCTAACTTTGAACCAATTTCCTTTGAACAATATTCTACTCGAGTTGAGTGGAAAGAAGCTATGAAGAATGAGTATGATGCACTCATGAAGAATGGAACTTGGAAGCTGGTTGACCCTCCAGTTGGAACCAAACCAATTGGCTGCAAGTGGGTGTACAAGAAAAAATACATATCAGATGGCTCACTTGACAAGCACAAAGCGAGGCTTGTAGCAAAAGGCTATGCACAGAAAGAAGGAATTGACTATGAAGAAACATTTTCTCTTACAGCAAAATGGGATACCATCCATACATTACTCTCTTTAGCTGCTCAGAAAGGGTGGAAAGTTCATCAAATGGATGTGAGGACTGATTTCTTGAATGGAGACTTGAAAGAGGATGTCTTCATGTCTCAGCCAGAATGCTTTGTTGTGAAAGGAAAAGAACAAAATGTATGCAAGCTTGTCAAATCCTTGTATGGCCTAAAACAAGCGCCTCGCGCATGGTATGAAAAGTTAACCGAGCATATTTTGAAGTTAAATTTTGAACATTTTGATCTTGATGATGCAACACTATTTATAAAGAAAGTTGGAAGATCTGTTGTGTATCTTGTGGTGTATGTAGATGATCTTTTGATGACAGGGAACAATGAGAGCTATATATCATCCATAAAGAAAGATTTGAAAAATATATTTGAAATGACAGATATGAAACATCTCCACTATTACATAGGAATTGAAGTCACTCAACATCCTAAGTACATATTCCTATCTCAGAAAAAATATGTTGGAGAACTACTAAACAAATTTTGCATGACAGAATGCAACCCTATATCTACTCCAATGGAACAGAAAATGAAGCTCACATCAAGCGAAGGAAAAGAATTTGAGGATGCGACCAAGTATCGAAAACTGGTAGGAAGTCTTATCTACCTTACAACAACTAGACCATATATTTCTTATGTTGTTGGCATACTTTCAAGGTTCATGCATAAACCTTGTGAAGGACACTGGTCAGCTGCAAAAAGAGTTCTAAGATACTTGAAGGGGACTCAAGACGTTGGACTCAAGTACTCTAAAGTGGATGACTTCAAACTTATTGATTACTCAAACTCAGATTTTGATGGCGATAAGGAGACAGGAGTATCAAATTCTGGATACACTATGAGTATTGGATCAGCAGCTGTCTCATGGAGATCACGCAAATAGTCAGTTCCAGTAGATTCAACAATAGAAGCAGAATATGTGGCTGGAGCTGAAGCAACGAAAGAAATAGTATGGCTTAGGAAGATACTTGAATATTTGCAAGAAAAACAAGAGAACTCCACTCCATTATTGGTCAACAATACTTCTGCAATCAAGCTGGCTAAGAATCCTAGATTCCATGATCGAACCAAAAACATCAACACAAAGTATCATTTGATTCAACATCATGTAGAGGCCAAGACAGTCCATCTTCGACATTGTTCCACAAATGATCAAGTTGCAGACATCTCCACGAAAGTGCTTGGACGAGAAAAGTTTGAAAGATTCAGAAACATGCTCGGACTTACTAACACCCCTTCGGATTAAGGGGGGGATTGTTGGAATATAATTCGTCGGGATTATATTTTGTAAATAAATAATTATGTAGGAAGGTGAAAAGGATGATGAAGCTCAACCACCTCATGTAATATATAAATGTATGCATTAGCCATGAATAGAATAGAATCGGGAGTTATTACCTATCAAAATTAAACCTAAGTTAGAATTTTCAAAATTCAATGGTGAAACAAAACTCAGTGTGGCATGGATCAACAAGGTAGAAGAATTTTTCTCCATACACAATATCATACCCGACGAAGAAATGATAAAATATGCCTCGATGCAACTAGAAGATCAAGCATACAACTCGTAAATGTGGTGGAGGGTTACAACATGGAGAAATAAGCTCAATTTGAACACATTCAAAAATGACTTATTTAAGAGGTTTGAAGATTTAAAATAAAAAGACTTATTCGCAAAAAATCACCAGACCGCAACAGAAAGGTGACGTCGATGAATACACCAACGAATGGGAATCCATGGAGACACATGTGCCGGAACTCACACACATTCAATTCCTACAAGATTATCTGTATGGAAAAAAACTCTAGAGTCAGGAATGAACTAGAGCTACTAAATGTATCAACCTTGGACAAGGCAAGACGGAAGCCAAAAATCATTGAGGAAAAAATAAAAAACATGTGGAACAAAAACCATGATAAAGATTGAAGGTCTGTCCAAAATACCAAAACCGACACCAAATATCAAACACCACATCTAATAAGTGACAAAAAACCCACCTTAGAAGTCCAATGAATGAAAGAAGGAAATTGTAAATATTGCGGAGAGAAATGGGACCCAAGACACACATGTTTAAAAAAAGAGACCACCAAGACATTATATCAATGTGAAGAAGAAGAGAAAGACAAGTCAGACAGAGAGGAATCCGACATAGAAGAAACATGTGACATCCAAAATCCTCCATTAGATTCAGAAGATGAAGAAACGCCCAAGATATCGATTGCAACGATGTAACACACCCGTACACCTAGATAAATCTGTTGGTGCTGAGTAGAGGAATTTTTCTTTTCTTTAAATTGTTCACTAATATCATTGGTTATTGACCTTAACCAATCCCAAGAATTTTTAGATTGAAATTAAAACCATTCTAGTAATACATCTTATCCTTTTAATTCATATAAGACTTCAATAAGGCATCTTAAATCTTCGCTATCACTAATATCATAAAGTCTCCCCATCCTATAGATAGGCAATTAAGGTTGTTGTTTCTCTTGCATCCAAACACCACTTCACTGACTAAACACAACATAAATGCATATCAAAGTATATAAATGTTATGTTATACATATTCCCTTAAGTTTCCACACCCATTATTACCCTTCCCTTTCATGAGTAAGTCCTTGAGATACTATCCAAACCTTTGAGTTACTCAACACACACATGTATTAGGAGATTCTTAGTGTTTCATTAAATAACAATGAATGCAAAAATCACAAACAAGACATATACCAGATATTGGTCACTGAATTGTTCTTTGAATGAGACCACACTAACACATCTTGTTCTCTAGTCCAGGTTCATACATTCGGTAACAATGATCTTATAAGGTTCCTGATTTCCTAGGAAAACTGCATGCGAATAGACATGCATTTATGAGTCGGCTGTCGAGTAAAAAACAAGGTTAGATAATTACATTTCAGTGGCTAAATAAAATCTGCCTCCATGACAAATCAAATTAAAACCTTATAGATCATTAACACTTTTAGTTTTAGAAGGATGATCAGTAGATACTGTTTACCTCTATTGAGCACTAGTTAACCCTTGTTCGAGCAAACACGTGAAAACTGCTATAATCCTCCCTCCCTCTTGAGAAAGCACAAAGAGAATGAGTACAGATGTAGAATAGCCCACACAATGCTATACAAGATTTATGGAATTTTACTCCACATTATAAATGGATTTTTTAGAATGTATTCACATAATGCATTTGCAAAAGTATACAAAGCCCAAACCTCCACAGTATAATTTGACAAAAATCCTTGCTTTGTAAAGTAATTTTAATTTTTCATTGTCTTTTTAGAATAGGGTTAGTTTTGGATCTAAAGATATCCATTTCATATATATATATATATATTCCTGAAAATAGTTGATCATACAACTATATAAATTTTACAAACTATGTACGATTAAAGAGACTATAGATTATATATTCATAATATAAGTATCCAATGAATATATACATTAAATATATATATTTTTTAATAAAAATATAAATAAAGAATATCATTTCATTCTATTATAATTTTGAATACAAAATTTAAACTCTTTTTATTTATTTATTATTATTAGTAATAGAAGTCTGAATTTTTAAAGAATAATAAAAATTGAAAATTGCAATACAAAGATCAATTTCATTATATCATCCTCCTCTATTATAGACATACAAATGTCTTCTAATATGGATGTATTGCTCTCCATAGTATTGGTATAAGGGTCTAGGAATCTAGGTTTGGGGTCACAAACATCAATTTTATTATATCCATTATTATAAACTCACATTTGTATTTTATTTTAGTATAGATATAGTGCGACAACTATAAGTAATAAAGATTTTTTTTTTTATATGGACATAAATCGATAAGAGTTTACAAAAATAATGGATATAATAAAAAATAAATAAATAAATGGAGTAGTTTATCAAACCAAGAATATGCTTGTTTTTTTATTTTTATAGTTTTGTGAGAGATGGCAAAGTTCTACTTCAGAAAGGAGGGGAATTCCCGCAGCTGCTTTTGTTGAAGATGTGCAAACTTTTCTCACATCGACTGGTTCTGATGCAACCTATGCCCTCAAGACCCTGCAAGAAATGCGTCAGCAATACAAGCTGGTAGAAATGAAACTTCTAGCTCAGAGAGATCTGCAGGAAAAGATTCCTGATATTAAAAAGTGCCTAGAAACTGTGGAAGCACTACTTGCTAAATAGGATACAGGTGAGGAAACAATTGTGTATTTTGAATTTGCAAAAGGAATATACTCTCAAGCCCGTATTGAGGCCACCAACTTGGTCTATTTATGGCTGGGTTCAAATGTTATGCTAGAGTACTCATGTGATGAGGCATTAGATCTTGTGAAAAAGAACCTTGATAATGCCGATGCTGGTTTGGGAGCCATTGTGGAACATTTGCAATTCTCAAGGGATCAAGTTACTATAACAGAGGTAACCATTGCTCGGGTTTACAATTGGGATGTTCACCAGCGCCGAAAATGATGATGATTAGAGAAAGATGTGTAATTTGTTTGCATTCTAGTTTTCTGCAAATCAGTCTCAAATCACTAATTTTGCATGTGGCCACATTGATGCAAGTTTTGTTGTGTCATCTGTGATGTTCCTTCTTACATCCTTTACATGAGGAAAAGTAAAACCCAACGCCATTTCTTTTAGCCTTTATCCTTTGTTATCCAGGTTTCTTTCATCTGTTGGCATATTAAGTCAGAAAATATCTATCATAGAGTATAAACTAGCATTTTTACTGCACATGAACATATTTTTCAGATACACTTGGAAATGATGTAAACATAAATTGTATTTTAGCTTGTTAAGTTTTCCATCTTTTGTAAAAAAACTCATGGAAATTATATCTATGGAGTCCAATTTTTTAATGGGCAGGCTATTCCATCATTTTGGAGAGCAGAATACACTGTCATAGGGTTAAACGCTATATTTTCATTTTCAAGAAATTATCAAATCCCTTCTGTGACTAGTACGCAGGTTGTAAATGTCGTAATCTCTATTCTTTGGTTATCCTTAGAACCCAGTCATTAGCAACCAATCATTTTATCGTCTCCCGGATAAAAGATTGAATATAAATACTAAAAATGTGAAATAATCAAAAGATAAATATTTATATTGGAAACAAATCGAAATATCTTATCGTTGAGAGGGTCAAAATGTTTGCTCTGAAACCGGCTCATTTTGATCAAAACTTAGGATAACTTTATTCATCCAACTATATATCTAAATGGGAGAAATTGTTTATATATCTCTATTTCGCAATCCAACATTCGATATATTGATATAAATCGCAAAATGTTGATATCGCTGAGACATCCTCACCCTCTCTCTTTCTTGTATTTAGAAGAGTTATCCTCTGCAAATTTCGAATGTGCATATGCTTTAGCTACGGAATAAAAGAAGCCTGGTTTGTAGAAAGAAATGTTTAGGAAATTGTGCTGTTTTGCTATTGCAGCAGAGGGTTTTGTAACAATACATATTTTCTGTGTTTTTAAATTCGGTATAATCTTTTGGTTTTTGTTTATAAAGAGAAAGAACCAGATGATCGTGCTTTTTGGCCAAAATAAAAACCAACATTAAAAATAGACCAATATTAAAGAAAGACATCACATAAGAGTTATTTAACGCTAAGATAGATGATATTCATTGCACTTCAATATGTTTGATGCATATTTTGTCATAAAAGTCAATTGCACTTCGTAAAGTATTAAAAACCTTTAAATTCCACGTGAAGACTATTGTCAAATATTGTTGCAAAAATTTTCAACTTCGTGTGAAAATTTCTGGTCAGAATTGTAAACTACATTTTCTTTTATTATCATTATATATAGAATGATAACGACATAAAGCTAAAAATTACAAAACCAACCTACCATCAATCATAAATTGTGAAATTTAAATTTACCTAAGATATGAGAATGCTAGTTCTCTGTATTCTTAGTATTTTGATTAGTTTGAATTGAGTATTGGCTTCTCCATTAAAACAATTGTACCCTTCTGGCTTGGTTCAAGCTTGCTGATCTGGGATCGATCTAGGCTCCAATGCTACTTATTGAGTGGAATTGGGTATAGATTCATCGACTATTGGGAAGATATGGCTCCAACACTTGTGAGTAATATAATCATCACTATACGACCATCAACATTGCGTGCATGGATGCCAATCTCGATCTGCAAATCTCCATTGATTTGAAAACCCAATGCAAGATCCTCTTCAAATCTGCTTGGGTTATGCAAATTCTAATTCCACTGAAGATCAATTAGTAGCGGTCTCTAATCTCCACTCTTCTGTATAGGCATAAGATACATAGAACTATATTAGCATAAGATCGACTAGAAGAGAATGCTCATCTTTGCTCTTTAACCATTAGCTATCAATACCTGAGTATCTGCAAAGTTCAATCATTAGAGGAATTTTGAGGTCTAAAATGGACCTCCTAAGGAAAATAATAAAATAATAGTTAAAATAATAAAGTAATATTTATTAATTTTGGAGGAAGAAAGAAAAAAACTACTTTTTGTGTTCGTATTTTCGACATATCTCCTTGAGTTTTTTCTCAAATTTCGATTGGGAGAGCTCATTGGATGCGGAATTTGATTATTCATCCAACAAGTACCCACACTGTAGACATTTTACAGACCCCACTACCCCAAAAATAATAAATACGTGAAAAAACGTGATGATGATGTCATGATCTTATTTTTTCAGGTATTTCTTGTTTTGTAGGTAGAGGGTTACGTCAAAAGTATGTAGTGTGGGAACTCGTTGGATTCAAAATCAAATTCCGCATCCAACAAGTTCTCCCCATTGAAATTTAAGTAAAAACACACGGAGATATGTCAAAAATATGAACAAAAAAAGTAGTTTTTTTTTATGACAAATATGTCAATTCAACTATTATGGTTGACTCATTTTATTGAAATTCTATTGGTTCTTGAATTCCAACTCGCAAGAACTTATTGTTGGTACGTTTTCTTATAAGGCCCATTTTAGACCCCAAACTTCCTCTAATTCAGCATTCTAGCTATTGTTGAAAGTTACGAGATTTAATGAGACGGTGAGGTTCGTTAGAAAAATCATTTCATATACCAATATGGTTATGGACACTCATGATCACCATGGCCCGAAATAATGGTCACGCAATAGAATTTCAGAAATCAGTTGCATGATTTATGTGAGTTTCTAATATAGACTGTATCTTGTTCATCTCAGCAGCTTCTTTCTCAAATTGTTCAATCACATGCTCATCAATCCTTCCAAGCTTATAGATCAAATGGTTGGTGGTAGTTGAATTGCCGGAGTAGACATCGCCAATGACCACAATGTTGATATGGGTTTTCTCCTTTTCCATGATGACTTAAATCCTTCAACAAATCGCCTGGCAAAGTATGGAGAACCCAAAAACAGCTTCGCAGAAGGCAGAGAGACTCACTTTCATTGATAACAAATCAAGATGAAAATGGTGAAGCGATAATGCAGCCAATACTATGGAAACTCAACAAACAATATGCAGAAATTTGATTCGGCATCTCGTAGAGGGAATTAAGAAATGTAGCTTTTATTCAGGAGTTTTGTTATTATCTTCATTATTGTATAAACAACAGTTATCTAATTGCCAAGAGTAGGCATGCAGAGCTAAAGAGGTTTTTACCTATAACCCCGTAACTAATGGAAGGAAATTCGCCAGTCTATTCGTCTCATTGAATGATTTACTGGAGTTGACTAAAAATAGAATTGGTTGTTTAACAATGTAAAGGATAGCCTAAGCAGATTATGGGTGATTTTATGGGTGGCTACGGAGCTCAGTGCTATATGCCTTTTCTATTTTAGAGATAGGTCCAGAGACTAGCAATAACATACTCTCAAGATATATTGATTTTAACGTAGGTTTTAGTATGGAAGGGTGAATACACAGATCGAGACTTCAGAGGCAAGAGATAGCGAACAATAAACTTGCGATGATCAACGACAAACAAATTTGCAGGCTCATGAATCCAAGAAATCTCATTTGTATGTAGGTTTTGTATGATAGTTTTTTTGCAGGTTGCGCGTGGAAGACTCTTCTTTTGCAGGTTTCGGATGAAGGGCTAAACACTCTGTTTTATTTAGTTTATATATATATATATATATATTATTATATTTTTTCTCTTTATTAATATTAATATTTTTAGAAACTATATTGTTCTAATATATATATATGATAATGTTTAAAAGTTTCTTATTTTATATTTTATATTTCTATTTTAATGTTTTTATAATTGTAGGTTTTCTTAATACATATATATTATTAAAATTAAATTTAACAAAGAAACATGATATTTTAAATTTTTAAACTAAAATGTTCCTAACAAAAATTATAAAGGTGTTGAAAACTTTTATTTTATTTTATTTTTATAAAAAAACTAGAACAATAAAATAAGCATAAAAAGACTATAGAGAAAATAAAAAAACTAGTATATATATATGTGTGTGTGTGTGTGTGTGTGTGTGTTTTGTTTGTTTGTTATATTTTTTATTTGTTTATTAATTTAGGAATTTTATTGTCTAATTTTTCATAACATTAAAAATCTTAATTCGTAATGCATTTTTTATTCCTAGTATAACTAGAAAAATGGAAAGGAAAAGAGATAAAAAATTCATAAATATTTTTTATTTAAAATTAATTTTTAATTCGTAATAAAATTAAAAACAGAATAATAAATGAAAATTTTAGCAAATAAAAACATTGAAGCAAATTAAAGTACCCTACATGCTAATGTTAAAGTAGAAATAGAAACTAAGACCTACCTACTCTATTCTAATTTTACAATATTTAGGTCTAGTGAAATTTCCAGTGGAGCCATACATCTAAAAGAAGTAAACCAAAATTATCTTTTAATTTTGAAAAACTAAACCTAGAATATACAATAATATAAAAAATTAAATGTTGAAAATGTAAATTAACAAAATAGAAGTGAAAAAAAAAAACTGATTTAAACTAGTACTTACTTGGATCCATTGTTCGATGCAGCTTCCGTTTGTAGGATATTATTCATGATTTTGATCACCCGAGATTCCTTCTTCCTCCCTTTCAATCTCAAGTTCGAACAGGTGTTCCTCATATGTTATGCATGATTCTTCGAATGTCAATTCTTCTTTGTTTGTGTCAGGAGGAGTAATTACATCTTTGACCTCTATCAAGATTCCATCTTCTTGCGAAGAGGAGATATCAGCTTTTGCTAGGTTCCGAGTGAGCTGTTCTAGGATTATGCTCATCCTAAAATCATTTTACTAAAATCAAATCAAGTACTAGAAAAAAATGAGTACATGAAAAGCAAAAAAACAGTAGCACAAATGAGTACAAAAATAGAAATAAAAAGGTGCACAAAAATATCTAGGAAACAAAGAATGAACAGATACAAAGTTAGAAGCAAGTTAGTATGAAATAAAGGTGCCCAAAAATTAAAACAATCTAAACTTTACACTACAAAAATGTAAAAGAAAAATTTCATAAAAACAAACTCTCATTTGCAGAAAATAAAAGAACACTCTTGGAGGAAAAGTAAATACTTTGCAGAAAAATAAACACACTTGCAGAAACAACAAAGGAACAACAAGGATTTGGGGAACCCCACTATAGTGAATGCATATTGCTGTTACACCACATAAATTTTGTAGTGAAGTAGTCCTTGTGTCTTACTATTTTCCCCTCCCTCTTGATATGTAAAATCTATCTATCTATCTAAACTATGATCCCTTTTAGCACCTCCCCAGCAATGGCAGCAAAATGTTGGTGCAAAACATTAAACAAATTATAACAGATATCCAATGATTTAATTTCAACCTGGAGAGAGCATAAACTTGTGAGGTACATACAAAATATATATAGGGGAAGATGATTACTAACCTATTCTACAGCTGAAATTGAATCTAAGTTATGAAAAGAGGAAATTATATGGAAATAAATTTAATTGCAGAAAACATGAAATTGCATAAATTAACTTGATAAAGAAAGACTGAAATTGCACGTAATAGACTGGTATAAATAAATCGACATTAACTTGTGAGATCACATAAAATCAACACAACTTATTCATAATCAAGAAATAAAAATATGAAGAGATCAAACTATCGATTGAAATATGACATCTATTACAATGGGATCAAATGCATGACTAAAAAGATGAACCAGTTCTCTACTACCAAACAACTAGAGAGGCCTCTAACAAAAATGAGGAGAGAGACCTCCTATTTATACATGAATTCAAGATAACTAATCATAATTATAGATCCACTATTCTCTCAACTTATCCCTCAAAATCCTCAACAAATATACAACTCATCCCTTCCAATCCTCAACAAATCTACAACTCATCCCTTCAAATTCTCAACAAATATTGGATGAGATATTCTCTCTACATTTCCATGATCTTCTCCTTGAAATTAGGTGGAAATTAGTCCACATCTTTGAGGATGAAATTCGAATCTGAGGCTAGGTGGTCACTTTTGAGCTTGTTAAAGTATTCAAATACACCTGTAAGCATAACCAAACTCATCCAACTTTAAATTATAATGAAAATATGTTATTTTTCTCAAGAATTAACCACAAATTCAGTCAAAATACTTAGAAATAAATGATTTGGGAAATGGTAATATGAACCCATATTTATTATAAAAGTGGTGAATATTAATAGTTTTATAGAAGGATAAGATAGGGATAAGGTTACAAATGGTATAGGAAAGATGAATTAAATGTGGTCTTTTTGCAGCTCAACAGGGATGACCAAAATACCAATAATATATTTGATAAAGATGAGCTCGACCAAGATCATAATGAGAGTCAAGCTAGTATCGTTGACAATAAGGACGATCCATACAATGACAAAAGATGGATCTTAGAATATGCAAAGGAATCCAAGTCAAAGGAATCAAATATCATAGATTCATCTTTTACCTTAACTCTTCTTCCACCGTGGAGAGACCTAAATGTAACACTATCAGGTGACTTCGAGTGTGAGAAGCCTCACAAAAAGCCACTTCTCGAGATAAATCGTAAGGATAATAAAATGAAAAAATTACGTGATGACATACTAAGTATCATAGCATAAGGCTTGATATGGCTAGTCACATAATATTCCTCGTATTCATGTACAAGAAAAATGGGAACAATAATAAATAGAATGGAGTACAAGTTCAAGTTACAAATGAAAGGAAGATGACAAACTATTGCGTAAAGACCAAGCATATACCTAATACCAGTTCAAAAAAATACTTAAAGGAATTAATGACATTGTTTCAACATAAAACGAGAATGAAAATACGACAACAATAACCTAAGATTTTAATACCAATATTTCCTAAGGGCAAGGCAATGTTACAACAATAAAATAGTAATAAATAGGTAACTATTCCTAATAGTAATTAATTATATTAAAATATAGTTTATGAAGAGAAGTGTCTCTTCAATATGTGATGGCCAAGCCATATTTAAGGCATCCATATGCATTGATATTATACATTTATACATTTAATTATTTGAAGATGGAACATCTTCCTCCCTCGACCTGGATACAGGCTGACTTAATCCCGATACAGATTATCCATTACACCGGATATGGTGTAACATTGGTATTAGAGTTATATGGCCCTTGGCCATTATTTACACATTGTGTAAATTTATTTTTTAGGGTTTACATAAAATATATCTTGATCACATCACAAATTTTCCCTAGTTTTTAGGGTTTTACCCACCTACTCTTCAATCAAATAATAAAGTTTCAATTAAGTGGGAAATTTCCAATATCCATTAGTACATACATAATAACATGCCACCTACTACAGACCACTTATGTAGGCATGCACATATCTTAAGAATATTACTAATAAAAATGAATGACATTTTGGAAAAATAAATAATCATCGAAAATAGGAGGCTAGCAAATTGTTTGCCAATTGTTTGAGACAGTTTGCTAAAATTTTAAATAGTATTTTGATGGGTAAAATGCCTCATGAAGGGAATATGCCTGTCAAATTCCAACCCTGAATCCAACAGTAATTGAATCATTGCCTCCCTCTTTGGGTAACAATATTTTTTAACCACCAATTAAGACAATAGTTGAACTACTATGTCTCACCACAATTTGTTCATCATTAGGAGTAACACCAAATAACTCCTCTGAGACCAATCTAATAGAAGTAACTTTCGGGTTAATCCAATTTGATGCAGGATCTATTGGAAAGATTCACCCTAACCTTTTTGAAAGTCATTCTTTGCCTCATCATATGTTTCAATTCTTTCTAACACAAGCAAAACTCAACATACAATGGGAAGCACACCACTACACTATGAATTCAAATATCGACATCCTTCTCATTATACAACTTCACCACATCCTTCCAAAGTCTCACAATGTTAATAATATGGTATAGCCCCTTCACCAAAACTTGTCTCTTGTTTTCATCATCCTATTAAATCTTTCAATATTGCATCCTTCACTTCATTGAACTGGGGATCATGTTCACACCGGACAATGACATCTTTGGCCTCATCCTGAATGGCCACTATGCAATCCCAAAAACATACGTGTTTATTCTATGAATGCTCTTCACAAATTGAGATGTTAAATGTAGAGAAATGAATCTTAAAATCCCAACATTTTAAACCAAATTTATAAGTATATTGGAATCCACATTTTTTATTCAATATGGGAGGACCCTTAAACGAGGGATTTGAAGAAAATAAAACCATCTCCCTTTTAAATTAATTAAACCTTGATAAGGGTGATTTCAACATCATAAAGAACAAATAAATTGAGGGCGTGCGAGAAAGTAACCTGGAGACAACTAGGCTTTCAAATGAATCATCTTCAAGATTTCAAACATGTCATGTGAGGACAATAGATGCATGCAAATCTAGGTGAAGGTTGAGGTTTATCAAGGTAAAGGCCTGCAACTATTGAAGGGAATAATGGAAATATGTTGTTGACATTGTGTTGTTGGAGCAGCTTTAATTGGCACATGGAATAGTTTGGTTCATTATATGTCTTATAATTTTCCAAAATTAGATTTGAAGAAGATATATTGGTGTGGTTTAAAAGCCTACTATTGGAATCTACACAGTGTATTTTGGGCATACTGCCATGTTTTTAAAAAATTGAGAGATTGAACGAAATTGGTGGTGGTCAAAGTTTACAAATCATTATTGAAGGCCTTAATATTATGCGGGTGGACCTATAAAAAAAAGTAATCACATGGGATGTTTTAATGAGATGCACATGGAAAGGTACTAGTATGTGTCCTCTATGTATGAGTAAATCAAAGTAAATATAAGATTTTCTAGTTAGATGTTGTTACTCCAAGAAGTCCTGAGAAAAATCAAAGTCATTAACTGGTGGATGAGAGGCTTGGGAAGGAAAATCAATTGGAGAAACTCACGAAACCTAGTTGGAGGAAAAGGTGGTTTCTAAACATAATATTTCTCCTCTTAGAATTCTCTAGGCACTATAACTAGCTAGGAACAATATGATATCCTAAGACCAATTCACATCTTCCTTGGATTTTTTCTAGAAGATTTAGCATGCATATGATGGACTTATGAACATTTTGAGAATAAATTTACCAATGTAGGTTGGGCATTTGGAAAGTGACAAAAAAATTCCATAGGGTTTTCTTAACTAATATTTCATGGGGAGTTTGGACCTATGTAAAGTGTGGGGAATTCATCTACTTGACCAAGAATCAACACTTTATCTTCACCTAACAACATGGAAATGAGTGTAACAATATGGATGGTATTAAGGCCTTACTTATAATTATGGGTATAGATACATACAAAGGCATATTATATCCATAAATTATGATGAAAACAATGACAATGATGAGGATGACGATGACGATAATGATGCCGATGCCGATGCCGATGATGATGCTGATAACAATAACGATGACAAAGACGATGATGATGATGATGATGGATATGAGAATGATATAAACTAAATTCTTATAAACCCCATAACCCCAAATACCCTAACCACTTAACCATTAAGGCCCTAAACTGATAAATGTGACCATAGTGACCATACTAACCATAACCCCGTTAAACCCTAAGCCTAACTATTTATAAACCCCCTAAACCCAGATCCCCTAGTCGCTTAATGCATTAAACCATAACCCCTGATTCCTCTAACCACTAAATGTGACCATAGTGAATATGTATATTATTTAACACATTCATATGACATAACATGACCATAACACCCCTAACCACTAAAACCCCTAATAATTAACGCCCTAACCCTATAAACCTAAACCTCCTTATATACCTAACTCCTAACCCACCTAATGTGACTTTAATGGCCATAGTGACCATAACCACATTGAATTGTAACCCTAACTCCTTATAACCACCCTAATCCCAAGTCCCCTAACCCATTAACCAACTAATCCCTAACCCATAAAGCCCTTAATTTCTAATTAATGTGACCATAGTGCCATAGTGTGGCCATAGTGACTATGTATTTTGCACAATGAATACATCACAATGTGAACATAATGAACCTAACCACAAAAACCCCTAACAACTAAGCATTGACCTATGTAGAACCATATATCCGAAACTATCAATATAGGTAGAGAAAAGTCCAATCCTACTGACTTTTGGAGGTGGTTTTTTAACCCTCCCCAACTCCTTAACCCCCTAATGTGACCATAATGACCATAGTGACCATAACCCCACTATACTTATAAACCCCCTATGCATAAATCCCCTAACCCTTTAACCAAGACCTAATGAAAATACAAATTTAATCCTCATCATAATCAACATCATTGACAAGGCCCTAAATTTTGTCGATTAATGATAGCTCAATCCATGAGAACCATTCATGGTTGCCATGAAGAGACTTAGAGTACACTAAATTTTTGATCCAACAACCTACATTTTTGGCATTGAACTTGACTTGATATAACACACTTTAAATCGACACCATATTCTACTCACGTGACAAAGTTCCCATTTATAAGGACTACATAGTTTATAAGGACCCCAAAAATTACGGATAATGAAACCTTTACTTTGGTATCATTTGTAACCATCCATTTTGTTTTAAACCTCAAAATGGCCATGACCATATCCAAATTACCTGCCAAAGATCCCCTATGGAGGGATTGTGGTGGTAACTTGGGGTCCCATGTATGGAGCATGAACCTTATAGGCAACTGTTACAATGCTAGACCATCGTTTTGACTATATTTTAAGTCACACATTAAGAACCATCCCCTATGTGAAAATTTTCAAAATGATGACCATATCTCACATGTTGACTAGATATTTTATATGTAGATTCATGTTATGTGATGGTCAAGAGCATTGTGATGGTCCATGACCCCATAAACAAATGGTGTAAACTTAGGGCATAAATTTAAACCCTATACCATGGTGTACTGGGCTAATAGATCTATCATCGATGTTATAAATCTAAAAATACAAACATATCCCACTTGTAGTTCAAAGATTATTCCCTCCATATAGATTATGTGTTGTCTTACAACGCATCACCCATGATCCACATTGTTACATATAGGATATATATTCCATATGCAGTTATTATGTGGTATTCTAGGCTAACAAGCATGGACCATCAACCCCATAAAAAATTAATATGGAATAAGACCCTAAATTTAGCTCGAGCTCCATGTTATAGGCTGCAATAATCATCCTTGTCAATCTTACACTTATTGAAATGGCCACCATATATCACTTGTAAGGTAAGGTAATTATGTATAGGGCCCTACACAAGGACCATGACAACATAAGGTCCTATATATTTTCCTTATACCATGGAATTTTACTCAATATCCATCCCTAGTGTTACCCTCCTTAATGTGGTGGCCAGATATCACATGTAGGATAAGGATTTCCTACATAGGCACTATGCAATGACATGGGTTAGTATGTAAAGACCACAAGGACCATTAACAATTTTTTTATCCCAAAAACATGGGTGAGGGTTTCAAATAAAGGATTAATGAACAATAGGTGTCCATAATGTGAAAAAACTAAAAATGGACACCATATCCATGTCAATGGGAAAATATGGGCTAGGGTCTCATGGATGGTCTAAGTATAACCATGTTGTTTGGAGTAATGTCTCAGATCGAACCATGTTGATACAATTTTGAAATAGTTATACATTACTCCAACCTAGCTTCAAATGTCACACGATATCTTAATCACATGCCAAATATTTCCTATGCATGGAATATGTTGTGGCTTAAGGACCCACACATGACATGTAAGGGTTAGAGTTAGACTCCATGGATTAGAACCTAGAATTCTTGCACCAAACTATTCACTTATCCCTAAGAAACATATAAAGTATTTAGAACATTAAAATCACATTCATACAAAACTCATAGGACGAAGGTTATGTATTAAATACATGCATGATGCCCCTAGCGACGAAACATGCCATGTGAGCTCCATATAAATATATGTTTATGTCCTAGTACCTCTCCTTTTTATCACTAGACCATGTCATGGGAATTGAGAACCATCCTTGGTATGTTAATTCTCAAAATGATGGACATATCTTACTCATATGTTAAATATTCCTATACAAGGCATGCCTAGTTTTTTGGGGCACTATATGACCCATGGTACCTATAAGAAGCGATATGAACTTAGGCCCTAGATGTTAATCTCAAACTATGGCCTAGTTATAAAAAAACCTTCATGGTGTTTGTTATCAGCCAAAATGGCACTTCTCCATTCGAGTGCTGACATTCATTATGTTGGTACACAAAAGGACAATTAGGATTGAAGTGACAAAAACACTATAGATGTGAATGGCCATTGATGCATGATCTCTAGACTAGCCTGATATATATATTTTTTCTGAGTCTAGGGTTGCACACGCGACTATGTGCATTGCAACATGCATGTTCATTGAACATGTGAGTTCCCTTTGAGAAACACGCATGTCATATGCACCTTTCCTATATAAACACTCACGTGTACCTTGATTCAACATTAAAAAATATAAATCCTGATTAGCTACGATTAGTTTGGCCTTAATCCATAACCATCCCAACTGTCTCAACCATCCTAACCTTCAAAACCACTCTATTTCCCAATGTATAAATAGAGGCCTTGCGATGGGCTAATGAATCAATTTCAGAAGAGAAAAGTTATGGTGGTGGTATATCTTCATATTCTTGGAGCAGTGTTGGGCAAAATATGCACTATTTAATTCAATGCTTAATTGTCAACTTGGGAAGGGAGATTGTGAGATGCAAACACAATATGTCTAGGATTTGAAGGCTTGAACTAACCTAAGCTGACTAAATATGTAGATGCCTTAACATGAAACTATATGATTTTAATCTACATGGATGGCTATGATGACCTAAATGCAAGAATTTGATCTATCTATTAAGACATAAAATTAACTAAGAACTTGAAAAGTAACTGTAAACTCAAATCTAATATAATGTTATACTAATCTATTCTATGAAATGAAATTGCAACAATTAATCTATGAAAGCGGTCACTTGGTCCGGAAGCAATCTAAAGGAATGAAAGTAAATTTAACTATTTAGAACAGGCAACAAATCAACTAAACTATTTCATGAATGCATGAACTACATGCTTATGCATGGATGAGAACTAACCATACGATTAACTATGAAAGTAAATACTAAAATTAATTACAAAAGCAAATATGAAATTAATTACTGTAAAACAGGAAATTATGCTATAAGTGAAAAGAGAAACTAATCTATCTATTCTATGAGCGAAGCTACTCTATATTTTCAAAAGATAAAACTAACCAACTATCCTACTCCAGTTATCGAACTCTATGCAATCCTATAAAGCAGATTGAAACACTAATCTAAGGACCAAGTGCAAACAAATACTTTGTGAGGAATCATAAACTAATGTAAGCAAACTAGTTTAATAAATCTAATATAATCGACAACTGATCTATGAACTTGAAATGTTTAATACTAAGACTCTTAATCTAGTGATCATTAATTCAGTTCATATTTAAGATCCTAATGCTAAGTAAATACAAAACTCAAAACTATCATTCAGAAGCCATTTTAAAACAAATCTTACACTACAAATTTCAAATTCAATTACAATTTAAATTACCAATTGAAAACTATATCACAAATTATATTTCAAATTAAATGTTACACATTTAATTACAATTGCAAACTAAATAAAAACAATAAAAAATAAACATCCAAATTACAAACTAAATAAATTAAACTAATTAATTCATATTACAAATTAAACTAAGAGTATAATAACTAAAATTTCGATAACCTATAAAATTGACAACTCCTATCTTTATTATAATTACAAATTCCACCTTAACTTAAAATTTGCAAATGAATGAATTCTTATGACAAACTTTAAAATTTAACTAAAACTGTAGTTTAATCTATGAATTTCCACAGTAAAAAATGAATACCAATAAAAATTTGAAACTCATCCTCAAGTTAAGAGATTTCATAGTTTGTAAATATTAAAAGGGAATTTCATAAACTACTTATGCTATAAACAAAAAGATAGTTGTGCTGCTATACTTAAACCAGAACTACTTCTCATTTAAAAAATGAAACATATGCTTAATACACCAGAACTACTCATTTAAACAATGAAACATATGCTTAATACAAATGGATTTTATCATCAACCAAACTTGAAATAATTAATCAATAGTTGATACCAAAATGAATATAGAGTGCTGGAAATATTAAGGATATTAACAATTCTGGAAATCTTAAAGATATGCTAGAAATATCTGTATAAAACTTAATATTAACATTTCTGGAAATGACTGCAAATTCTGAAAATTTATGTCTAAATTCGAATTAAATGCTGAAAGACAGATTGAAAGGAAGTCTGAGCAAATAGTGCAAATGGAGTGCTGAACGACAGTCTGTGTAAAAGCGTGAATGGAAGGCTGAGAAACAGACTAAACGAAAATGAGAATGGTCGGCCGTATTAATTATGAAAATGCAAATTACATGTAAACTAAAAGAAAATTGCTTTTAACTTGAAAACTAATATGTGTTGTAAATTACTCAAATGAAATAAACAGTGCAATTCTTTCTACTGGATGAAATTTATAGCAATGAGTATTGGTTCTTGGATCCAAGATGCATGAGATAGAAATAAATATACATGTGTGAACAACAAACTGAATTCAAACTACAAATAATAATATTGATGTATGAAATAAACCAAACATTACCTGCGAAATATAGTTAAACAGAGATCTCGTTTCTTACTTAGCAATCTAGATGAGCTCATATAACTTAACACATAGCACCCATAATTGGAATGAAATGTTTATACAATAAGACAAGATAGCAAGGATTTGAACATATATAAGAAAAATAAATATTCACGAACAATAAGACACAATACTCAACTGAAGAAGACAAATATGGAAACATAGACACATAACAAAACCTTCTACCTCTGAGGGGCCCTCTTGGGAGAAAAGGTTGCAGATCCATGAGCTAACCAGTCACAAAAGCATGAGAAAAATGAATTTGAACCAAATATTCCATTATAAAAATGCAGAGCCAAAAATTACATACTATATTAGCCCTATGGGGCTCTATTTCTACATGAAAAACCATTTGGGAGTGGATAGAACCGAATCCCCAAGTGCATGATCTGTTAAAACTAATTTCTAATTTTAGAAAACGGCCAACCACATTTTCTGGAAAAGTTTGTTTCAAGGAACCACGAACGAATCCCAAATGGCTTTGTATTTCCCTAAAATTCCACACTTAGACCTAAATCGACCTATTCTGCACAAAACCCATGTGCCGAAATTTTAAATTTCACTTTTTTTTGCCTGTAAATCATGCCCAAAATTTGCTTTAAGTGAAAAACAGGTTTTTGATAGAAATCTGAATGGGCATCCGAATGAGCTGTAACGAAAATAAATCCGTTTTCTGGGCGGAATTGATGCTGGGTTGTTGAATGAGTTAACTGTTGAATGCTGATTTGAAGCTGTGGCTACATTTTATTGGCTCTATCATTCTTCTTCATGTGATTGTGCACCGTCCTCTTCTTCACGGCGCCTTAACTCTCCATGTGCCCAATGCTTCACTTCCTGCATAAAATAAAAAGTCTGTTAGTTATCAAAACATGAAATGGCATACTATAAATATAGTCAACATGATATGGATTTTTAAAAACTTAACGTAATATGGTTTTTAAAACAAAATAAATGATGTTTTGTTTTGAATATGAGGAATGGTATTTAACATGTAATCAAACTCTTCAAGGGTACGTTGATAAGTATATCATATTCCACTTTATGTTTTAATTGATTTATATGTGAGTGGACTTGAAAAGTAATTTAATATTAAAAGAATTGTTTTAATAATGAAATTCCCCTCTTTTAATATATATATATATTTCTATTTTATTTTTATTTAATTTTAAACGAATTCTTAAAACTTATGCATGTGCAGGTATTTATGGGACCGGTGACAAAGAGAAGGGGAGGATAAAATAAACCGAGAACCTAATAAGAAACATGCCATTAAACCTAATGCGGCACTCATAGTCGGGTGGAGGGCCGGATGGAGTATTGAAACACGCACTAAATGCAATAACACATCAAAAATGATGAATTAAACTTCTTTTACATTTATAAGTTACAATTGATGAAAACATAGTAAAAGATAGACAAATTAAAGATAGATGTATTAGATGTTGGTAAATACACCACATAATTAATGTAAATAACATCATTATAAAAGACAATTTTGAGGCCCAACATACCCCTAGAGAAAAGGTATGGCACGTCCTCGTGCCATCAATGAATCGGAAGTGGTCTTTTATTTATTCAAAAACTCTGCTTGATCATTAATAGTTTATAAGCAATCGTTCAACAAAACAAAGCCATATTTATTACTACACGAAAACTAGAACTTAGAAAAAATAGTTATGTTATGAGATGACAAAAAAAGCTTGAAATTATTTAATATTTTGCCAACTAGTGATAATTCATGATTATGAAGACCATATAATTTGAGACTTCCTCCCCTAGACCGAAGGTATGGCACATCCTCATGCAATGAATGAATTAATACAGGGTTAAAATGGAAAACAGGAGGGTATTTATAGTCAGGAAATCCTATAGGAAACTAGTCATCCCTACTACTTCTTAAAGGTTTATCGTTATTCAAGTAATTATGGACAGAGTTTGCATTTCAAGTTCATTAGACTCCTAAGTTTATGGGTCCCACTTCTAGGATAGTTATATCCTAGCTATAGTATGAGATAGACAATAGGGTCTTAAGTGCAACTTACAAACATTCTCAAATGGCAGATTGATGGAGTTAATTTTTTTTATCAACCATGCATACCTTCATCTAGTAGACCCACAACAACCGTTATTATCACAGAGCCATTTCATATTTTTTCTCTCCTTTTTTCTTTTTCTTTTTTCTAGACTCTTTTTCTCTCTCTTTTTAACAAGTTTCCCTCCCCAGGAAGATTCCCCTCTTTCATTCGGTCCTGTTTAGTACCCCATCGGGTTTACCTAGTCATACCATAGGGTGGTCCCCACTGCCAGCGAGCATGTTTAGTACCTCGGTGGGTTAACCTCTTAAACCCATTTTCTATCAAAGACTCTTATCCCAATGTTTCTAGCCCCTATAGATATTCAACAAATTATTTTTCCTATGAAGGAGTGCTGGGGGAGAAACTCTGAAAACCATGCTATAGGGTGGGATGGTATATGAATTGGAGGACAACTAGTCTTCTCTTTTTTATTATCATGGAAAAATAAAGACTGCAAGAGGAATCTACTAAATCAAAGATACACACAATTGATGGATTTAGTGTAAATTAGATGAAGCCATAAGATAATGAATGAAAGGTGTTTCTAGTCCCAAATCTTGCCTCCTTCATATAGAGTTATAGTAGTGTTCCCCACAAACTAGGAATTCTGTTCACCCTTATGCTACTGTGTAGTAGAGATGCTTGAATAACATGCCCTGATAATAAAGCTAGGATGTATGAGTGACCTCTAGGTTTTAGATAGACTTTAATGTATGACAAATCCCTATGAAGTTTAAAATTGGTCTTAAGTAATTGGTATAATAAGAAATATGCGTGTATGAAAATGAATAATGACATAAGATTGTTTTGGTTTAGTCATTAACATGATCTTCTTCTTAGTTCTTTTATTTGAAACAGAAAACGAAGTTGCATTATCCCCTAAACTAAGAATGCAACACTTTATTTATATACATATTTCCCTACCCTAAAAGAAAAAACCGTATTTATTCAAGCATATGAGCTTTTCAAATGAAACCAAGTGTGAAGAAAAATGAGAATTGTTCCTTTATCCACATATGAAAAGATTTTTGTGGTGATTACTTGAATGTGGAAGTTCAACCAACTTAATTTTATGTGCATGAATAGGTGTCGAATGAAGGAATGATATTGCGGTCGAGTTACCTCGTGAAACCATCTTTCGATGTAGTCTTGGTACTCACCTTCCTTCTCTATGTCATACAGATACTCTTCTTCTAGTTGAGTAGTTTTTTGAGCATATGATGGATCTGTTAGCTTACATGTAAATAACTCTTTAATTTCTCGTTGCTCTCCTTCCAATGTAATCCCCAATGTATTAGCTTCTTTTGCGGTCTCGTGGAGAACATATTTTTGTAGCTCTTGGGATTTGGGTTTGTCTATTATTTTGGGAGAGGTTGATAAGACCTCAACTGCTATCAATATGGTTTTTACCTAGTGAGAATCATTCCCAGCTACTGCTAGGATTTGAGAGAGTTCTCTCATACTAATGAGCACCTTTGAGTCCATGTTGTTGGTTGGTAGGTCCTGCCTCACATGAGGGTTAGTCTCTAGGGGTCTTCCAACACCCACAAAAATATTTTATGTGTTTTTCAAAGCTATCTACTACTAAATCAAATTTACAAAATCACATCACACTAAAACACCTACATGAAATTATCTTGCAGAAAGTAAACAAACTTGTGCAAAAAAGGAACAACAAAGCTTTGGGGAAACCCACTAAAGTGGATGCATCATGCTGTCACACTATGGAAATTCCATAGTGAAGTTGTATTTGCATCTTATCGTTTCCCCTCCCCCTTGATGTGTAATGTAAAGGAAACCTACCTACCCCCATCTACCTAGACTCCAATCCCTTTAGCACCTCCTCGGCAATGGCGCAAAAATGTTGGAAAAAATATGCACTATATAATTCAACACTTAATTGTCAACCCGGGAAGGCAGATTGTGAGATGCAAACACAATATGTGCAGGATTTGAAGGCTTGAAGTAAGCTAAGTTGACTAAATACGTCGATGCGTTCACATGCAACTATATGATTTTAATCTACATGCATGACTATCATGAGTTAAATGCAAGAATGCAATCTATCTATAAAAACATAAAATTAACTAAGAACTTGAAAAGTAATTGTAAATTCAAATCTAATAGAATGTTATACTAATCTATTCTTTAAAGGAAGGAAATGGATTAATAAGTTTAATGCTATGCTAATCTATTCTATGAAATCAAATTGCAAAAATTAATCTAGGAAAGCAGTCACTTGGTCTGAAAGCAATCTAATGTAATGAAATTAAATTTAACTATTTATAATAGGAAACAAATCAACTAAACTATTTCATGAATGCCACCATATCCATGTCATAGGTAAAACATGGGCTACGGTATCATGGATGGCCTATGTATAACCATGTTGTTTCAAGTAATGTCTTGGATCAAACCATGTTGATATAATTTTGAAATAGTTATACATTAATCCAACCTAGCTTGAAATGTCACATGATATCTTACTCACATGCCAAATATTTCCTATGCATGGAATATGTTGTGGCTTAAGGCCCCACACATGACATGTAAGGGTTAGAGTTAGATTCCATGGATTAGAACCTATAATTTTTGCACCGAACTATTCCCTTATCCCTAATAAACATATAAAGTATTTAGAACATTGAAATCACCACCATACCAAACTCATAGGACAAAGGTTATGTATTGAAAACATGCATGATGCCCCTAACTATGAAACATGCCATGTGATCTCCATATAAATATATTTTTATGTCCTAGTACCTCTCCTTTTATCACTAGACCATGTCATCGGAATTGAGAACCATCCTTGGTATGTTAATTCTAGAAATGATGGTCATATCTTACTCGTATGTTAAATATTCCTATACAAGGTGTTACCACCTAAGTTGTACTTAGTGGTTTTTATCAAGTGAGCCCAGTGAACCAGACAGGGTTAGCTTGTTCAGACTTCAAAAGACCTGCGGAAGTACTTCTAGGAAGTGCTTGTTGTATCATATCACATGTTCATACCCCATGGGGGAATTGTAATAAATGTTCTAGCATGATAGTGTCTGTAAGAGACTCGGTCTCTTAGACTTCATTTGTCAATCCGATCAGCCTAGGGTGTTTTTTCCCTTGGTTATTATTGGTTGTTGAACAAACGACTGATAATTTCTGAGTTTTTCACTCCATACCTCCAAAGTTGGGGTGGTCGGCTTGGCATTTGGGCCTATTGAGGTTATTAGAGTCTATGTTTCAATGTATAAACATGCTAGACATCATTTTCGAGTCATATGAACATGTCTAAGTCCCCCTAGGTGTTTTTCAATTTTTCAATTTTTTATTTTTATCAGTGTTTTTTATTAAATTTTAATTTTTCCAAAACTTAGGCTATTTTTTAATAGTTTAATTGGAAAATTTGATTTTGTAATAAAAGTGGGTCAAATAATCAGTTTCAGTCATGTAGGTGCTCATTTTCAAGCTAAGAGCACCATGTAAACCCATGGACCCACTTTTTCCTAAGTTTTGAGTGATCTTCCATCACTGAGGTCAGAAAGCCCCAAAAATCAATTATTGATTAATTTAATTAATAAATTGATGAATAATGGAGCAAATCCAAAATCAATAAATCAGTGGATTCTCAGCCGATTTGATTGAAATTAGTCAGATCTGAAGCAGATTGACTGGATCTGACAAATCCTTGACTGAAGGAGGTGATCAAATCAGATCCAGAGTTGATCTTGAGCATCCTTTATGGGGAATTTCACCCTCCCTCTCTCCTCAACACGTTTTGGCTCATCTGGATGAGTTTTGGGCCGATGTGTCAGTGTATGGGTTGATGTGACAGCTAGATCAGGCCCCTGGTTGACAAGTAGGCTCAGTTCAGCCTCAGTTCTGCATTGATGAACTCTCCATTAGTTGATTTCACTTGATTCCATGAGGAATTACACCCCCCCTGGGCTAGATGGCCTGCAAATTGTATAAATCCTGCTTGAGGCTCCCTCTTCCAAGCTAGTTAGAGCTGGACTGAAGGGCTTTCCATTGTAAACTGTGTACTGATATTCATTTGTTGAATAAAGAGAAGCTTTGGAGGCTCAATTGTGGAGTACCTTTCATGTGTGGAAGGTCATTGTCATGCTGCATTCGAGGTGAAAATGCTATTTTTCCAATTTTTTGCACTTAATTATTGTCTTCCTGAATGGTTTCTGAAATCATAGGGATAGATCATTGTAAGTAAGCTTACTTACTTTCTATTTTCTACATATGTTTGAATGAGTTAATAGCTATATGTTAAATAAGGTTATTTGCATATTGTATCATCCCTTTCTCATATGTATCTCTAGATTTGATAGTTTTGTTTGCAGGAGTTGTGTTGTAGCTTACAGGTTTACAGTGACTAGAAGATCTATGGTTCAGGTTTGATTCCATTGATTTCTAGAGGATATTGCTAAGATCATGCCCCTCAGTGCTTCACTACCAAGTTTTCTCTGTAGATCTACTTCAACAACAAGCACCTTTCTTCCCCTTTCTCTCCTTTAAAAAAATATTAAACTTTCCTCAAATTGGTTACTTTAAAGGTTTCTTGTTGCTCTGATATATCTCATCAAGAAAAACACACATAGATATAATTAGCGAGATCCCTTCCAAATTCTAGATATTAGTTTGATTTTGCATATAAATTTCAATTTCAAGAGATCTAGCTGAAAGTACCTTATTTTCGCAAGCAATTTAGTAAAAATTCATAGCTTGCTGTTAAGGTAGTTTCATTTGCTGCATGATAAAAATTCAATATTCTGCAATATCAGTGCAATTTAATTGGCTGCACAAACAGTAAGCCAATATCCCAAGGAAATCTTGCTTTCCTTGGTTCCTTTTTCGCCGTTTTAGCTAGTTTAACCGCATTATTTTTGAGATAAAGTAGGCTGATCCAAAGGTACTCTTAAAGTTACTTTGGGAATATGTTATTCTAACTTGTTTGCTGTCCTTTAGCAGGTCTGACAGAAATAAAGGGAAGCTGCTGTCGGAAGTGGTCTTAGGAGCGTTCAAATCCCCCCAGGGGTCTCCCTTTTCACAAAAAAAAATCTTAATTGCTTTGCAAAATTGTAAAAAACTTGGTTTCAGCCTGTATAACGACCAAGAAAGTTCTCATTGATCAGTTCTTTGATATTTTAACCGCTGTAATAAAATCATTTTTGGAATAGGCTCTTTCGAGCCCTTTCCCCATCCCCCCTGGGGCGATTCGTGTCGGTGCCCTTTTCGTCGTTTTTTGCTTATTCCATTTTTACTAGAATTGATATGATTTGTAGGGTATTATACTTAATCTCGTTATTAATTCCATACTCCATATCTCACATTTCAAAGTAATCGTAATACTTACCCCACGATTTCCCGATTGACCCGAAAGGGGAAAGAGATTCGTGGTAGGATTAATTAAGAAATCTGAACTGTGTATCTTTTTGCTTTCTTATACTTTTTGTTTATAAGTAACTATAAAATTTACCCCTCCTCGATTCCCCGATTGAGATCCACTTGGATCGAAAGAGGTTCTTGGAGGGTTTTCTTTTAAACAAGAACACCTAGTTAAAACTTATTAAAATTTACAAGACTCCAGTGTGTATGCTCTGCACTTGGCTGCGGTTCGTCTGATAAATCAAGCTATATCAAAAGAACTTGGGTGAATATCATAATTAGGACTCACTCTCCCCAATTGAAAAACCATCAGGTGAAAATCCAACACCTCGATCAAACCTATATGGTGGCAAAATACCCAAAGGAAGCGGGAACTTACTGAAAAGTGACCTCGGGGTGCCGATCTCTATCACACCCTAATGGGTGCGTTACGAAAAATATCCCTAGAGACTCCATTTCAGCCCACATATTCCTTGCGGGTAGCCGTAAAGGTTTTGTTTTGGACATACTCCAAGTACTCTCGGGTATATCTGGAGTCCCCCCTTAGCCTAATTTAATCAATTCATACTTCAATTTTAACTTAAAACATACCAAGATGCAATTGCAAAACATTCACTCCAAGCACATCCAAGCACACTGATCTCTTTGATTTGACTCCATTATTAAGGCACTAGTCATTTTTGCTTCATATATATATTGTTTATCAGCTTTGTGCTTTCATGTGTTTATTTTCGTATCTTGTCATCTTCAATTGTCTATAGTTAAAATATTCGAACTCCTAAGTAATTGATTCAGTTTAACATCACCACACTAAGTAATCATCCTTAGTAACTTAATAGGGTCTACCCCCCTTGGCTTCGTTAGGAGTTGAGCCTAAACGGAGGAGTCAAGAACAAGGTGACAGCCTTGACTCGAGACTTGCCCCCAAGGACACACCGAGTGGCTTGAAGATTTCTGCCACATGATCCAGGTGTGTGAAAGGCGGCAACACTTTTTGGCGCCATTGCGAGGGATAAATATTTTTATTCCCGAGTACGACTTTTGTTTTCTTCCTTTTTTGTTTTTTCTTTGTTTGATGAATACTTAGAGTAGATCTTTAATTTACATCTGGCGACTCCACTGAATTTTTTCCAGTTTTATTTTTACAAAGAAAAGCAAAAAATAATTTTTGTGAAAAGATTTCTAAATGCTTATTTTTCTTTTTCACATGGTGACTGAATTGAAGGGATAAAACCATATTATCTCATAAACTTGTGAAGTTTTGTTGTGTGTAGATGAGCCCATGTGACATGTTAAAACCTTTAAAGCTCATCACTTGACAGCTCCACCTTTTCAATACAAGGTTTAATCGTCGTATCAAATGGATACTATTTTGATTAAATTAAAGGAGAAATATGGTGCCCAGTTAACCTTAGTGTTTCAACCTATCGATTTCTCAAACATCCCGGGTTTTCCTAACTATAGTGAGGATTTGGGGGATGCATCTAATTGGCTTCCACCATTTCATGGAGATTATGGTGAGTCGGCATCTGGCATGTGAAATCTTTCCTTCAGTTGATTGCTGACTTCAATATTCTTTATGAAGACCATATGATGGAAATGTTTGCTAGTACTTTTTGGGGTGAGGCCGGTTATTGGTTCTATCAAGGCCTTCCTGATAAATGTATAGCTTCTTTTCCAAGCTTCCTTTGGATGTTTTTAGAGCAGTGGCATGATGGTAGGGGTAGTATGAATGGTTTAAAAAGGTTCCTTGAAAATATTTGTACCTTCTACCTATCTGGGACAGAGTATCGCACGAAAGCATATGATGGACCCTTTTCCATGATACAAAGTATTGAAGACTTGGAATCACTTATTGAACATTTAAGTAAAGAGGAAGTCCATGATACTACCATCAAAAATCATCCTAGAGGTTATTTAAGAAATGAGGAAATTAAGTGTCTTCTTAAAGAAAATGAGGTATCTACCAATACACAGCAAGATTCCGAGGAAGGGAAAATCAAAGATGATCATATTGAAGAGCTTCAGGAGGAGCCCATGATGGAACACATTGTTGAAGACTCTCCTCATGTCACCATAGCTGAAGACAATGAAGATTTGGTGTATTCTCAAGTGTGTTGCAATGATGATACTTTTCCAGAAATCCCTCTAGAGAAGTCCATTGAGCAACACATACCAAGTGATCCCATTGAATATGTCCAAAAGTTTTCCTTGATTGAAGATAATATTGAAGATCCTCTTCATGAAATCATAATAGAAGCCTATAAAGAAACCTATGATAAGATCACTATAGTGTGTGGTGACACTAGACCTTGTTCTTCTCATGTTGATGAAGGTTTGGAAAGTTTATTTCCTTGTAACATTTTATCTAAAGAAGATTGTTATGAATACAAGGAAGACATTGATAGGAAGGAGCATGATACCATGGATGAAGAGTCCCCCACATATGACATGGATGGGAGTGATGACTATTGGAATTTCATAGATAATCCAACTGGTGAAAATCTTATGGAGAATCCCATCCATGGTATGTCCAACAATGGGAGTGTTTATTCAAAAATTTGTGGAAGTCCAATCTACGATACATCCATAGAGGGAAGCATAGATCTGGATGCCTGGGAAAACCTTAGTATGGAAGAGCAGCATTCAGAATTTTCATGTGATCATTCAAAATCATACCATGTAGAGCCGCACAAGGGTATCAGCAATGAAGACATTGAGAAATAGTATTGTGAAAAATCAGATGTGATGCAGTGAATGGAAAATCAGTCTCAGCCATCTTTTTCACATATAGAGGTTCCTTATGATTTGGAGCTACTTGGGGCTTGTGCAACGAGTTATCATTTGGTAAGCCCCGATGATCAGTATGATGATGTAGTCAGTTTACCTCACCGTTCTGATTGGTATATCAGTCCTATCCAGTCATGGATAGAAGCAGCCTGCATGAGCACATACGAGTTTGGGAAGAATTTTTATGACATTTTTCATGCCTATGATCTCCCATCCATCCCACCCATCCTGAATCATCATGCAGGTTTGCATTTTCTGAATAAGATATCCTTACTTTGGCTGGTAGCCAAAGACAAGGAAAACTTATTTTATGTTAATAAAATGCTTAGGTGGTTACATTAGATTTCTGATTACACTTAACCCTTTTTATATCATGCTTAGAGTAGGAAAATAAGCTCCTTGAAAGAGAGCATTTACTTTTTGCATTTCTATTTTTAGCTATAATAAAACTTTGCTTCTTTTAGTTAGTTACATTTATGTTGTTTAAATAAGTCAACTTAATGGTTCATTTGGTTTTTTATAAAACTTGTGCTACTGAGGTTTTTCTTGTCAAGTTAAGATGTTTTTACAGGGTATATAAACCAAATATTCTAGTGTTCTCGTATCCTCTCCTTGCTTTAAAGACCAGATCGAGCACACATCCCATAGATGGAGCCAGAATGTTACCACCTAAGTTGTACTTAGTGGTTTTTATCAAGTGAGCCCGGTGAACCGGACATGGTTAACTTGTTCGGACTTCAAAAGACCTGCGGAAGTACTTCTGGGAAGTGCTTGTTGTATCATATCACATGTTCATACCCCATGGGGGAATTGTAATAAATGTTCTAGCATGATAGTGTCTGTAAGAGACTCGGTCTCTTAGACTTCATTTGTCAATCTGATCAGTCCAGGGTGTTTTTTCCCTTGGTTATTATTGGTTGTTGAAAAAATGACTGATAATTTCTGAGTTTTTCACTCCATACCTCCAAAGTTGGGGTGGTCGGCTTGGCATTTGGGCCTATTGAGGTTATTAGAGTCTATGTGTCAATGTATAAACATGCTAGACATCATTTTCGAGTCATATGAACATGTCTAAGTTCCCCTAGGTGTTTTTCAATTTTTTATTTTTTTCAGTGTTTTTTATTAAATTTTAATTTTTTCAAAACTTAGGCTATTTTTAATAGTTTAATTGGAAAAATTGATTTTGTAATAAAAGTGGACCAAATAATCAGTTTCAGTCATGTAGGTGCTCATTTTCAAGCTAAGAGCACCATGTAAAACCATGAACCCACTTTTTCCTAAGTTTTGAGTGATCTTCCATCACTCAGGTCAGAAAGCCCCAAAAATCAATTATTGATTATTTTAATTAATAAATTGATGAATAATGGAGCAAATCCAAAATCAATAAATCAGTGGATTCTCAGCCGATTTGATTGAAATCAGTCAGATCTGAAGCAGATTGACTGGATCTGACAAATCCTTGACTGAAGGAGGTGATCAAATCAGATCCAGAGTTGATCTTGAGCATCCTTTATGGGGAATTTCACCCTCCCTCTCTCCTCAACACGTTTTGACTCATCTGGATGAGTTTTGGGCTGATGTGTCAGTGTATGGGTTGATGTGTCGGCCAGATCAGGCCCCCGGTTAACAAGTAGGCTCAGTTCAGCCTCATTTTTGCAATGATGAACTCTCCATCAGTTGATTTCACTTGATTCCATGAGGAATTGCACCCCCCCAGGCTAGATGGCCTGCAAATTGTATAAATCCTGCTTGAGGCTCCGTCTTCCAAGCTAGTTAGAGTTGGACTGAAGGGCTTTCCATTGTAAACTGTGTACTGATCTTCATTTGTTGAATAAAGAGAAGATTTGGAGGCTCAATTGTGGAGTACTGTTCATGTGTGGATTTTCATTGTCATGCTGCATTCGAGGTGAAACTGCTATTTTTCCAATTTTTTGCACTTAATTATTGTCTACCTGAGTGGTTTCTGAAATCACAGGGATAGATAATTGTAAGTAAGCTTACTTAATTTCTATTCACTGCATATGTTTGAATGAGTTAATACTTGTATGTTAAATAAGGTTATTTGCATATTGTATCATCCCTGTCTCCTATGTATCTCCAGATTTGATTGTTCTGTTTGCAGGAGTTGTGTTGTAGCTTACAGGTTTACCGTGACTGGAAGATCTATGGTTCAGGTTTGATTCCATTGATTTCCAAAGGAGATTGCTAATATCGTGCCGCTCGGTGCTTCACTACCAAGTTTTCTCTGCAGATCTGCTTCAACAACAAGCACCTTTCTTCCCCTTTCTCTCCTTTAAAAAATTATTAAACTTTCCTCAAATTGGTTACTTTAAAGGTTTCTTGTTGCTCTGATCTATCTCGTCAATAAAAACACACATAGATCTAATTATCAATATCCATTCCAAATTTTAGATCTTAGTTTCATTTTTCATATAAAGTTCAATTTCAAGAGATCTAGCTGAAAGTACCTTCTTTTCGCAAGGAATTTAGTAAAAATTCATAGCTTGCTGTTAAGGTAGTTTCATTTGCTGCATGATAAAAATTCAATATTATGAAATATCAGTGCAATTTAATTGGCTGCACAAACAGTAAGCCAATATCCCAAGGAAATCTTGCTTTCCTTGGTTCCTTTTTCGTCATTTTAGCTAGTTTAACCGCATTATTTTTTAGATAAAGTAGGCTGATCCAAAGGTACTCTTAAAGTGCCTTTGGGAATATTTTAGTATAACATTTTATCTATCCTTTAGCAGGTCTAACAGAAATAAAGGTAAGCTTCTGTCCGAAGTGGTCTTAGGAGCGTTCAAATCCCCCCAGGGGTATCCCCTTTCACAAAAAAAAATCTTAATTGCTTTGAAAAATTGTAAAAAAAATGGTTTCATCCTGTATAAGGACCAAGAAAGTTCTCATTTATCATTTATTTGATATTGTAACCTCTGTAGTAAAATCATTTTTGGAATAGGCTCTTTCGAGCCCTTTCCCCATTCTCCCCTGGGGGGATTCGCGTCGGTGCCCTTTTTGTCGTTTTTTGCTTATTCCATTTTTACTAGAATTGATCTGATTTTCAGGGTAGTATACTTAATCTCATTATTAATTCCATACTCCATATCTCACATTTCAAAGTAATCGTAATACTTACCCCACGATTTCCCGATTGACCCGAAAGGGGAAAGAGATTCGTGGTAGGATTAATTAAGAAATCTGAATTGTGTATCTTTTTGCTTTCTTATACATTTTGTTTATAAGTAACTATAAAATTTACCCCTCCTCGATTCCCCAATTGAGATCCACTTGGATCGAAAGAGGTTCTTGGAGGGTTTTCTTTTAAACAAGAACACCTAGTTAAATCTTATTAAAATTTACAAGAATCTAGTGTGTATGCTTTGCACTTGGCTACGGTTAGTCCGATCAGTCAAGCTATATCAAAAGCACTTAGGTGACTAGCATAATTAGGACTAAATCTCCCCAATTGACAAACCATCAGGTGAAAATCCAACACCTCGATCAAACCTCTACGGTGTCAAAATACCCAAAGGAAGTGGGAACTTACTGAAAAGTGACCTCGGGGCACCGATCTCTCTCACACCCTAATTGGTGCATTATGAAGAATAGCCCCATAGACTCCATTTCATCCCACATATTCCTTGCGGGTAGCCGTAAAGGTTTTGTTTTGGACATACTCCAAGTACTCTCGGGTATATCTGGAGTCCCCCCTTAGCCTACTTTAATCAATTCATACTTCAATTTTAACTTAAAACATACCAAGATGCAATCGCAAAACATTCACTCCAAGCACATGCAAGCACATTTATCTCTTTGATTTGACTCCATTATTAAGGAACTGGTCATTTTTGCTTCATATATATATTGTTTATCAGCTTTGTGCTTTCGTGTGTTTATTTTCATATCTTGTCATCTTCAATTGTCTATAGTTAAAATATTCGAACTCCTAAGTAACTGATTCAGTTTAACATCACCACACTAAGTAATCATCCTTAGTAACTTAATAGGGTCTACCCCCCTTGGCTTCATTAGGAGTTGAGCCTAAACGGAGGAGTCAAGAACAAGGTGACAGCCTTGACTCGAGACTTGCCCCCAAGGACACACCGAGTGGCTTGAAGATTTCTGCCACGTGACCCAGGTGTGTGAAATGCAGCAACACAAGGCATGCGCCATTTTTTGGGGCACTATATGACCCATGGTACCTAGAAGAAGCGATAAGACCTTAGGCCCTAGATGTTAATCTCAAACTATGGCCTAGTTATAAAAATCCCTTCATGGTGTTTGTTATCAGCGAAAGTGGCACTTCTCCATTCGAGTGTTGACATTCATTATATCGGTACAGAAAAGGACAATTAGGATTGAAGTGACAAAACCACTATAGATGTGAATGGCCATTTATGCATGATCTCAACACCATCCTCATATATTTTTATTCTGAGTCTAGGGTTTCACACGTGACTATGTGCATTGCAACCCACGTGTTCATTGAACATGAGAGTTCCCTGTGAGAAACAAGCATGTCATATGCACCTTTCCTATATAAACACTCGCGTGTACCTTGATTCAAGATTAAAAAATATAAATCATGATTAGCTGAGATTAGTTTGGCCTTAATCCATAACCATCCCAACTGTCTCAACCATTCTAAGCTTCAAAACCACTATATTTCCCAATGTATAAATACAGGCCTTCGGATGGGCTAATCAATCAATTTCAGAAGAGAAAAGTTATGTTGGTGGTATATCTTCAGATTCTTGGAGCAGTGTTGGTCAAAATATGCACTATTTAATTCAACACTTAATTGTCAACCTGGGAAGGGAGCTTGTGAGATGCAAACACAATATGTTCAGGATTTGAAGGCTTGAACTAACCTAAGTTGACTAAATATGTAGATACATTAACATACAACTATATGATTTTATTCTACATGCATGACTATGGTGAGTTAAATGCAAGAATTTAATCTATCTATAAAAACAGAAAATTAACTAAGAACTTGAAAAGTAACTGTAAATTCAAATCTAATATAATGTTATACTAATCTATTATATAAAGGAAGGAAAGAGATGAATAAGTCTAATGCTATGCTAATCTATTCTATGAAATGAAACTGCAACAATTAATCTAGGAAAGCGGTCACTTGGTCCGGAAGCAATCTAAAGTAATGAAAGTAAATTTAACTATTTAGAACAGGAAAAAACTCAACTAAACTATTTCATAAATGCATGAACTATATGCTTATGCAGGGATGAGAATTAACCATACGATTAACTATGAAAACAAATACTGAAATTAATTACGAAAGTAAATATGAAATTAATTACTATAAAATAGGAAATTATGCTATAAGTGAAAATATGAACTAATATATCTATTCTATGAGCGCACCTACCCTATATTTTCAAAAGAGAAAACTAACCAACTATCCTACTCCAATTATTAAACTCTATGCAATCGTATAAAGGAGATTAAAACACTAATCTAAGGACCAAGTGTAAACCATGGGGGATTCACTAGTTGACCAATATCCTAGCACGTTAGTTCATATTGTGGGTTTTAAATTTGTTAAAAATCAATCCAATATATTGCAGGTATTAGGGGAGATGAGGGTTTTATGATGGGGGGGGGGTAGGGGGGTTTATAAGGATTAGGGTATAAAAAGGGGTGGTGGGGAGGATTCAGGTATTGGAGGGGGTTTCAACAAAAGGAGTTTGGACCAATATCCAAAGAAATTAAGGGTAATATTTAGTATTCCATGATTGAACGTGCTATTTGAGAGGTTCACTAAGTGAATCCCCCGTGGTGTAAACAAATACTTTGTGAGGAATCATAAACTAATGTAAGCAAACTAGTTTAATAAATCTGATATAATCAACAACTGATCTGTGAACTTGAAATATTTAATACTAAGATTATTAATCTAGTGATCATTAATTCAATTCATATTTAAGATCCTAATGCAAAGTAAATACAAAACTCAAAACTATCATTCAGAAGGCATTTTAAAACAAATTTTACACTACAAATTTCAAATTCAATTACAATTTAAATTACCAATTGAAAACTATATCACAAATTATATTGCAAATTAAATGTTACACATTAAATTACAATTGCAAACTAAATAAAAACACTCAAAAAGAGACATCTAAATTACAAACTAAATAAATTAAACTAATTAATTCATATTACAAATTAAACTAAAAGTATAATAACTAAAATTTCCATAACCTATAAAATTGACAACTCCTATCTTTATTATAATTACAAATTCCACCTTAACTTAAAATTTGCAAATGAATGAATTCTTATGACAAACATTAAAATTTAACTAAAACTATGGTTTAATCTATGAATTTCCATAGTAAATGATGAATACCAATAAACATTTGAAACTCAGTGTCAAGTTAAGATATTTCACGGTTTGTAAATATTAAAAGGGAATTTCATAAAACATTTTCATAAACTAATTATGCTATAAACAAAAAGATGACTGTGCGGCTATACTTAAACGAGAACTACTTCTCATTTAAACAATGAAACATATGCTTAATACAAATGGATTTTATTATTAACCAAACTTGAAATAATTAATCACTAGTTGATACCAAACTGGATATAGAGTGGTGGAAATATTAAAGATATTAACAATTCTGGAAATCTTAAAGATATGCTAGAAATCTCTGTATAAAACTTAATATTAACAATTCCGGAAATGATTGCAAATTCTGAAAATTTCTGTCTAAATTCGAATTAAATGCTGAAAGACAGATTGAAAGGAAGTCTGAGCGAATAGTACGAATGGAGTGCTGAACGACAATCTATGTAAAAGCATGAAGGGAAAGCTAAGAAATAGACAAAATGAAAATGAGAAAGGCCGACTGTATTAATTCTGAAAATCCAAATTACATGTAAACTAAAAGAAAATTGCTTTTAACTTGAAAACTAATATCTATTGTAAATTACTCAAATGAAATAAACAATGCAATTCTTTCTACTAGATTAAAGTTACAACAATGCGTATTGGTTCTTGGATTCAAGATGCATGAGATAGAAATGAATCTACATGTGTAAGCAACAAACTGAATTCAAACTACAAATAATAATATTGATGTGTGAAATAAACCAAACACTACCTACGAAATATAGTTAAACAGAGATCTCATTTCTTACTTAACAATCTAGATGAGCTTATATAACTTAACACATAGCACTCATAAATGGAATAAAAATTTTATAAAATAAGACTAGATAGCAAGGATTTGAACATATATAGGAAAAATAAATATTCACGAACAGTAAGACACAATACTCAGCTGAAGAAGACAAAGATGGAAACGTAGACACATCACAAAACCTTCTACCTTCGAGGGGCCCTCTCAAGATCAGAGGTTGCAGATCCATGAGCTAACCAGTCACAGAAGCATGAGAAAAACGAATTTGAACTAGAGCTTCCATTATAAAAATCCAGATCCAAAAATTACATACTTTCTCAGCCCTATGGGGCTCTATTTATACATGAAAAACCATTTGGGAGTGGATAGAACCGAATCCCCAAGTGCATGATCTATTAAAACTAATTTCTAATTTTAGAAAACGACCAACCACATTTTCTGGAAAAGTTTGTCTTAAGGAACCACAAACGACTCCCAAATGGCTTTGTATTTCCCAAAAGTTCCTCACATAGACCTAAATAAGCCTATTTTGCATGAAATCCATGTGTCGTAATTTTAAATTTCACTTCTGTTTGCCCGAAAATCATGCCCGGAATTAGTTGTCCGTTAAAAACATGTTTTTGACAGAAATCTGAATGGGCATTCGAATGAGCTGTAAAAAAAAAAATCCGGTTTCTGGGCAGAATTGATGCTGGGTTTTTGCATTGGTTACCTGCTGAGTGCTGATTTGAAGCTGTGGCTGTATTTTATTGGCTCTGTCATCCTTCTTCACGTGATTGTGCACCCTCCTCTTCTTCACAGTGCCTTATCTCTCCATGCGCCCAATGCTTCACAACCTGCATAAAATAAAAAGTCCGTTAGTTGTCAAAACATGAAATGGCATAGTATAAATATACTCAACATGATATGGATTTTTAAAAACTCAACGTAATATGGGTTTTAAAAAAAAACGAATGTTGTTTTGTTTTGAATATGATTAATGGTATTTAACATGTAATCAAACTCTTCAATTGTACGTTGATAAGTATATCACATTCCACTTTATGTTTTAATTGATTTAAATGTGAGTGGGCTTGAAAAGTAATTTAAGATTAAAAGAATTGTTTTAATAATTAAATTCCCCTTTTTGAATATATATATTTTTTATTTTATTTTTATTTAATTTTAAACCAATTCTTAAAACTTATGCATGTGCAGGTATTCACGGGACTGACAAGAAATAGAAGGCGAGGATAAAAAAAACCAAGAATCTAATAAGAAACATGCCATTAAACCTAATGCAGAACTTTGAATCGGGTGAAGGGTCGGATGGAGTACTGAAACGCGCACTAAATGCAATAACACATAAAAAATGATGAATTAAACTTCTTTTACATTTATAAGTTATAATTGATGAAAACATAGTAAAACATAGACAAATTAAAGATAGATGTATTAGATTTTGGTAAGTACACCAGGAAATTAATGTAAATAAAATCATTATAAAAGACAATTTTGAGGCCCAACAACCAGCAAAACTCAAAGTCCTCAGCTGCAGAGGAGTCCTTGTGTCAGAAGCTGGGTTGTATTCTTACCTATTAACTGTTTGTTAATAAAGAGAATTCTTCTTCCAATCTTGGTATTCTGCTTGTCTCATGTATATTGGTTAATGAATGTTTTAAATTATGATATTAATATGCATTTCATCTAACCTATGATATATATATGTATGAGATATTTCTTGAAGAATTGACTCTTTGTAGGTGAAGAGAAGCATCCCTAGAAGCGTTGGAGAAGACTGGAGCGAGAGAAAATCAATTTTGGATCAACCATCATAAACCAGGTAAGCCAAACTATCGGACCTATTCTCATTTCATTTTCTGTAAAAGATGATTGTCTGCAAGTTTAGTAGGAAGTTGGTAACCCCAGACCCTAGGTTACAAGGGTGTATTGTCCTGTACAACAAAACTAACGACTTTTTTGGTGAGTCTAGTGTGTTGTGGGTTCATCCTGTAGGTTCCCTTTACTAGTCTTTGTTCTTATTTTGATTCTGAGTGTGGTCCTTTTTATCTTGATTTTGATTTACAGTGTAGTGTGCCACGAAGCCTTTGCTGGTCTATTTTCCTTGAAATTATTTTAACAGTACACAGGGGTTGCTTTGTACACAGTAACGTGTGTGACCTTATATATGCGGGTTTCTCTCTCAGACAGTCGCGTGTCATATGCGTGTTTCCTAAATGCATAGTCGTGTGTGTCCTGTAGCAACTTATAAGTTGGGTAGGGTTTTCTTGTCCCTGTCTCTTTGGATTTTGAGTCGTTTTGGGGGTTTTTGTTAATGGCATGACTCTGTGAGTCACACCGTTTTCTTAGTCATCAAGCCTTTGAGATTTTTTTTAATTTTCTTTCATTTGTGAAGTGTGAGTGTTCCTCCTACTTAGTTTATAGGTTGAGTGTCTATTTCTAGGTCAGCGATCAGGACTCTATATTCTTTATACTCGATGCTGCATCTTGTAGTCTCAGTTTGGTGCTTCTTCTTTTGTGAATCTAGCAAACTTTTAAAGTGGTTAGTTTCTCCAATTTAGGGTTTGTTCCAGTCTTCTTCTTCTTGGTTGAAGTAGGTCACTTTGGGATCCTTTTGCCTCATTTTCAATATATATATGCTTAGAATAGTCAAATTGCTCAAGTTGCATTCATTTGCATTGTAGTTTTTGAAGTTATTTGAAAAGAAAAGAAAAATTTATTTTGCATTAGGTTTCATATAGTATTACTTTTCGTTATTTTTCAAGAAAATTTCAAAAAATTCATAAAAAGTCTCCTGCTTTCTCATACTTAGCTTTAAGTTCATTAACTTGCATTTATAAAAAGAAAAATAAATTTGGTTTAAGTAGTTACAATCTACTTTGAAATTCGTTTTATGCATCATTTTACTTTTTCTTATCGAGTCCATAACATCACACTAGTTTCATGCCATCTACCATTTGACTAAAAACAACCTACTAAAAAGAACGATATAATTTAAAAAATATTAGTAATTTTTTTTTTAGGCTCTTCCACCTACTAGCTTAGGCTAGACTTGTGGGATAGGGACTTTAACTCCCCACAAGTACTAAATTGAAATCGTAGCTGGATAATTAGTAGGTAAACCCTTTTCAATGTTGGTTGTATTTGGGAAGCTCCTCTCAAACAGGAGTTAAGCATAAGGCCGCATGGAGGCTTGGACAGAGGAGATAATCCTTTGATTCCTTCTCAAAGCATAGATCAATATTTTTGCACATCTGGGGACTTTTGTTAATACCACCTCTTGGGCCCCATGCGGTGTCAGTGTTTACAGAGTTTCGGGCTTTGCTACCCTACCCACATGTACGAATCAGGCTTGCGATTGTCCCCCATGACTGTCAATATAGTTAATGTAGCTTGTAGTCTCTTTGACATTTAGGGTCCATACATAGGTACACCGGAAGGCTATTTATGGTTGACCTTGGATAGACTTGGAAGGAAACCCTGGTAGAACGTGTGGGAGTATGGGAGGGTGTTTCATCTGCTTGTGCCTAAGAACATCTATAGGGACTCCAAGTAACTGTCTCTCAGCTTTCTTTTGGAAAGCAAATCTTATAACCTGTGTGTCTGTTTTGGTTTTAGGAAAATTTGTAGTGAGTGTTGTGTGGTTTGTTTATGTTTAGTTTCCCTTAGGGTGTGTGAAAATTCAATTTTTTAACCATGGATGACCAACCTCTCAGAAGGTCAAGAAGGTTGCAAAGCCTTCATCCAGCTCCTACAGTGGAGCCTCCACCACCCCCTCAAAGGTGAAGATTAGATACAGACGGTTCTTTTGAACTTGTAGGAATCAGTAAAGTTCTAGGTGAACCGGAACATAGGAAAAAATAGGTAGGTACAACCGCAGTAGAGATGGAAGACTTGTAGGCTGACAAGTTTGCAAGAAACTTTAATTCACTTCTTACTGACTTAAACGATCCTGTGATCCTCCAGGTTCTTCCATTTAACTCCCCTGTGATTGGAGTTCCTGTTAGAAGCATTATGGAAAGCCATACGAAGGGTATCTTTACCCCCACCTCATCCTTACCTACTGGAGGAGTACCACTTCCCCTTGTAGGTACTCCTAGACCAAGTACACTGACTACACCTTTGAAACCTAGCAGTCGGGTGGTTCAACCTCCTACTTCTTCAAATTTAGCAGACCCTTCTGGTGGGGTTGTCATTGGGATTCTGAGTGCTCTGTTTTCTTCACCCTATTTTTCACACACTGCTCAGAGTGGTATTGTTAGATCCTCTTCATCTGTCCATGTATTTCTATGGAATGGGGGACACATTCCCCCATCCATTCCCTATGTAGTCCCTACACCTACATATGTGGGGATGGAATTTGGAAATACCAGCACCTATGGTCAAGGTTTTGAAACTTTTGCTTCAGGTCTCTTCATGATCTTTCCTTTCTTGCTTTTTAGCGGAGTGATACCCGCTCCAGTCTTTCAGACTCCAGTTTCATCTGGAGGAGCTCAAACTACCTATACTGCACTACACAGAAATAATCCACTAGCTTATGGATGGAATCCTTTTGAAAGATGTAGTCTGACTACTTCACAACCAGTAGATGGGGGAAATCCTACCTTCACATTTGGGAACTAGGGGGAAAGTCCCTCTACCTCCCAAACTCGTACTTTCAGGCTCTGGTTAGGCCCAAAATTTTGTTTCTAGCAACTTTAAACTTACCAGAGTTAAACAAGTTAATGAATGACTCGGTGAAACATAATTCCATGTGGCCGCTTGTTCCAACTATGCTACCTTCAGACATTCCCAAGTTCGAGGAAAAAACTAGAGAAGATCCAAGAGCTCATGTCACCACATTCCATTAATGGTTCTCTTCCAACTCACTAAATGACGACACCGTTTGGTTGAGATTGTCCGAAAGGAATTTAACTGGTGTTGCAACAAAGTGGTATATTGAATTTCCCTCTGGTGCATTTGATAGTTTTTGGGACTTAGCAGAGGTATTCTTGAATCACTTCCAACTTCTTGTATGGTATGATGCCGAAATAGAAATCTTCTCTACTTTTAGGAAAGAGAAAGCCACTCACATTTCGGATCATATCCAAGAGTGGCGAAGAAGGAAGAGTCTTATACAAGCTACAATTCCCCCCTATTTTCTATTAGAGTGGTTCCCTAAGTCTTTGTTTCCTTATATATATATATATATATATATATATA
>LPNX010805318.1:341565-444401 GCA_001517045.1 Pseudotsuga menziesii
ATATTATATGAAATTATACCTGAGCCACTGTGGTCTTCCCATAGTATTGAGAAAACCAAGCCTAGACCCCATGCCGATGGAGTGGTTGGTTCAGTGAGTTCTCCCACTATAAAATCATTGGCCAAACATCTCCACAACTTGTCCATCAATCAGTCTACAGCGGAGGCAACTAAGGCTTCCCCCTCACCCCAAAATGAAAATGTTTTCATGCAATCCTCTCAAAAGGGAAATCCACAGCCCATTGAGAAGAAGAAGAAGGGGAAGAAAGGTGAGGGAAAACTAAATAGGCCTAAACCCACAAATAATACTAATGGGGGCAAAAATGAAAAGAAGAAAGTGCAATTTCCCTCTAAGTTGTGCCAGGGAGATCATTTGACTAACCAATGCCCCCTCAATGAACAAGCCCAAAATATGCTCAAAACTCAACAACCAATTGTTCTGAAGGATCCTTTTCCCCAAGGAAAAAATTCATATTTTGTTTATAATGTAGCTAAGGGCACTTCGGGTGCCACTCCTGACCAAAATTATATCAACATGGCTCGATCCAAGAAATTTCCTGAGACAAGAAACAAAAATTATGATAAGGAGGCTCATGAGAAAGGTAATTCTATAGGTGAAACTTCTAACCCTCTCACAATCGGAAAACCTGCTGATCCAATGCCCAAAATACAGAAGGACATATTTAAAAAGGCATTTCACAAGTCAAAATCTAGGGCTGCTTCTAACTACTCCGTAGTGGAATATTTGGACCAAATTACTTCTGCAATGTTTGCATTGGAAGTTCTTCAAATTTGTCCCACTCAACAGGATGCCCTTTTAGTAGCTTTAGGCAGCATGGATTCTTCGAGTCTAATGGCAAAGTTTAATTTGTTAGGTGTTAAAATGTGCCTACCATATCATTTGGACTTATTAGTAGATGTCATCCATGGTGGAAAAACCATTGGATAAACAGTTGTTGATGACGGTGCTTCCACATGTGTCATGTCTCTTTCTTGTTTGAAGCCTTTGGGTTCCCTTGAGTTAGTTCTGTCAAACACCTTGCTTACTGCTTTTGATGGGAGGTCATTCCATCCTCATGGTATCCTACCTGCTTTTGAGATTAAGTTGGTAGTGAAAGCAGTGTGTGTTGAACTAGAGGTTATTGATGCCCCATTGGACTACAACTTGCTTTTAGGGAGAATTTGGACTAACACTATGTGCATGATTGCTTCGGTTGTTCTCCGAGTAGTGGTTTTTCCACATTAAGGAAAGTTGGTTACTATTAACCAACTCAATTTCATTCAAAGGGGTCATTTGGAAACGAATGAGTCCACAGTACCATTGGTTGATCAGGTCAAGCCTGCTATACAGATCTTGGGTGATGGAATGTATTCATCGTTAATGGGCACATTTGATATCCCAGCCCTGATAAACTATTTATAGTTATACTACTGTAGGGAAGTCTATCACAACAGTTGTCAATAGAATGGATCCTTGGGTCCTTACTTCACATTACGAACCTGAAGTGCCCTTATCAGTAGTGGAAGCAACATGTCAAGCTATTGTTAATACCATTGTTGATCCCATTCCAATTCCTCCTACAGTCTCAGAGGAGTCAGAAGAATCCTATCTATCTGCTTGGGAAAAAACTCTTTGTATGCTAAAGATTTTTTAGACATGGTTTTTCCTTCAAATGAAGTCATTTTGGAAGCTATGAGTGGCTGGGATAAGATCTGCAAAGATATTCACTATAGATCCTACTTTCTTCTAGAGTTAAGTAGGATTGAAAATCATGAGTTCCATGTGAGACTGGTAGGTGATGCTGATGTACCAATTAATTCCTTACCAAGGGAGGTAATATTTTCCAAGCAGAATATGGAAAACATTTCTGTTACTATCCCTATCAACATCTATGCAAATCTTAACGTCGTGGAAAATGTATATATTGGTGCAAATTGCTCTCCGAAGGAGATTGCTATCTATATGGCCTTATTTAAGGAGTTTCGTGATGTTTTTTCCTGGTCATATGAGGAGATTCCAGTCATAGATCCAACGATAGTTGAACATGAAATCCATTCCTATCCTTATGCCAACCCAGTTCGACAAAAACTTAGACCTATCAACATGGGTAAAGAGGCAGCTGTAAGGTTGAAGTGCGAAAGATTCTAAAAGATGGTTTTATTTACCCGATCGCTTTGATGGAATGGGTATACAATTCTGTTCCCATCGATAAAAAGAAAGGGAGGATACATGTATGTACTGACTTTCATGATTTAAGAAAAGCTTGTCCCAAGGACAACTACCCCACACAATTCATAGATCAAATCATCGATTCTTGTGCTGGAAGTGAAGTTTTTTCATTTATGGATGGTTTTTCCAGGTACAATCGGATTCAAATCAACCCGAAAGACCAACATAAAAAAACTTAAATTTTTCCTTTGGGTACATTTTCATATAAGAAAATTCCTTTTGGATTGAAAAATGCAGGGGCTACCTTTCGATGGGAAATGAATTTTTCCTTCCATGACATCAATACTATTGTCGAACCATATCTAGATGATCTTCCTACATATTATCGTACGAGGATCGACCATCTAGATCACTTGCGCTTAATTTTTGAACAATGTAGGAATTACAAAATATGATTGAATCCCCACAAGTGTATTTTTTGTGTCGAGTCAGGTAGGTTTCTTAGGTTCATAGTTTCTAACAAAGGTATTCAGGTAGACCCTTTGAAAGTTGAGGCCATTGTAAATATTCCTCCTCCTCGTTCCATCAGGAAACTTCAAATCCTACAAGGAAAGTCTAACTTTGTTGTACATTTTATCATGAATTATGCCAATATCATCAAAGGTTTCATGTGCTTGTTGAAGCAAGACACCCCATTTGTATGGGATGAAACTGCACAACTTTCTTTCACGGCATTAAAGAAATATTTGTTGTCGTGTCCGCCAGATTACTCTTGTGATTTTATATTGTATCTAGCCTCATCTGAGTCGACCATTTGGGTAGTGCTAGTCCAAGAATATGATAAGCTCCAAGAGCATGTCGTCTATTACCTGGTCCATGTTTTAGTTGGCCCTGAACTTCGGTACTCCCATGTTGAAAAGTTGGCTTTAGCAGCTGTATATGTTGCGCAGAGGTTACATCACTACATCTTACTAAGAACGATGACAATAGTGGCAGATGTCAATCCCTTCCAGTATGTTTTTTCCCAATGCATAGTTGGAGGAAAATTCAACAAATGGGTAGTCATTCTTCAGGAGTTTGACTTTATTTTCAATCCACGAAATCAAATAAATGCTTAGTTTTTGCAGAGCTTATTGCAGAATTTCTTGTAGAAGAAGATGTAGAAGTAGAAGAGGACTCATTCCCAGATGAGCACATTTTTCTAATTTCCACCTTTGATCCTTGGTATGGAGATATACTTATCTATATCTAGACTCTGAAGTGTCTTGCGACCTTTTCATGGGAAGAACGATGCAAAATACACATACATGCGAAAAAATACCTTATGATCAGAGATACTTTATACTGTGGAAGGGTAGAATCTATTTTACGTCGGTGCCTCACCTATGAAGAGGGAGAGAGTTTCCTAAATGATTCCCAGAGCGGAGCATGTGAAGGTGATTTATCTAGGTTAGCAATGACCCAAAATATTTTGCATGCCAGTTATTTCTGGCCCACGATCTTTAAAGATTGTGTGGAAGACGTGAAGTGTTTTCATCCTTATCATATTTACACCAAAAAGATGTGGTCTCATCCTACTCCACTGTATCCCATCATCAGAGTGGTCCCCTTCACCAAGTGGGGGATTGATTACGTGATGTGCAACCCAGTCTCAGCTGGGGGGAACAAATACATCATTTTCATTGTGGATTACTTTACGAAGTGGGCAGAGGAAATTCCCACCTTCAGGAATGATGGGGAAACTGCGGCAGTTTTTGTTTTCAACCAGATTATCATTCATTTCGGTATTCCAAAAGAGATTGTCACTAGCCATGGAAGTCATTTCCAGAACAACATGATGACCGAATTGGCTACTATTCTAAGGTTTAAACAAGAACACTCGTATTTTTTCTACCCGCAAGTGAATGGTCAAGTCGAGGCAGTCAATAAGACCTTGAAGACTATTCTCAAGAATACTATTAAGGCAACCCAATCAAATTAGCACATTATGCTATATCTAGCACGTTTGGCTTATTGAACCAATGTTTAAACTGGCATGGGGTTCTCACCTTTCCAACTTGTTCACGGGGTGGAAGTAGTAACTCTAGTTGAATGTGAAATCTCGTCATTAAAAATTTCCATTCATGTGTTACCTGACACAACTGAAATGGAAGAATGTTTGCTACATTTAGAATATCTAAATGAACAAGGTAGAGATGCATTGACATCGAATGAGGCTCATAAAAATAGGGTTAAAAATCAATATGACAAATCGGTCAAGCCTAGGATTTTTTTCTGAAGTAGAGCTTGTCTTGCTCTGGGATAAGGACAAATAACCCTTGGGGGTAGGGAAATTTAGGTCTATGTGGTTAGGAACCTATATCTTGTCAAACTTTTTGAAGAAAGGATCATATGAATTAACTGATTTCGAAGGGAATAAGCTGCCAGAGCTTAGAAATGGGATCTACCTAAAGAAGTACTATGTTTAGGCTTAGCACTTTTTCTTGTATTTTTATTGTATGTAACTTTATGTACAATAGTTAGTTGATTTGTGTTTTTATATCATATGTTGGTTGTTACATATGTCTTTTGAGTGGTTCATAGGTTTTTCATATGTCTCTACTCATCATACTTGCAACCTCGCTTCATCTGCATGGGTTACTTACTCACCCTCAAGACAACTAGTTTCCTCTGGAGGCGCTTTCCTAGGTCCTACTACCAATAATGTGGCCGAATATAGGGTCGTTATTGAGATTTTATGGGATGCCTTGTCATGTGGCGTCACTCAGTTGGAATTCAGGATTGACTTTCAACTGGTGGTTTCCCAGCTCAACCGAGCTTATCAGGTGCAAAACCGTATCTTGTTACGTCAGTTTTTGCAAGTCAGATTATTGGAAAGAAATTTTGATTTTATTTCATTTAATCATATTCCAAGGTATAAAAGTTCGTGAATTGATGCATATGCAAACTATATCTTAGTTTAGCACTTAAGACACATTTTATAAACATACATAGCAGATACATTATAAACACATGTAAATAAACCGACAACATATATATATATATATATATATGTGTGTGTGTGTGTGTGTGTGTGTGTGTGTGTGTGTGTGTGTGTGTGTGTGTGTGTGTGTGTGTGTGCATATCTGTCCATACCATAGGTCAATTTTTTGATCCTCACATCTAGTCATAGCAGTATAAATATACAAAAATATAAAAAATTTGGATCACAATCCGTAAAATGCCCCTAGATCTAATCTTGACCACCCTATCCATCCTGATCACCACGGTCACCCTAATCACTAGCCTCTTATGCTTCTTTAGCTGCAGCATCCTTCGCGACTTCTATGTAGACAAGTACAGCCTTGGCTACCCTTCTGATAAGGCGTATCCAGGTAGGTGGAATTTCGACAAGTTACTGTATGATGACAGGGATCTGCTCAATACGTATGGTCGACACTCTGTAGGTAATCCTAGCCAGCTTCCCCTTGAGTACCCTCATGAAACCTTGGTCGTCATTGCCACTAGTCATATGAACATCCTAGGATGCCCATTAGGGCGGACAGGCCCAATATCTGCATTTTTAACATTAAATGGATTAAAAACTCTTATACATACATACATACATACATACATACATACATACATACATACATACATACATACATACATACATACATACATACATACATATATATATATATNTTTATGATAAAAATTCATAAAAATTTAAAAACCTAAAAATAAAAATTCCTAATGCTCCCCATACTCCTCCAGGAGAGAGGATGATATCATTGTCACCTTGACAGTCCAAACTAGCATATGGAAACTACTCTAGTGCTGAAAACTGCTACCCCAACCACAAGTAGAAATCATCGTCATATACACTCTGAACTGACCCAACACCGCCCTGGAGAAGGAAAATATCTCCCCACCTAGTCAATCTAGGCTAACGAGGAGAGAATTATAGAAGTGGTACCATAGGGATGATTGCGGGCACTCTCTCAGAAACGAAGGCCACTAATATGTTGGAATACCCAAAATTCTTTCGTAGACCTCTCTTGCAGTCAGAGAGTTGTTTTTTCATGATCGGGATTATTCCCGAGCACTAGTCATACATAGTTCCCTATAGACACTCTACAACAACCCTCATTTGGTTCTAAGTAGCAAGATGAAGCGATGAAGATCCTACCACCCTCACTATAGTACTTACTAGAAACTATAGCGAGAAGTTACTAATATGTACAATAGGGACACATGATCCATTTTTCTGACTCCTAGGTGTGCAGTACATGTTAATATAATCCTGAACACTCATGGGGTTACCGCCCCTTCCGGTACCTTAGAGATTGACAAGTGTTCCCTGTCAATATAACATCATGATGAAGTAAATGTCTTCCAGTGCCACTTCCAAGGTCTCACCTTGAAGGTCAAAAGCCACAAGGTCATGATCCTAGTAGCCAATAAAAAACTCGAGCAAACAGACATTCATCTGAATAGGTGAAGTAAAAAGGAATTTCAAAAACCCACTTTGCCGCAATGCTTTCACAGTGGGGGCACTACGGAGTGCATCTCAGTCCATATCTTCATGTTCTTTATCCCTCCACTCCAACACCATGTTTAAACCTTCCCATTAGAACAAGATTTAACATTAGAATCCATGAAGTTCTTTAAATTTTGGCCCTATTTTATTTTCTCTATGTTGTGCAGTACACGCATCTTTATTTTAGATAGGCCACATGTGACACACAGGTTTATTTTGAGCAGGTTGCATGCATAACATGTGTACATGACTCTGTAAGTCGCCTACCCGCGTAGACTATGCAACCCCCTTAAGAAAGGCTTAAAACATCCAAATTTTGCATAAAATTGAAAATGTAATTGGTTGAAATGGAAGAGAATGAAGAGATAGTTTACCTGCACTTGCAGATTTCCAAATGATCCACCGGTTTGTCCAAAACAAACAATTCAAGCTAGAGGTGAAATGTTTCCAAATTAGGTTAAAACTTCAAACGGTATGCTTTAATTTCTATTTTTGGACTATATATAGGAAATTTTCAAATTGTGGGTTTTTAGCCTAAAGTTTCAAAACTTGTGTTATAAATTTAACTAATGCCATGTCATGTTTTCCTAATGCAATAGGTCCAAGGTCTTTTAAATTTGTTATTCACTCATATAGGGTAGGACTTTGGTGATTCATATGCATTGTTACATTTATACCTAATTCCTTTTAACCCTAGGATCACTACTTTGACCACGAACTATGGTGTTTAACCATTATTACCTTGTTTATACCATTGTTATTCCATGGATAGGGCCTCATGCCGCATTTTTCATAGGTTTAGGGGAGCATTCCTAGCTATTTTTCACGCCAAACTGAGCCTCATTTTGGTCTCTTTTTACAAGCTATCCCCTTTATAAGGCTCCCTGCTCTTATGGAGTTTCTTTAGGCCCAAGTCTAACTCCTCAAAACAGACTTGACTACCGAGTAAACTTGTCCATTCAGGCTCGTTAAGAATATGTGAATGGGAATCTACATTGGTGGTAGTTTATCCCTTTTTTAGACCATGCAGAATAATAGGAAAAAGGAACACTCTCTTTTCTTCTGAATTGAGAAGAGTATTCTTAGGTATAGGTTTATCGCTTTTTCGGCCTTAAGGGACTAACTTTTTATGGAAATGGAGCGCCCAATATGAGCTTAGTTTTCTCTTTTTTGTTCTCTAGACCTGAACATGAAAAACATTTCGAGCATACTTTATGCCTTTGTCATGCTCGTTAAACACTAAAGAACAAAGAATCAAGTTTACTATTGTAAGCCCCATTTCTCGTAACCAAATGGATATTTCTGAGTGATCTTGCTTTCCTTCACACTCGTAAAACTCAAGCTATATGATGCTGTTGAAGGGGCGTTGGGTAGGTGGTAATTTAACCTTTTTCATACCTCCTTGACTAAGCAAGAAAAAAGTGCCCCTTACTTCTTCGAAAGCTAAGAGAGTTCTTCTATGGTATGTTTTATACTTTTCCGGTCTGAAGAGACTATATTGGACAAAAAAGCACCCCCTTTGGAGTCTTCTTTGGTGTTTTCAGACTCTCTAAACATGAAAACCCCAACGATCATGTACTAGTTCGGGCTCGTAAAATCCACAAATCAGTGACTTTATCAAGCATTATTCTCTCCGCTCTTCAATATTGTCAAAAATGAAGAGAGACCTAAGTTGACTTTTCTGGACTTGTTAAAATTTAACAGGAAAGATAAGGAAGAAGTATTCTTTTTGGGTTAGAGACGGTGGCAGCATATCCTCCTTGAACATAGCACTCTCTAAACTTTCTAATACTCATGTCTTAGTGTACACTTTCATCTCAGCTATTACTTCGAGTTTCTTACTCCTCCACTTGTCCTTTATACATAGGGAATCTGATCATGTCTCCTACATGAGAGATAATTTTAGTTGTCCTATCTATAAATTTAAAAGCTACCTTGGGTCATATATGTTTCGTGCTCACTATTCAAGAATTTATCCCTGCATCTGATTATTATCCGAATTCCATCATTATCCTATCTGAGTATCATTTGTATCTACCTTCCCGTATTTAGTTCCTAGTCAATATTGTGATCTGTTGGAGGATATATTTCCTTCCTCACCATAGTATGTTTTCTCATCAACACTGCTTGAAGATGAAGACCTAGAGTTTTTACGATGGTACCTTTAAAGGTTTCACTATCATTATTAGTGAACTTCTATGCTTCAGTTTGCCAAGTTTCATCTATTGATTGACAATCTGCTGAGTTCTTTCCATGTTCGACTTCAACACATTTATTCACATGGTAAGGATTGTACTGGTTCCCTTGGGATTTTGATGAAGACCTTAGGTTCACATTTATAACCTAAGTTACACAAGACAATGTTCTCATCAGTTACATAGTTCCAATATTTTTGAAGACTCATCATTGTATATTGTGGCTTTGATCCACCTTTGTAATATGCATGGTCTTGTACCCATATCGTGTGATGTAATCTAATATTGTAAAGGAGCTAGTGTTCCAATATATTGAACATGGAATCCACAGATATGATTTTGTATATGACATTGTGTTGGGTCCTAGAAAATAGCAGGTAACAACAATTAGGCATTCTCCCCAATAAACGTTCCCAACCCGTTACTGTTTGGTATGGGGAATCTGTTCGGTTTATGGTCCGGCTACAGTAGGTCAAGTAACAAATTAATTTTTTTTACCGGTTACGACCCGGTCCACCATGTATTGTTTTATTTTTTTGTGTTTAAGTTATGATGTGCAAGTTCCTATCTAAAAATGCAAATGATAGAGATAATGATGAGGGTCACAATGTGACACGTATGTTCTTACCTCTCGTATTACCTCTCTCCCATCTAAATTACAAACTGTAAGAAACTAAATATAACTAACTAACCTATCCCTAGGGAGCAGAATTATCAGTTAACAATGAGTAATGTATTTTTATGCATGTATTAGGAAAAATTACAAGTAGTTGTTATTTATTTCAGAACACATGAACATTAATAGAGATATGAACAACAAGATAGCATATTGTTAATTACAACCTTCATTACTCACAGTGGAAATTTCATAGAATAAACTAGAGTACATTCATAACATGAACATAAATTCATTGAGTTAGAACGATCTCACAGTTAATGGATATAAGCTGAAAATGAAATAGTTCACATTCAGCTGATCCATAGCAAAACATTTGAAACATTCCATCAAACTTTCTCCTGCCGAAACTTGTAACTCTTTATTGTAAAAGGAAATAGTTCTTCTTACAATATACTCTCAAAAACTACTTGGAAAATAAGTCCCTCCAATATCTACGCTCTACTATATTTATACAAAAAGAAAAAACCTTTGGGATTCCCCTCAATGACTTTTGGGCTTCCCCAACCTTTTAGTTCCAAAATTTTGTCTTGTAGTATGTGATCATAATTTATACAATATATTACCTTTTAAATCAATTTTTTTTTGAACACTTTATGAAGAGGGGCCACCTTGGTCGTTAATGAAATTTTTCCATGCCTGGGCCTCAACTACTATGCCTTCAAATCCGGAGGGTTCAAGAAAATAGGTATTTATCTCATATTTAGAAGCCTGGTTCTTTACTCCTTCTACCCTTGTAGGACTCAGACGTAGTTGATGCTCTAGTAGGTGTATACTTACAGTTGCATGTGCCACTGCATTCTTTAAAATTCATTCATCTAGATATTTTACCTGTTGGATCTCTTGCTCATCTTCCTACCTTGTTGTTTCCTCTGCAACTCTCTTTCTTTCTTCTTATTCATTCTTCAGCCAACTCTCTGCCTCCTGTGCTATCCTTCTAGCATCTTCTTGTCTCTTTTTGGCCTCTTCTTCTTCTAATGTCTTAGTCTTCTTTGAATTTTTTCCCTTTCCACCCACATTAACTATTTTCTATTTAAATCTCTTTTTTGGGGTGGTCATGTTATTTGCACTTCTGAAAGTTTCTTCGTCTTTGTCCCAAAAGTTAGTATATTGAAAATGAATGCTTGCCTCCTTGTAGTGATCTGCATCTTTATTTCGGTAGTCATTCCTATGGAAATTCATTTCACCAAAATGAAAATGCTCCAGCTCCTGAAAAAACTCTGTAGTCTGTTTAGCATTTGAAAACTTATAACTTCCAAGCCAGAAAGGTATGGCAGGATATGCTGCCTTTTTATGTTCGAACAGGAAACTTGCCACACCATCAATGTATACCTACCTAGCTACCTCTTTGTGTAGCACATAGTAAGTGGCATACTTAGGGAGTAGAGAAGGTGCCCTGGAACCACCATACATTATGATATACATTCCTTCCTCACTCAAATAATAGTCTTCGTATTCCTTGATGACTTTGAATGCTTCTTCGTACATGCAGTTGCATTCAGTTAGGAATATTAGGGTATACAAAGGAATGATGAAGTGTTTACAGATTTATTTGTAGTATCTATAGTATTTATGGGCCCAAAACAATCTATATGCTGTGTATACTGGGGTCCTATCCCTGTCCTAGTTACATATCAAGGATGGAAAAGACTCGGTACACAGTATACAGTCAATTAGGATAGAGCTCATGCAGAACTCTGATTTATTTTGTGACACCCCTCCCAAGGCCGAGGATATGCATGCTGAGAGGCTATTAGACACTATGTTTGACCAAATAAAAATGGTTCCTTGAGTAGCCACATAGAAGATAATTGGCATCCATCCTATTTTAAAGCTTTTTACGTGAGCTCTACCAAAAATCCTATTCAGCATTAGTGCAATGAATCTATAGGGAGTTCGGAGAGTAGATGTATCATACTCTCCTAAAGTCCTGGTTCGAAAGTTTTTCCTTGGTATCATCATTCTTTTAACTGTTTCTACCAGATCCATAGCTATCTCTTTCAACCAGCTTTCTATCAAGTAATTCTGAGATGGAGGCAGATGATATGCCATAGAGACATATGCAAGGCTATATGCAGCGTAGCCCTGCTTAGTAGTATTTTCAAGAATCGTCGTAGTTATATCTTCACTAGGAAGAATCCAGCTTATCACCACTGAACAAGGTGAAAAATCAGGTCTTGTGGCTACTTTCATGAGAGCTGATTTCTCGATGTTTGCATAAATAGTTAGCTCTTTGAATCTTGCATCATGTATGGTCTAATTTGTAATCATCATGTATATCTCTCCCCATTTATAGTCCGGTTCGACCCAGGTGGTAGCTTTGGTATCTTCATATATATATATTCAACCCTGGCGATGATCTCAACCTATGGTTCTCCTTCAATAATAGGAGCCTTTTTATTTTTTCTTTTGGACATACTTTCTTTGCAACAATCACCCTATCATAAACATAGCATGTTCTTAGACCCATTAAGATTTTAGCAAGTGTTTTAATAATAACAAAAACCTGTATCAATCTATTTACCTCTTCCATATGCAGTGTGAAAAATAAACTATACATAGTATCAATGCATGAAAAGAAAAATGACAAGGAAAAAAAAAATCTTGTGTCTTAAAACCGCCGAAGTCCACTATTTGTAACAAGTTTCACCACCCAGAGAGAAAACCACTCTCTATCTTGATCCACGCCGCATTCGAACTAATTCGAGCTCATCCAATAAAAGTATGAACCACATCATCGTTACCGCTAGTCCTCAAAACACTAGACCCTATACTGTGCTCTTCATTGTGAAAAACCCTAACTCGACCAAAAACATGGAAAACCTCTTCCGTCGCATGAGATACGGTAAACACACACAAAAAGTTTAAAACCCCCCCGAATGGCCATGGACAACCAAAGAATGGTTGGTGCAGACAATGTAACGCTTGTCTGCACTATCCTTTTAATCTCAGATAGAAGTAAAAGCATATATAACTGCCCAATCAAATACATAGGCTGAACCCCCCCCCTCCTCAAGCAAACTATAACAGTTTATTCTTCACCCTAAAGTAAAAATCATGCATACCACGGAGACAAACACTTTCTAAGCAGACAACAAACCAACTATTGGAAAACCTAACCAGGGAAAACCCAAGTAGGGAAAACCATGGTTCTCAATCGACCAATAAAAAATCCAAAAAGACAAGGCCCTTGGTTTTCCTACTTAGCAAAACGTAGTGTAGTCGATGGGATGACCCAAAAATATCCATGGTATAATGCTAATGAGTTGATTTCAGCTAGTTGGGCGTGTGAATCAGTACAAGTGACAAAGACTGGAGCAAAACACAAGTTACAATATGGAAAAAAAATAAAAATAATGCTCCCCTTGTATATATATAGAACCTTCGATGGAAAAAAAATCGCCAAGAAAACCCTATCGACAATTAAAATCTCTAATCGTAGGAACGATAAGTAAAGTGACAGCCACAATGGCAGACAACAAACCAATTATGGGACCCACGAGAACTTTTTAAGTCTGTCGGAGATCAGAAGCTCTAAGCACTAAGTATCGGAGCTTCAAACCACAACACATTCCGCAATTTCAGTGATATAAAAAGTATCATTGTGACTTGATCCTTTAGAAAGGTAATGAAACCTAGATTACTTAAGCTCTTTGCTATCAGCGAGCGGAACGACTATCCTTTGGAGCGCTAATCAATTTCCTTCCAAAATGTCGGCAGTGTAGAGGACAAGAATTTCGATCCAATATCGTAAATCGTTCCGATTGCGATAAAAAGAAGGTCACCGATAGTCAAAACAATAGGTTTGAGAAATAAAACCAAAGGAATATAAGAAGCATCCATGGTTCTGATGTATCGGCAAGAAACAAAACTATCCCTCAAAGCACTCATCAACTGGCTCCCGAAACGTCGGTAGCATAAAGAACTAATGCCCCGACTTATTCTTCAACTGACTCCCAACAGCAATAAAAGGTCATCATAAAATCAAAATGTTAAAAAAATGAAACATACGAATCTACAATTTTCCTTGTATTGGCTGGGCAAACGACATTGCTAGATTATTCAACTCCCGAAACAGCGGAAAAATAGTTGACTATGCTTCCGACTTCAAAAGATCAATGTTAAGTAGTGAAATATGGACTTCTTGGATAGCTTTAAGGAAACTGAACAATCCTAGGCTAGACATAATTGAATCAAATCAAAAGGAGGGTCCAAAATTTTAAAAAAATTGGGAAAACAAGGTTGCAGCTGCAACAATTAGCTACTACATGGTGAACACAGGTCTCTGGACAATTTCTTCTTTGATCAACAAACTATTTTGACAATATGAACAAGATGAATTCTTCAAGATGTTTGGATTTCCCAAATGGCAGATGTATGCACTTTAATCATTGATGATAATCCAATTTAGGGGACATGAGAACCAATATTTCAAAGTCCAAATAACTCTTTTGAGGCCAGGAATATGAGTTTCATTTTTACCTCCATCTTTGGGTAGATACCAGCTTAGACACCACAGGATTGTAACATATGGTAAACATAAATATTCATTTGTTCCTCATTCTCATGCCATTTTTCACTTTTAGTGCTTTTGGACTTTTGTCCTCTTTTGAGTCCTCCTTTATTCCCTCTTTCTAAACCTTTTTAATTCAGGCTCTTCTATCCATAGTGTCCTTTTGTGTGATGGATGTATTTATTTTTCAGCTCACGAACGAAGAAGAACTTTGGCAATATTGTACTAATATGGTTCAGTACTTTTCTTTGATATATATTACTTTTTCGAGGATATTTTGACTCTTATTTTCCTTTTGGATTTCAATTCATAGCATGGAATCATTTAAATATAATATACTGTTTACCCTGCTTCCTCTCCATGGGTCTTTTGCTGTCACCCCCAAGAAATTTTTTTAGTGTGAGATGAATGGAGCCTCGAAATAGTATTTGGGACTTTTTGATCCTAATTTATTTCACAAATATTAAGTAGGACTTCAATGTGTTCATAACCATTTAGGAAAACTGCTAAACTAGAAGAAATTCTTTGAAAATAAATTAATAGTATACAGTCTTGTAATCATAGATTTTAGTTAATCCAGAATTCTGATGAACTCCATGCAACCAAAAAGTTATGATTCTTTATTACAATCAATCAAACCCTAACTAAAGAAAAAAACAGAAATATCTTCAAAAAATAAAACAAACCAATCAGTTTATTTATGTACAAGACAACCAAAAAATGAAAATCAAGAAAAATAAGGTTTGAGAACTAAACCATTTACAGGTAAGTTCTCTTCCCACCCCTGTAAGTCTTGCAACTTGTAAGTTGAGTGGCCAAGCTTTGCTGCAATTTGAAAAAGGCCTACCCATAACTGTTGAAACTTAGTGTGCTTTCCCTTTTCATCGTGCGGATGATCACACTTAAGAACCAGATCTCCTACTTCGAATTCTTTGTTCCCAACTTTATGCTTATCAAACCAACGTTTCACTACTTCCTGTTGATGCTTAAATATTTCTTTGGATTTGGACCTAGACTCTTCTGACTTCAAAAGATTATAGATTCTGATTTGTAGAATCTCATTATCGGTACCTCTAGATTCCTGACCTATTATGGAAGATGGTAACCGAATGTTGGGAGGAAGAATAGCTTCTTTTCCATAAACAAGAGTATATGGTGACATACCTAAGGAATTATTGGGTGTGACTCTATCAGCCCAGAGAGCATTAGGTAATGCTAAATGGAAACTTCTATAATTTTCTATTACGGTTTTCTTGAGAATCCTAATCAAATTTTTGTTTGTATATTTTTCCAAACCATTTCCTTGTGCATAATAGTTTGCAAAATAATGCAACTTGATTCCTCTTTCATTAGCAAATGCAATTAATCTAATAGAAGAAACGTAAGTATCATTATCAAAAACCAGGGAAATCAGAAACCCAAACCTGGTCATAATGTGATCCTGTAAGAAATCCATGAATGCATATTCATTTACTTTTCGTAACATAATAGCCTTGACCCATCTGCTGAAGTAGTCAGTTGCCGTCAAAATATACTTGTGCTGCAAGGAGGAATTTGGGTTTATTTCTACAATAATATCAATTCCCCATTGTTCGAATGGCTTTGAGATCATTACTGGTTTTAAAGGCCCTGTTGCTTCAGCTTGTCTTCCTACACCTTTTTTTATAAGCATCACATTTTCTAACATGAGCATGAGCATCCTTAAACAGTGTAGGCCAGTAATATCCGGCTCTAAGAATCTTATGGGCTATTGTATCTCAGGAAAATTGACCTCCAGCAGGCCCATCATGCAATTATTTTATGACCTTCTTTGCATCTTTATGTTCTAAGCACCTGATAAAAACTCCATCATAATTCTTTCTAAACAATAATCCATCAATTATCTGATATGAATATGATTTCAGACGTAATGCTCTTCATTGTTTGGAATTCCAATGTTTTGGTAGATATCCTTCTTGGAGGTAATGGACTAGGTCCCGGTAGCAAGGATATGGAGCTGTGAATAAAGGACATACATCCACCATATGTAACTCAGGTTCATTATCCCAGCTATTTTCTTCATTGTTTTTACCTTCAGTCATTAGTTTACACAATCCTTGTTCTTTTACTATGGATGTTGGTTTGAACTCAAGATCATATTCTTGTAAGGCAGTTACCCAGTTGCCTCTTCTTTCTCCTAATTATTTTTGTATGAAAAGAGATCTTACAGCTGGGTGTGGAACTATTATCTTGGTGCAGTTCTTAAGTATATATGGCCTGAATTGCTTTACCGCTTTAAAAACTGCATAATCTTGTTTATCAACTGCTGGATAATTCAATTCAGCTCCCTCCATACCTATGCTCATAAATGAAATGGGGTGTTCATCTCCTCCATCTTCCTTCTGTGTAAGAACAACTACCAATGAATCATCGGATGCAAAAGTGTACAGAATAAAATCATTTTCGAAGTTTTGACTTTTGAGTGATGGTGCATGAGCAACATATGTCTTTATCTTACTGAATGCATTCTTCTCCATATCAGTCGATCTGAAATGTACACTTTGTTTAACCATTTGCTGCAAAGGTTTGACAATTTGAGCAAAATCTAGTACAAACCTTCACACAAAATTGATTTTCCCCATGAAAGATTGCAATTCCTTTTTGTTATGGGGTAAAGGGATATTTTCTATGGCTTTGATCCTTTATGAGTCTATGGAGATCCCTTTCTTAGACACAACATTGTTGATGTATATGTAACTTCGGAATGTATTCTTATATATATTTTATATATTGTAACCCGATGTTTATTCCGGGATGTTTCTATTATGTATTTGAGTCATATTGTATTACCCCGATGTTCCGATCGGGAGGATTATTAATGTAAACAAGTCATGTCAAGTCATTAGATAAGTCCCCACTGTTTAGGGGCACTTGGGTTATTATACACTAATTAAGGTGTAGGCTCGAGTAATTAATTATAAGTTAAGCCTACATGGTTGAGTGCACTTCAAGTCAATGGAAGAATATAAATAGAGAGTGAGAGTCTCTCTATTTATCACTTGTGAATTACATCACTTGCTCTCTCAAGTGTGGCGCACCTTTGGAGAAGGAAATACTTTGGATTGACAGAAGACAGAAGGCTGCTATTGTGTTGGGAGGTCATCTTACTGTTTTGGGATCACATCTTGTGGTGATACTATCTTAAAGGAAGTTGAGGGGTTTTCTCCATTTATGGTTTCCCCTCCTAAAATATTTGTGTCTCTTGTCGCTTGTGATGTGCTTATGTGATTGCTGTGCTTGTTATTCTCTCAGTGAAAAGATCTTATCATAATGCTAGCTTAAATGTTGAAAAACTAACATGGTATCAGAGCTAACCTGAGAAGAAGACATTATGCAGCTACAGGAACTAGGGCTTCCTATTTTGTGGATCTTCCTCCATAAATTTTCAGCAAAAGTATGCTAGAATGACTCTCCATTGAAGGGTGCATCTTTCTGTCGATGCGGAATTCAATTTCAAGCATTTTCAGTTTCGATGTAGAAACTAGGGCTTTCTACAGAAGAGGAATTTTTGGATGAGACTAGCATAGGATTGTTCTCCTCATCAAAACCGAAATTTAGAGACCTGGATCAAGAAATTTGGTTGGGTAAATCTCCGGGAAAGTCAAACCCTAGTTTGACCCCTAGCTAGGAGAAACCCTAAATACTAAAACTGCTACGTTTTGGTACAGTCGCTATATTCCAATATTGGTGAAGTTGCAGAAGCTAACAATTGCAGGGGCTGAAGATACAATCTTGATGAACACTGTTTCCAAAGGGCAGCCTCAGATTCGCTATATTCTGGGAGATATGATCTCTCCAAGTTAGGGTTCCATCCTCTTCCAGAAATCATCCATAAACATGACACCTGGGGAGATCTGCAATATCTTGGGCTACAGAGGTCCAAATGGAATTCTTGAAGATTTTCTAGAAATGAAACAGACTGTGCTTTCTGTGGTCTGAAGGTCAGACTTAGAATATGAACCAGTGACACGTGGCATGTTGTACAACTTCGCTATTCTGAAGAGTCCTGTAATAGGTCACCCTGGGAAAAGGATCATAAATCCAAAATGGTGAAACCAATTCTGATGAAACCTATGGTGTTGGATCAGGGACATGTGAGGTTACCTCAGCTATAAATTTTAGACATGCAGGATCAGTAATTTCGGAGATATCATAGAAATAGTAATAGGAATTTCTGCAGAAGAAATCAGAAAATTAGGGCTTCCTGTTTCAGGAGCTTCCCTCCACTATTTTAAGAAAAGGAGTACATTGGACAGCTCCATTTGAAGAGATATATCTGTTCATCCAATCATATCTGAAAGATTTCAAGTTTTGAAAATTAGGGTTTCTGCGACAAACCCTAGATCAACGAACTCCGGGACAAGGACGGACACCTCAAATCGGTAAGATCTAATCCTTTGCTATTTCCATTTGAGGTTCTCATTTCAAAGTAATCTATCACATCAGCTCGATGATAAGCTTGGTGAAGTTGACAACTTCAAAGCATAGAAGTATTTTATCTCTTCGGATTAGACACCTACATGAGTATAGAGGTTCCAGTTTCAGAGGGAGACAAGGCCAAAGAAGACATCATGCTCATGCTACAGAGGATGATGAACCATCCAGAAAGAGATCCAGATATGAAAGTGAAGATTCTTCAAGTGAGGATGAATATGTTCTGATATCAGCTCTCATAGGTAACATTACTCATGGAAGTGATTATTGGCTTATAGACAGTGGGGCTTCCAAACATATGATGGGATTCAAGGAATCCTTTGTAAGACTATCAGAACATGAATCACCTCACAAGGTGAAACTAGGAGATGACTACCAATGTCCAATAAAAGGTAGTGGGGAATATTCATACAAGCTAGACTGTGGTAAGTCTCTAACAATGAAAGAATTATTGTTTGTGCCAGGATTCAAGAAGAACCTTCTCTCCATTTCAGCATTGATGCAAAAGGAATGTGGGTTGCATTCATAGATGGTCAAGTCATCATGTGGCTAAAAGGAAAGACTATCGATGATACAGTAGTGATTGAAGAACAAGAAGAAGGCTTGTACAAATTGAAGGGATATCCAGAACAAGCCTTGATCCATGACACAGTAGAGCCAAATGAACTTTGGCATAGAAGGCTTGCACATGTGCATTACAGAGAACTACCTATTGCAAGCAAAGCTGTTGAAGGTCTTCCAGAATTTCAAGCTATTTGAAGGGAAAAACGAAAATCAGAATATGACCTAAAGAAACCAGTTGAAGAATGTGAAGATCCAGAATGAAGAGACCATGCAGTCATAAGAGTCTCTCAAATCAAATAACTACTTGAAGCGATAAAAGAAAAAGTGAAGAATGCAGAAGTGATAATGGCCACCTTGAATGGCCTCCCATGATCGTGGAATTAATTCATTCAAGGAATGTGTTCCAGAAGGAAGTGATTACATTTTAGTAGACATCAAGAAGAAGAAGAAGCTTGATTCATAAGAAGAGAAGGGAAGATGAAAGAAACTGAAGATCAAGCTCTCATCATCCAAAGAAGATCCCTCAAGCAATGAGGAATATGAAGAAATCAACTCTTAAAGAACTTCTTATCCACCTTAGCTTTTGGATAAGAAACGATGCTATTATGAATGAAGAAGACGATGAAGCTGAAGGCTCAAGAAGGAGTCTACCCTAGAAACAAATAAAGATAAGTATTCAATTGTCATTTCATGATATTATTTTGTTATTCATTTGTTTATATTTAGTTATTGTATTATGCATGATAGGATGTTTGCATTAATGACATAATACTACTAATATGCATGTGATGGGTAAGTAGCTCATGGTGCTATACAAATTATCCATTTCTACTTATCTAGAATGAAACCTCTTTGCTCACATATTGGATTAGTGCACAATCTCAATGTTGTCCCGGTAGAGATGGAAGGCATCTAGAAAAGTTTCGTGAGATATGGATGAATGTTGTATTGGATAAAGTAGTTGCATGATCATATATTTATGCATAAGTATTTGCTAGTATGAATATTCCATATGAAATGTTCTCACCATACAAATGCATTTGACTTGTAGGAAAGATCGCATACATAATCACCTGCAAGCAAAGAAGGACGAAACTTGTTCCAAAGAACAAGTGATGACATTTCAAAATGAAGAATAATATGACAAGTGCAATGACATCATTGATGCAGAACCTTCCAGCCACCAAGAAGAAAGGGAAGACCAGTTCAAGAAGAATGATGTCAAGGAAGTCTATACACTATATGGTCACATAGAATATTAGTAGCATAGGAAGCTACTTGTCACTCCGGTACAGAATGTTTTCAGTGCATAGAGCACAGAAGACAGAGGGAGTATGATGCTCCGCTTCAGAGGGAGTGACTACAGAATATCTTGAGGTTCGACATGGTACAACAGGATGAGCATATTACTGATGACTCTAGGCTTTACTGAGAGTAAAGTGGATTCCAACCTTTGCTCTAAGGATGAAGGTGGAAGACCAGTGATGCTCCTGTTATGTGTCGATGCACTATTGTTCTAGGTATGGAGGTGTGGCAGAGTACAGATGGAATATTCCTTGGACAAGGGAATTATGTAGTAGAGATCCTGAAGAGGTTCAGGATGATGGACTACATGGCCACACCTATGGAATCGAACCTGAAGCTATTGAGTGATGCTTCTTCAGAGACGGTTGATACTACGATGTATCGTCAGATGATTGGGTCCTTGATGTACCTGAGACCAAATATTTGCTTTGCTGTGAACACACTGATACATGTTCACCTGATGGTTGCAAAGCATGCAGGGGTACAGTTGATTATGGACTCAAGTATGATGCGAAGCAGAAGATTAACCTGGAGGGTTATGTTGATTTAGATTGGGCAGGCAGTGCCATCGACAGGAAGAGTACTTCGGGATGTTGCTTCAGTATGGGATCAGGTGTGATCTCTTGGTTTAGCAGGAAAAAATCCTATGTGGCACTGAGTACAGCTGAAGCAGAGTATGTCGCAGCTTGTTCAGCTAGTTGTGAGGCAGTATGGCTGTGGAAGCTACTGTCTGATATATTTGATCTCCAGTTGGATGCTACCTGTATACATTGTGACAACTAGAGTTGCATGAAGTTGTCAGAGAATCCAGTGTTCCATGACAAGTCGAAGCATATTGAGATCAAATATCACTATATCAGGGATATGGTGCAGAGAGGAGTAGTGAAGCTCCTGTATGTTGCGACGGAGGAACAGATAGCTGATGTATTGACGAAGCCATTGGCTAGGATGAAGTTTGAGTAATTCAGAGAGAAACTTGGTGTTCTCCAGATCGAGGCTTCCTCCCAGAGACAGTGATGAGACCCATAGCCATTCTGACATGGTGAGAGGATTGGTTCCTTCCATGGTTAGATGTAAGGGCTGAGCCATTCCGTCATGGTGAGAGGATTGGTTCCTTCCATGACTGATATGAGTGCTGAGATTCAAATCCATTCTGACGAGGAGGTCAGATGTAAGGGCTGAGCCATTCTGTTCATGGCTAAAGGATTTAGTTCCTTCCATGTCAGATATAAGTGCAGAAATCTCTCTTAATTGTGGTTGAGAGTCTTCCATCATTAGGTGGGATTGTGCCATTTTGACGAGCAGGTCAGATGTAAGGGCAGAGCCATTCTGTTCATGGATAAAGGATTTAGTTCCTTCCATGTCAGATGTAAGTGCAGAAATCTCTCTTCATTGTGGTTAAGAGTCTTCCATCATAAGGTGGGATTGTGCCATTCTGACGAGTAGGTCAGATGTAAGGGCAGAGCCATTCTGTTCATGGCTAAAGGATTTAGTTCCTTCCATGTCAGATGTGAGTGCTGGCCATTCTGTCGAGGAGGACAGATGTAAGGGAAATTTCCATTCTAGGAATGGAGGCACCTGGTCAGTTACCAGGAAGACTCAGTGTAAAAGCTGAGTAGCCATTCTGATGTGACATAGGGATGTGTTCCCACTTGATCAGATGTAAGGGCTGAACCATTCTGTTCATGGCTAAAGGATTAAGTTCCTTCCATGTCAGATGTGAGTGTTGGCCATTCCGACGAGCAGGTCGGATGTAAGGGCAATTGCCATTCTCGAGGAGAATGGAGGCGCCTGGTCAGTTACCAGGTAGCTCAGTCGAGGAGGACTGGGGGCCATTCTGATGTGATTGTAGTTTACTACAAGATCAGATGTGAGTGCATTCCTTTCCATCACTGTGATAGGATGTGTTCTTGTCTGGATGGATGTAAGTGCCGAGCCAGTCTTCACATCATGTGTTGATCAGACGTAAGTGCTGTGCTAATATTCGCATCATGTGTTGATCAGACGTAAGTGAAGTGCCATTATTCGCATCATGTGTTGATCAGATGTAAGTGCAGTATCTATCTTGGCATCATGTGTTGATCAGATAGAGTTGATTTAGCCAGTCTTCGCATCATGTGTTGATCAGATGTAAGTGCTGTGCCAATCTTCACATCATGTGTTGATCAGACGTAAGTGCAATGCCATTCTTTGCATCATGTGTTGATCAGATGTAAGTGCAGTATCTATCTTGGCATCATGTGTTGATCAGATAGAGATGATTGAGCCAGTCTTCACATCATGTGTTGATCAGACGTAAGTGCTGGGCCTTTCTGATGAGTAGGTCAGATATAAGTGTTGGGCGTGCCTTTCTGACGAGTAGGTCATATGTAAGTGCTGGATGAAGACCTACATGAGGAGTAGGCCTACATCCAGCATGAAAAAGGCCTGGCCCTGTAGAACTTCCTATGGCAAGATAGTATACCCATGATGATGACCAGTGGAGATCCAAATCGAGCTATGATCTAGATCCAGTTATGATGACTCCGAGAGATCCAGATAGAGTGATGATCTAGATCCAGCAGTGATGATCCAGATCGAGTGATGATCCAGATCCAGTCCAGAGATGATGATCCAGATCGTGTGATGATCCAGATCCAGCAGTGATGATGATCTAGATCTAGTGATGATCTAGATCCTGTGATGACGTTCTATGATGATCCAGATCGAGAGATGATCCAGATCCAGATGACTTGAAGATGAAGATGACTTGAAGACGAAGATGACTTGAAGACGAATATGACTTGAAGACGAAGATGACTTGAAGATGAAGATGAGTCGAAGATGAAGATGATCCAGTTGATGCAGAGAAGAAGACCAGTGCTGAAAAATTGTGTCAAAAGAATACCTTCCTAGTTAAGAGGGAGTGTTGATGTATATGTAACTTCGGAATGTATTCTTATATGTATTTTATATATTGTAACCCGATGTTTATTCCGGGATGTTTCTATTATGTATTTGAGTCATATTGTCTTACCCCGATGTTCCGATCGGGAGGATTATTAATGTAAACAAGTCATGTCAAGTCATTAGGTAAGTCCCCACTGTTTAGGGGAACTTGGGTCATTATACACTAATTAAGGTGTGGGCTCGAGTAATTAATTATAATTTAATCCTACATGGTTGAGTGCACTTCAAGTCAATGGAAGAATATAAATAGAGAGTGAGAGTCTCTCTATTTATCACTTGTGAATTACATCACTTGCTCTCTCAAGTGTGGCGCACCTTTGGAGAAGGAAATACTTTGGCTTGACAGAAGACAGAAGGCTACTATTGTGTTGGGAGGTCATCTTACTGTTTTGGGATCACATCTTGTGGTGATACTATCTTAGAGGAAGTTGAGGGGTTTTCTCCATTTATGGTCTCCCCTCCTAAAATCTTTGTGTCTCTTGTCTCTTGTGATGTGCTTATGTGATTGCTGTGCTTGTTATTCTCTCAGTGAAAATATCTTATCATAATGCTAGCTTAAATGTTGAAAAACTAACAAACATGACCCAGTATCTTTCCTTCTGTGACCACAAACACGCATTTCATAGGATTTAGTGAAATACCATATTTCCGACAACGTTTGAAATTTTTTTTCAGATGAAATGCATGTTCCTCTCTCTTTTTCAAAAATATTGTGACATCATCTAGATAAAACACAACGCTACGGCCTATCAGACCACAGAAAGCTATATCCATGGCCCTCTGGAAAGTAGCTCCAGTATTAATAAGTCCAAAGGGAATTCTCTTGTACACAAAAGTTACCCACTTGGTTCTGAATGTGGTTTTAAGTTTGTCCTCTTCAGCTAATAATACTTGATTATAGCCGAAGAACCCATCTAATAATGAAAACAATTCCAAACCTAAAACCATCTACATATTTGCTCCATGGGTGGGACCAGATAGTTATCTTTATCTGATGCACGATTTAGGTTTCTGAAATCTACACGGAGCCTAATTTCTCTTGAATTTTTCCTTAATGGCACCAAATTAGACACCCATTCTGAATTCCTGACTTTAAATATGATTTTAGCATCCAACAATTTTTTTACTTCACTTTGAATTAAAGGTTCCAGCTTTGGATGCGTCTTCCTCAAAGGCTGTTGGTAAGGCTTGATTCCAGCTTTAATTGGGATGACATGTTGTATGGTTTTCATGTCATAAGCTTTAAGCTCTCCATATGTCCAAGAAAACACATATTTGTACTGTTTGAACAGACTAATGAACTTACTCCTTTCGCCCGGAGAATAGCACTTCCCCAAATTTACATATTTGGGTTCAACTTCAGTCCCCAAATTTATCAGCTCAAATTCTAAGGATGAGCTATGAGTCTTGACATTTACTGGCTTTTTGAATTTGTTATCTAAATCAAACATTCATTCTAAGGTCCCGAATCCCTTTGGAATAAAGTTCCCGAATTTTAATTCTGCTTGATGCTCTTCATCATCTATTATTGCTCCTTTAAAAGTCTCATCGTTCATCAAGCATTCCAAAATTTGCTGATCATTGTCAAAAACCCATATATTTGTGATCATATCTGAAACAAAAGGCCTAAAAAGTAATTCAATAGAGCATCTATTATTGGAAGGTACTAGCCTTGCAGCTGAAGTAGCTAGTAAATCAATTGTTGCATTCTTTAATCTAGGAATAGACACAATATTGAATGTATGAAAATTTATAAGTAAATCCCAAACTTCATTTTGATAGGCATTTAAATGTGGTAAAATATAGTGTATCTTATTTTGAATTTGATTAACAACAATTTCACAATCTCCATATACTTTCAGTTCTATTGCCTTTTTAAGTCTTTGAACTAATGCTTCATACTCGGCTGTGTTATTGGTGCATTCAAATTCTAATCTACAAGAAAGAAAATGTTTATTTTTTCTTGGATCAATCAGGACATAGCTGACCCCTGGTCCTTCTAATTTTTTAGATCCATCAAAATAAAGAGTCAAAAAACTATCTACTTGTACTGAATTTGAATTACAAACTACATCTAAAACTAGAACTACTATTTTACAGTCAATCTCATCAGCCCGTGAAATCAAAGGAGATCGGGCTGGGTATCAGGTATATTGCTGGCTTTTTCAGCTTGGTAATTTCCTGGTTCTAATTCAATGAAATAATTTCCCAACACAAATTTTACTGGCTCATTCTTTCCCTCTAACTGAGTAATATTGTATTTCATTTGAGGTTCTCTTAATACTTTTATCTGATTGAGACTTCCCTTATGAGGCAACCATAAATGCGACCAATTTGATGCAAAGTATCCATCTAGCCTTTTCGACCAGTCTTGACTCAAAACCAGTCCATAAGCATCTGGTATGTTTTCTACTACAATGTCGATGTACTGGCATACCCTCTCATTTGAAGATAAGCGAATCAGAACATCTTCTATTTCTCTTATTACTTTCATAGCTGTCCTGTCTAATTGAACAACTTCCCAAGTAGATGGTTTAGGTTGTCAATTGATTTTGTTGTAGACTGAAAGTGGCATAACATTAACTGATGCTCCTGAGTCCACTAAACAGCTATGCACACTATAATTGAAAATCTCAAAAGTTAGGAGAAATGTTGGGGTTTTATACTTAGACTTACCTCCCACACTTTCCTCACCAATTTCTTCTTCAGGTTGGTTGTGAATGCGAAGCTCTTCTTCTAGTACCTCAAGTGATTTTAAAAGTTTCTCTTTTTGTTGAGGTAAATTACACATTTCAAATAATGAGATATTTTCTTTAGCTTTTTTAATGTCTTCCACAATATCATACCTCATCTCATGTTCTTTGAGCTTCTTCTAGACATTGTCAATCTTATCTTCAATAGGCTTAAAAGGTGTGTTAATTTTCTCTTGATCTTGACTTGAAATGGTAAAATCAGGTTCTTTAACAACTGCAGTGTTCTTCTGTATTTTCTTCATATTTTCTTGAAGTTTCTTAATCTTAGCAAGTATTGACTTATCTTCTTTTAACAATCTTTGACTTCTTGTTTTCACATTGGTTTATGATGTTTCGTCTTGTTTCAAAGAATCCTTTTCTTCTATATCAAACATTGAGACATAGTCCCATAAAACTAAGGCATCTTCCTCTTGTTTTTCTGTAGATTGATTATCTTTTTCTTCCTCCTTGCTAGTTTCTGTCAGTTTGGAATCCAAAAATTGATTCATTACTAGCGTCATGGAATTTATCCATTGGGGGAAATTCTTCTCAGAATGAGGTTGTTGATGAAAGGTACAAAAAGTATCCATTCCTACATCATTTAAATTCATTGCCGCAGGACTGTGTGGAGGAGGTTTAGGTTGATTTTTTTCTTCCCTTTTCTTATAATAAGTCTTCTATGATTTATGAGCCTCTTTTTCCTTCTCTAAATCTATCACTATGTTGGATAACTTTTGCATCATCTTCAACATCCCTTCAAAATCTTGTAATCGCTCATCCTTAGGCTTAGCCAGTAATAACAGTTTCTTGACTCCAAAAGTCTTTTCTTCCAACTGCACAGGATAATTTTCTATACTTTCCATCTCAGTCTCCACCTTTCAATATTCTTCGTAGGTTTCTGCTAATGTAGGCCTGACTGATATCTTGGAAAACATGGCTATATCAGAACCAAGGGCTGAGGTATAGTATTCTATTAGAGCATTTTTAGATGGCTTATCAACAATAGTAAAATTGTTTAGGTAAGCAGCAAATCTTTGAGTGAAATTATGCACTCGCTCTTTCCTTTCTTTCTTTAGAGCACTAAGCCTTTCATTAATGCTGCATGAGTTTTCTGAATTGCATATTTACTTCCAAACATTCTCTCAAATGTGTTCCAATATATGATTGGATTTACAGGAAGTGAAAAATACCATGAGAATGCTTTTCCTTTCAAAGTGTGGGGAAACAATCTACACACTACATCTTCACGCTCTCCAGATCGTAGTCCTTCTACAGCCAAGTAAAAACTCTATAAATGATCATCTACCAAAATTCCTTCACTTTGTTCAAACTTAGGTAACATTTTGTCAAAAGCTTGAGGCAAATCATGCAAGGGAGGTGTCAAATTTAAAGGCGACCTAGCTCTCCACGCAGGCTGTGGAGGTGGTTGGTTTGCATTTACATTAGCCATGATTCTGAGTGGAGAATGAGGTTGTGACTAAACAGGGGTTTGGAAAGGTGAACAATAAGGAGAACCTGGATTCAATTGATTCAAAGGTTGGTCAAATTCTTGTAGGGCTATTTCTACCAGTTCTTCAAGATCTTCTTCAAGATCTTCTACCAACACTAAGTCTTCTAATTGAGGGTGATCTTTCTTTTGATACTCTCTTCTAGGTAAGACAGAAATGATAGGTAATCCTCCAATATTTTTCACATATGCCCTAGTGATTCTTCTTAAATCATCAACCACTTCGTCATCGATAGGATACAGATACCCTTTCTCTTTACCTTTAGGTGGTTTTTTGTGAAACAAACTACTTTTAGAACTGTCACCAGTGAAGTGATTTCGAGGAAGCGAGCTTCCTTGGCCAACCATGCACTGGTGGCCCTCCTTCTAGCACCAAAAACCATTGGGTCTTGGAAAATCGTAGGTAACAACAGTTAGGGATTCTCCCCAATAAACATTCCCAACTAGCCCATTATTGTTTGGTATGGGGAATCCAACCGGTTTATAGTCCGGCTACCATAGTTCAAGTAACAAATTAAAATGTTTTACCAGTTACGGCCTGGTCCACCGTGTATATTTATAATTTTTTGTGTTTAAGTTATGATTTGCAAGTTCCTGTCTAAAAATGCAAATGATAGAGATAACGAGAAGGGTCACAATGTGATGCGCAGGTTCTTACCTCTTGTCTTACCTCTCTTGCATCTAAATCACAAACCGCAAGAAACTGACTATAACTAACTAAATTATCCCTACGGAGCAGAATTATCAATTAATAATGAGTAATGTATTTCTGCGCATGTATTAGGAAAAATTACAGATAGCTGTTATTTATTTTGGAACACATGAACATTAATAGAGATATGAAGAACAAGATATCTTATTGTTAATTACAACCTTCATTACTCAAAGTGGAAATTTCACAGAATAAACTAGAGTACATTCATAACATGAACATAAATTCATTGAGTTAGAACGATCTCACAGTTAATGGATATAAGCTAAAAATGAAATAGTTCACATTCAACTGATCCATAGAAAACCATTTGAAACATTCCACCAACTTTCTCGAGCCGAAACTTGTAACTCTTTATTGTAAGAGGAAATAGTTCTTCTTACAATATACTCTCAAAAATTGCCTAGGAAAGAATTCCCTCCAATATCTACACTCTACTATATTTATACAAAAATAAAAAACCTTTGGGATACCCCTCAATGAATTTTGGGCTTCCCCAACCTTTTAGTTCCAAAATTTTATCTTGTAGTATGTGCTCATAATTTATATAATATATTACATTTTAAAACAAAAAAAATTTAGAACACTTTATGAAGAGGGGCCAGCTTGGTCGTTGATGAACTTTTTCCATTCCTGGGGATCAGCTACTATGCCTTCAAATCCGGAGCGTTCAAGAAAACGAATATTTAACTCTTATTTAAAAGTATGGTCCTTTACTCCTTTTACCCTTGCAGGAATCAGATGCAGCTAATCCTCTAGTAGTTGTATACTTACAGCTGCATGTGCCATTGCATTATTTAAAATTCATTCATCTAGATCTTTTACCAGCTGAACCTCTTGCTCGTCTTCCTGCCTTGTTGCTTCCTCTGCAGCTCTCTTTATTTCTTCTTCTTCATTCTTCAACCAACTCTCTTTGTCTTATGCTAGCCTTCTAGCATCTTCTTGTCTCTTTTTGGCCTCTTCCTCTTCTAATGTCTTAGTCTTCTCTAAAGTTTTTCCCTTTCCACCCACAATAACTATTTTTTGTTTAAATCTCTTTTTTAGGGCGGTCATGTTCTTTGCAATTATGAATGTTTCTTTGTATTTGTCCCAAAAGTTAGTATATTCAAAATGAATGCTTGCCTCCTTACAGTTATTTGTAACATTATTTCGAGAGTCATTCCTGTGAAAATTCATTTCACCAAAATGGAAATGCTCCAGCTCCTAAAAAAACTCTGCACTCTGTTTTACCTTTGAAAACTTATAACTTCCAATCCAGAAAGGTATGGCAGGATACACTACCTTTTTATGTTCGAATAGGAAACTTACCACACCGTCAATGTATACCTACCTACTTGCCTCTTTGTGTAGCACATAGTCAGTGGCATACTTAGGGAGTAGAGAAGGTGCCATCGAACCACCATACATTCTGATATACATTCCTTCCTCACTCAAATAATAGTCTCCATATTCCTCGATGACTTTGAACGCTTATTCGGACATGCAGTTGCATTCAGTTAGGAAAATTAGGGTATACAAAGGCATGATGAAGTGTTCATATATTTCTTTGTAGTAGATATAGTATTTATGGGCCCAAAAAAATCTATATGCTGTGTATACTGGGGTCCTGTCCCTATCCCAGTTACATCTCAGGGCTGGAAAAGACTGGGTACATAGTATACAGTAAATTAGGATAGAGCTCATGTAGAACTCTCATTTCTTTTGTGACACCCCTCCCAAGGTTGAGGATATGCATGCTGAGAGGCTATCAGACACTATATTTGACCAATTAAATATGGTTCGCTGAGTAGCCACATAGAAGATAATTGGTATCCGTCCTATTTTGAATCTTTTTCCATGAGCTCTACCAAAAATCTATTTAGCATTAGTGCAATGAATCTATAGGGAGTCTGGAGAGTAGATGTATCATACCCTCCTAAAGGCCTGGTTCGAAATTTTTTCCTTGGTATCATCATTCTTTTAACTGTTTCTACCAGATCCATTGCTGTCTCTTTCAACCAGCTTTCTGTCAAGTAAATCTGAGTTGGAGGAAGATGATATGCCGTAGAGACATATGCAAGGCTATATGCAGTGTAGCCCTGCTTAGTAGTATTTTCAAGAATCATCGTAGTTATATCTACCCTAGGCAGAATCCAGCTTATCACCTCTGAACACGAGAACAACTCAGTTCTTGTGGCTACTGTTGGTCACTATGGGCAGACCTGGGTTTACTGTAATGTACCAACAACACCCCTAGCTCACTGGCCCTTTCGGCGACAGACCACGGAGTGGCCTGCAGTCTCACCCGAAGTGATTCTAATGGGTTGGAAAAATACTCAAGTGTCTTCAACCAGGTTCTCTAGCATCCTGTGTGTGCCTCGTAGCTCTTCTTAACCCGCGAGGTCTCTCTCCGCGATGCGCAGTTTCCTCTTACTCGCGATGACTCTAGCCCTTATCGCATTGCCTCGTCCCGGGAAACACGTAACTATATCCTATGCTCGATCCTTAACCTGTGCTACCACGCACCAAATCTCCTCTGATGGTGCGATATCACCCCCCTACGATATCCTACTGCTACGGCTCAATGTACATAGCGTTACTTGTGTTTGACTTACAGCGCTCAACATACAAGGCTGATTTACACTGCGACTCTTAACTATCTTGAGTGAAACATAGACAAACTCTTATACAGAATACTTAAAGACTACAACCTCCATTTATCCTTCTATAATGCTATGAACTGAATAACACATACATACATTAAATTGTAAGCAAAGTTCATGTAATGAGTGACAGATACAACAAGTAAATACAATCACATGAATCAATCACATAACACTTTGATTTTATGTGGTTCACTTCCATGGTAGAAGTTACGTCCACATAACTCTGTTTTGTTATATCTTGAGAGAGTACACAATTCTGCTGCACCGCATATGCAGCTCGAGATCTTCTGGGTAACTCCGCACATAGCCTGTAGCCCTTCTCTCTTAGATCTCTCTTCTATCTCTATATTGCTTTCTTACAATATTCTCTCTCTCTCTGTCAATCCCTACGGATTGTTACATACATGCTCGATGAGCTAGATACTAGTTACAATAAGATAACTACCTCTGATAACAGAACCAGAGCTTAGCTTCCATATTACAACTGTCTAAGTGTCTACTTGTCTAACTACCCAACCCTTTTACAATACAAAATACATCCCTTTATAGACGGCCCGAAGGTCTTTCCATTACAACACCGTGGGCCTGTCCCAACAGTAACCCAAAAACCCTAACTAGTGACAGTTGTCATATCTGTACTTGGATTAGCCGCTTTCTATCACACCACTTCTCTCTATAGTCTTCCATGCTTCCCGACGCTGACCATGGGTACTGTGCACCGCTTCCCTTTTTTGTCCTTCGTCTTCAATAACTTGGCCTCGTTCCTCCTTTTTCTTTATGAGGGTAGCTGAGCCCTCCTATCTTCCGCCGCTGCCTTCAATGCAGTGGGTGAGCTCTCTCCTCTCGGTCGTTCAGGGTACTGTCATCTTCTTTGACTTCTCTTCCCCGATAGTCATAGTTTTCGACTCTGCTCTGCAGCTAGAAACATGCTACGGCATCGTATCTTTACCTTATCTCTTCATCTTCGCCAAACTGTTTATTCACCAAAATGGCAGCTTTTCCTGTAGCTGCGGGGCCCTACTCCAACAGTCCCCTAACACTTACATGTGGCTCGTCCCTGAGCCACTACCAGCGGGCTTCTCCTGCACGACCATGGGACTAACCCATTCACTTTCTTCCACTGGCTCGATGATGCCTGCCACTAGCATCTTATCGATCTCATCCTTAACTTTTTCTTTATAGCGCGGATTTAATCTATATGGACGCTGCTTAACTGGTCTAGCATCCTCTTTCAATGGTATCCTCATTACTCCTAGGTCTCCGACTATTCCCTTCATCTCTGTGAACTTGGTGGGAAATAGGTCCTGATAGTCATGTAGCAAGTCTGCAATCTGTCTGGCTGTTTCATCGTTCCAATAGTCTCCAATAGGGGAAAACTTTGGTTCTGTGTCTATGCCAATATTGATCTGTTTAATCTTGATAGGATCCATGATAGCTAGAGTCTCTAGCTTCAGTCCATCAAGATCGCGAGTCCCTTGTGACTCCAGAATGTTAATGTTGCGAGGACCCTCATCCTCCTCCTCTGGTTCTGATACAAAGTTATAACACTCTAGCGCCTCTTCTAACTGGATGGCCCACTCAGGTTGAGATGACACTGATAGGGTACAATCCTCAAATATATTAATCTTTCTTACATCTAGGGCCTGATTAATGCTTGGATACTCATATTCAAAAGTGAAGGTGAGTAGAAAGTTATCTATCATAAGTGGTCATCTAGTCATTCCCTTGCGCAATTTAGTCTCTGTGTACCAGTTCCTTGGAACTGTGTCTAACGTGTGAATGAATCGGTGAACCCATTCATCCTCGGGAATGTCCAACAAATTCTGTTCACATGTCTTAATATGTGACCTCAGGTCACTTTCTCCTGTGTATTTCTACTGGACATGCTCTCTGTCGGTAGAGAATCTGATCACCATCAATCTCTTAAGATCATCCCATGATGCGATATTCTCTTTATGTGCATACCACCATCTTGCAGGTGTGGCTTGTACTGTAAGGTCCATAGCTGTGATCCTCTGCTCGTGAGGAATTTTTTTTTCAAACTGCGTGATAAAGTCATGGATATCTGTTAGACCATGAAATGATGGAATCTCGTTGACCTCTGCGCCAATCCATCGTAGTGACTTAGTCATGTACACACATCTGTGCACTAAGACTTCGTAAAGTCTGTTCTGCCAATTCTCTAGACCAACATCTGAATCCGATGCGCCTAAGTTGTCGCATCACCAACTAATGTTCCCTTTCGTCGTTGGATTGATGTAGTCGCTCTGGTTCACAGTCATCTAATAGAGACTCTCCATGTTACGTGCCTATTCCTCTGCTCGGATAGGTTCAATGTATCTAGGACTGTGAAGAGGATCTAATGGTGCGATGACCCGGATATGCGCGTCCTCAAAGGTCATTTGTCTTCTCTTTAAGTCGATAACGGCCATGTTACCGATCGCCCAATCAATGCCTAGTAATGCTGGATATGGTCTACTATCACCAAAAATTTCTATAACTTCAAAGTCCGCAGAGATGTGAACTCCATCAATGTCAACTAGCACCTGCGGTAATCGACCCAGGGGTGATACCCGCTGCTGATTAGCTAATCTCAGATGGATAGGTGATCTAACTAACTTAGGGATACCCATCTGTTCCCATGTCTTCTTAGTTAGAACATTTACCTCTAATCCTAGATCTAGAATCACCTCATCCATTTAAAATTATCCAACCTATGCTGTGAGTCGCATCTCTCTTCCTGTTCTTGTATGTCCCATAATATTATGAACATCACGATGTGCACTGCTCACGAAAGAAGATGGCTGACACTGATCTATGATGCACTGAAGTTCTTCGATAGCTTTCTCATTTCTCATGAGTTTTAAAAAATCCACAGGAAGGATTGTACACTTCCTGCCAACTTGTCCTCGTCGCAAGCGCCTGATGTGGTAGCCTGCGATATTTGTACAGGGCTAACGCCACAAGGTGCTTGCTGTGGTACACCCTAGACGACGGTACCTACGATCCTAATTGCATAGGGTCATAAAAAAAATCTTAGCTTCCTGAAATGTCTATTTATTCTTCTATAGGTCAAGTGGTGTTGCTTTGTTAGGAGCTTTGCACACCCACTCGTGACCTGTGTTCTTTTCAGTATCATGTGATGTCCCATTGGTGGAAGCACCGCTACGAGTCACAATGTTGACTCTCAGTTCTGGTTCTTCCTGCTCAGCAGCAATAAGCTGGATGTTTTGGTGTACTGCTGGCTTAGGTTCTCTGATCTTAGCTATCAAGGTAGGAAATTCTTCTATAGCGTGATCGTAAGATTTGCAATAGTTACATGTGGTGGTGGGGCTCTAAAATTCCCTAGCATAATGTCCTAGAACTCCACAGTTGTAACAAGTGATTGGTCCACGACCACGGCCAAAGCCTCCTCCACGTCCTCATCCTTTGAATCCTCCTCCATGACCAACATGAGCCGGATCATGCTGTGGTCCTGCTGCTGGACCCTGTGTTTCTGATTGGACTCTGTACAAGTCTTGCTTGCTTCCGACCATGAGATCATAGGATTGGAAATCATGTTCATCATGGCCTACGGACTTACATAAGACACAGTATATGTTCTTAGGTGTCTGCACGTACTTCTGAAGTAGAGGGCATTGCTAAGGTGGGTGTCCTCCTGTTTTGCATATTTCACACCACGGCTCGTGGGTCTGTGGTAAGGGGTTAGGAGCCCCGGTTGCTAGATATTCTACAAAGACGGGACAGTTGTATTTAGTATGGCCTTGTGCTTTACACTTTATGCACCATATGTCTTACACAACCTATTTCCCTTTCTTAAGTTCATGCAACTGTAACGTGAGATTAGCTAACTGGTTTTGCAGGTTTGTCATACCTGTGCCGGTTTCAGCTAGAGGTGAAGCCTCTAGTTTCATCGCCATATCCAACACATCATCCTGCATCTGGAGTTTCTGTTGCATTAGTGGCAGTCTGATGTGAGGGAGCAGGGCTACAATAAAACATTCTTTATGCTACTCCAGTGCAAACTCAAAGCTGACTTGGTCTATAAGGGATTTGAATTTCTAATCGAAGTCCCACACTGACGCTGTAGTTAAATGTTTGATGTCTTTGAGCTCTATAATGCACTGTGACTCAGAATTAGGTTTCTTAAAATCTTTAATCATGGCGGTCCTGACCTAGACAAGTGTTTTGGGTACCATTGCGGCATACTTCATATACCATGTCAAGGCTCGTTCTCTTAGTGTGGTGACCAACTGTACAAGTTTAATATTATCATTGTGGATTGCTTTAATGGTCCACACGGCTTCACATAGAAACCAATGCTGCTCTAGGTCCTCTGCCCCTGTACCCTTAAATATAGGTAGCTTCATATCATCCCCCATTCTATTTATATGTGGTGGATGTTGATTTGATGTGTTACTACCACTCGGTGGTGTAGGTGGAGGTGATGTAGCGGTAGTATGTACTATCTAGGAGCTCCTAGATGGAGTTCCTATGGTATTTTTCTGAGTCCTGATCTGTTTCTCTGGGGTATAAGGGTGGTAAGGGATACCCCCTTCTGTTCTGTCTATATGGCTATGACTCTGCTGTCTAGTACTATCTGAACTGTCTTCAAATATGGGAGATCTGAAATCTACTTTGTATTTATTTCCACTACGTGTACGTCCAATGTCATCGAAATCACTCTCAAACTCTTGTGACATTACAATTTGTTAACTTATTGATATGAAACCATATCCATTACTCCTTTTTCATGTAATAACATCTTAATGGACAAGTTTAAAGATTTTAGGTACTTACCGAAATATCCTTTGAAGAAGTACGGCTCAGCCTCGCTGAAGCTTTTTCTCTGTTCAACTACAAACTCTGTGACGAAGCCTTCTAGCACACTTGCAAGCCAGAATTCTATTGTCCTCGTAATGGAATTATCAAGGTTCTTCACGATCTGAATCAGGTCTAGTGTCCAAACAATGTTTCTTTTCTTCTTGAATATGTTCTTATTAGTCAACTTTGATAACCAGTCGTAAAGCTCGTTTCCATAGGTCGCAAAAAATATCATATGCAGGTTTGTAAAGATATGTTTTTGTAACTAGTCCTCTGTACTCAGTCTAGGACTCTTGTTCTTGTGTTCGGAAAACTCTTTCTCCTTAGACCCAACCCACTGGTTGAGTTCGTCTCTAGTAGGATGCCAACAGAACATCAGTGCTTAGTTTGTTCAAAATCAGCAACGAAACCATTTGTTGGTCGATATGGGCAGACCTGGGTTTACTGTAATGTACCAACAACACCCCTAGCTCACTGGCCCTTTCGGCGACAGACCACGGAGCAACTTGAAGTCTCACCCAAAGTGATTCTAAAGGGTTGGCCAAAGGATCAAGTGTATTTGACCAGGTTCTGTAGCATCCTGTGTGCGCCTCGTAGCTCTTCTTAACCCACGAGGTCTCTCTCTGCGATGCGCAGTTTCCTATTACTCGTGATGACTCTATCCCTTATCGCATCATCGCGTCCTAGGCAACACGTAACTATCTCCTACGCTCGATCCTTAACCTGTGGTACCACGCACCACAACTCCTCTGATGGTGCGATATCACCCCCCTGCGATATCCTACCACTGCGGCTTAGCATACCTAGTGTTACTTGTGTTCGACTTACAGGGCTCAACATACAAGGCTGCTTTACACTGCGACTCTTAACTGTCTTGAGTGAAACATACACAAACTCTTATACAGAATACTTAAAGACTTCAACCTGCATTTATTTTTCTATAATGCTATGAACTGAATAACACATACATACATTAAATTGTAAGCACAGTTCATGTAATGAGTGACAGATACAACAAGTAAATACAATCACATGAATCAATCACATAACACTCTGATTTTACGTGCTTCACTTCCAGGGTAGAAGCTACGTCCACATAACTGTGTTTTATTATATCTTGAGAGAGTACACAATTCTGCTGCACCGCATATGCAGCTCGAGATCTTCTGGGTAACTCCGCACACAGCCTGGAGCCCTTCTCTCTTAGATCTCTCTTCTTTCTCTATATTTCCTTCTTACAATATTCTCTCTCTCTCTCTCTGTCAATCCCTGCGGATTGTTACATACATGCTCGACGAGCTAGCTATTGGTTACAGTAAGATAACTACCGCTGATAATAGAACCAGAGCTCAGCTTCCATATTACAACTATCTAAGTGTCTACTTGTCTAACTACCCAATCCTTTTACAATACAAAATGCATCCCTTTGTAGGAGGCCCGAAGGTCTCACCATTACAACACTGTGGGCCTGTCCCAACAGTAACCCAAAAACCCTAACTAATGATAGTCGACATATCTATACTTGGGGTAGCCGCTTTTCGTCACACCACTGCTCTCTACAGTCATCGATGCTTCCCAGCGCTGACCATGGGTACTGTGCACCACTTCCCTTTTCTGTCCTTCGTCTTCAATACCTTGGCCTCGTTGCTCCTTTTCCTTTATGATGGTAGCTGAGCCCTCCTGTCTTCCACCGCTGCCTTCAATGCAGTGGGTGAGCTCTCTCCTCTCGGCCGCTCAGGTACTGTCATATTCTTTGACTTCTCTACCCCGATAGTCATAGTTTCCGTCTCTGCTCTGTAGCTAGAAACATGCTACAGCATCATATCTTTACCTTATCTCTTCATCTTCGCCAAACTGTCTATCCGCCAAAATGGCAGCTTTTCCTATAGCTGCGGGGCCCTACTCCAACAGCTACTTTCATGAGAGCCAATTTCTTGATGTTTGCATAAATAATTCACTCTTCGAATCGTGCATCAGGTACGTTCTGATTTGCAATCATCCTGTGTATCTCTCCCCATTTATAGTCCACTTCGACCCCGATGGTAGCTTTTTTATAGTCATGTATATATTCAACCCTGGTGATGATCTCAACCTCTGGTTGTCCTTCAACAACATGAGCCCTTTTTTTGGGTCTTTTGGACGTATTTTCTTTGCAACAATCACCATGTCATAAACATAGCATGTTCGTAGATCCATTGAGCTTTTAGCAAGTGTTTTAATAATAACAAAAAACTGTATCAATCTATTTACCTCTTCCATATGCATTCTGAAAAATAAACTATACACAGTATCAATGCATGAAAAGAAAAATGACAAGGCAAAAAAAAATCCCGTGTCTTAAAAATTCCTAAGTCCACTGTCTGTAATAAATTTCACCACCCAGAGAGAAAACCACTAATTCAAACTAATTCAAACTAATTCAAACTCATCCAATAAAATTATGAACCACATCATCGTTACCGATAATCCTCAAAACAGTAGACCCTATACTATGCTCTTCATTGTGGAAAACCCTAACTCGACCAGAAACATGGAAAACCTCTGTCGTCCCATGAGATATGGTAAACACTCACAAAAAGTCTAAAACCTTCCGGACGGCCCTGGAAAACCAAAGAATGGGTAGTGCAGATAGTGTAACATTTGTCTGCACCGTCCCCTTAATCTCAGATTGGAGTAAAAGCATATATAACAGCCCAATCAATTATGCAGGCTCAAACAACCCCCCCCCCCCCCCCCCCTCAAGCAAACTGTAATAGTTTATTCTTCACCCCAAAGTAAAAACCATGCATACTGCGGAGACAAACATTTTCTAAGCAGACAACAAACCAACTATGGGAAAACCTAATCGGGGAAAACCCAAGCAGGGAAAACCATGGTTCTTAATCGACCAATAAAAAACCCAAAATGGAAAGGCCGTGATTTTCTTACATAGAAAAATGTAGTATAGTCGACGGGATGACCCAAAAAATATCCACGGTAGCACGCTAACAAGTCGAGTTCAAATAGCTAGATGCGTTAATCAATACAAGCGACAAGGATTGGAGAAAAATGCAAGTTACAATACGGATAAAGGATAAAATAATGCTCCCCTTGTATATATATAGAACCTTCAGTGGAAAAACAATCAACGGTGAAACCCTATTGGAAGTTAAAATCTTTAACCGTCGAAAGGATAAGTCAAGTGACAACGGCAACGATGGACATCAAACCAACTACGGGACCCATGAGAACTTTTTAAGTTTGTCAGAGATCAAAATCTCTAAGCGCTAAGTATCAGAGCTTCGAACCACAACACATTCTGCAGTGTCGGCAATATAAAAAGTATCGTTGTGAATTACTCCTTTAAAAAGGTAACAAAACCTAGATTAATTAAGCTCTTCGGTATCGGCAAGCGGAACGACTATCCTTCGGAGCACTCATCAATTTCCTTCTAAAATGTTGACAGTGTAGAGGACAAGAATTTCGATCCAATATCGTAAATCGTTCTGATTGCGATAAAAACAAGGTCATTGATAGTCAAAACAATAGGTTTGAGAAATAAAACTAAAGGAATATAAGAAGCTTCCCTGGTTCTACCGTATCGGTGAGAAACAAAACTATCCCTCAGAGCACTGATCAAGTGGCTCTCGAAACGTCGGCAGCATAAAATACTAATGCCACAGCTTATTCTTCAACTGACTCTCAACAACGATAAAATGTCATCATAAAATCAAAATGTTAAAAAAATGAAACAAGCGACTCTATAGTTTTCCTTGTATCGGCTGGGAAAACGACATTACTAGATCATTCAACTCCCAAAACAACGGAAAAACAATTGACTATGCTTCCGACTTCAAAAGATCAATTTTAAGCAGAGAAATCTGGACTTCTAGTTTAGCTTTAAAGATACCAAACAATCCTAGTCTAGATATAATTTAATCAAATCAAAAGGAGGGTCCAAAATTTTAAAAAATTTGGGAAAAAAGGTTGCAGTTGCAACACATTGATATGTATTTGTTTCAGGTACTTCCTCTACTTCCTTGGAAATCTGAGTTCTCCAAGATAACAATTGTAATGTATTTCAACCATCGTTTCCCTCTAACCTCACACATCAGAGGGAATCTGTTATCAGCCAAAATCGAACTTCTCTATCCGTGTGCTGACATTCATTATGTCGGTACACAAAAAGACATGTAGGATTGAAGTTACCAAAACACTATAGATGTGCATGACCATTGATGCATGATTTCCATACCATCCTGCTATATTTTTATTCTGAGTCTAGGGTTTCACACATGACTATGTGCATTGCAACCCACGTGTACATTTAACACTTGAGTTCCCTTTGAGCAACAAGCATGTAATACACGCCTTGCCTATATAAACACTTGTGTGTACCTTAATTCGACACTAAAAAATATAAATCATGATTATATGAGATTAGTTGGGCCTTAATCCATAACTATCCCAACTGCCTCTACCATCCTAACCTTCGAAACCACTCTATTTCCCAATGTATAAATAGAGGCCTTGGGATGGGGCTAATGAATCAATTTCAGAAGAGCAAAGTTATGCTGGTGGTATATCTTCAGAGTCTTGGAGCAGTAGATTTCAGAGTCCTCGGTTGCAGAGGAGTCCTTGTGTTAGAAGCTGGGTTGTATTCTTACCTACTCACTGTTTGTTAACAAAGAGAATTCTTCTTCCAATATTGGTATTGTGCTTGTCTCATGTATATTGGTTAATGAATGCTTTCAATTATGAATTTTATATGCATTTCATATAACCTATGATATATATATATGTGTGTGTGTGTGTGTGTGTGTGTGTGTGTGTGTGTGTGTGATATTTCTTGAAGAATTCGCTCTTTGCAGGTGAAGAGAAGCATCCCTAGAATATTTGGAGAAGATTGGAGCGAGAGAAGATCAAACTTGGATCAACCGTCATAAACCGGGTAAGTAAAACTCTCTTCCTATTCTCATTTGATTTTCTATAAAAGATTATTGTCTACAAGTCTAGTAGTAAGTTGGTAACCCCAAACCCTAGGTTACAAGGGTTTATTGTCATATACAACAGTGTTATACATCCCAAATTGGCCACCATATCCCACTCATAGGCTAAAAGTTCCCTCTATAAAACCTATTTGATGGACTCGAGCCATGCATATAGTTAGGGGTAATTATGGGTTATTATGGATAAATCAAGGGTAATTACGGTTTAATTAGTGATAATTTAGGGATAATTGATGCTAATTATGAGTAATTAAGGGTTATTTTTGGGTAATTATTGGGTAATTAGTGGTAATTAAGGGTTAATAAGGGGTCAATTATGGAATAATTAGGTGTTAATTAGTGGTAATTAGCGGTGAATTAAGGGTCAACCAAGGGTAATTAATGGTACTTACGTGTCAATTATGGGTAAGTAGGGGCCATTTAATCCTAAGTGCTTAGCTAAAGTAGTGGTTAATGGAAATGTTGCTTGTCAGGTAATAACTCTCGATTCATTGTATTACATAGCCAAATGCAAATATTTATACAATTTACAAGACGGTTGAGTTTCACCTCCCGCCTAGCCTTTTCAACTTCCTACATCAGTTTTATTTATTTATTTACAAAGTATATAATCCCTATGGATTATATTCTAACAATCCCCCTCTTAATCCGAAGGGGTGTTCGTAAGTCCGAGCATGTTTCTAAATCTTTCAAACTTTTCTCGTCCAAGCGCTTTGGTGAAGATGTCTGCAACTTGATCATTTGTGGAACAATGTCAAAGATGGACTGTCTTGGCCTCTACATGATGTCGAATCAAATGATACTTTGTGTTGATGTGTTTGGTTCGATCATGGAATATAGGATTCTTAGCCAGCTTGATTGCAGAAGTATTGTCGACCAACAACAGAGTGGAGTTCTCTTGTTTTTCTTGCACATCTTCAAGTATCTTCCTGAGCCATACTATTTCTTTCGTTGCTTCAACTGCAGCCACATATTCTGCTTCTGTTGTTGAATCTGTTGGAACTGACTGTTTGCATGATATCCATGAAACAACTATTGATCCAAGACTCATAGTGTATCCAGAAGTTGATACTCCTGTCTCCTTATCGCCATCAAAGTCTGAGTCTGAGTACCCAATAAGTTTGAAGTCATCCACTTTAGAGTACTTGAGTCCAACGTCTTGATTCCCCTTCAAGTATCTTAGAACCCTCTTTGCAGCTGACCAGTGTCCTTTACAAGGTTTATGCATGAACCTTGAAAGTATGCCAACAACATAAGAAATATCTGGTCTAGTTGTTGTAAGGTAGATAAGACTTCCTACAAGTTGTCGATAGTTGGTCGCATCTTCAAATTCTTTTCCTTCGCTTGATGTGAGCTTCATTTTTTGTTCCATTGGAGTAGATATAGGATTGCATTCTGTCATGGAAAATTTGTTTAGTAGTTCTCCAACATATTTTTCTGAGATAGGAATATGTACTTAGGATGTTGAGTGACTTCAATTCCTAAGTAATAGTGGAGATGTCCCATATCTGTCATTTCAAAGATCTTTTTCAAATCTTTCTTTATGGATGATATATAGCTCTCATTGTTCCCTGTCATCAAAAGATCATCTACATACACCACAAGATACACAACAGATCTTCCAACTTTCTTTATAAACAGTGTTGCATCATCAAGATCAAAATGTTCAAAATTTAACTTCAAAAGATGCTCGGTTAACTTTTCATACCATGCGAGAGGTGCTTTTTTTAGGCCATACAAGGATTTGACAAGCTTGCATACCTTTTGTTCTTTTCCTTTCACAACAAAGCCTTCGGGCTGAGACATGAAGACATTCTCTTTCAAGTCTCCATTCAAGAAAGTAGTCTTCACATCCATTTGATGAAATTTCCACCCTTTTTGACCAGCTAAAGAGAGTAAGGTATGGATGGTAGCCCATTTTGTTGTAGGAGAAAATGTTTCTTCATAGTCAATTCCTTCTTTCTGTGCATAGCCTTTTGCTACAAGCCTCACTTTGTGCTTGTCAAGTGAGCCATCTGATTTGTATTTGTTCTTGTACACCCACTTGCAGGCAATTGGTTTGGTTCCAACTGGAGGGTCAACCAGCTTCCAAGTTCCATTCTTTATGAGTGCATCATACTCATTTTGCATAGCTTCTTTCCACTCAACACGAGTAGAAGCTTCTTCAAAGGAAGTTGGTTCAAAGTTAGCAGATAAATTAAATTCACAATCAAATGATACATCCATGTCATCACCTCAATTATCTGCTCCTCCTCCATCTTCATGTCTTTTTGAAATTCTCCTTCCCGTATTTCCAACTTCATCTGGATGGACACTTTCAAGTGTCTTTGTGGCCCATTTAGGAATTTTTCGTGATGGTCCTGGTTGATCAGCTAGTGGAGCTTCATCATTGATTGAGATTCTTTCAATTCTCTCAATCACATCATCCAGTTGAATCTCTTGATCAGGTGAAGTAGCAGGAACTTCTTCATGCGGGGGAGTTGGTGCTTCATATGGAAATTCCAAAGGTTGATCCAAAATAGGAATCCCCCCTTCAAGGTTTGGAGTTTCATATTCATTTTCATAATATGCCTTTCGATGAGAATAATTTTCCAGATGATCAAGCTGTCTCTCAATGGACTGGTCATTTTTATTAGTTTCAAGAAAAATGACATCTTTGGAAATAACAAATTTCTTGTTTACCTCATCATACAAACGGTATGCCTTGGAGTATTCTTCGTACCCCAGGAAAATGCACTTTCTGCTTCGAGCACCAAGTTTGTTTCTTTGCTCCATCGGAATCAAGGCATAACAGGTGGAACCAAAAAATCTGAGATGCCTGACTGAAGGGAGATGGCCAAACCACATTTCATGTGGAGTCTTGTTATCAAGTGCATTTGATGGACTTCTATTTCTCAAATATGTTGCACATTTTACTGCATCACCCCAAAACGTTAGTTTTACATTCTTGAAAAACATCATTGAGTGAACCATATTCATTATGGTTCTATTCATTCTCTCTGCTACACCATTTTGTTGAGGATTGTAGGGAATGGTAGTCTGATGTGCAATTCCATGTTGACGAAGATAAGCTTCAAAAGCATTTGAAGTGTATTCTTTTCCATTATCAGTACAAAGTGTACCAATTTTTTATTGTGCTTGTTTCTCAATCAATGCATGAAAGTCTTTGAATGTTTGAAATGCTTCTGATTTTGTCTTTAAACAGTATGTCCAGCACATTCTTGAGTAGTCATCAACAAATGTCATAAAATACTTGTTCCCATTTGCTGAAGGAGTTGGAATTGGGCCACACAAATCAGAATGTACTAACTCTAATTTCCTACTTGCTCTGAAATTAGATTCATGGAATGGCAGCTTACTATGTTTCCCTAAAATACATGCATCACATTTATTCTTCTCTTTAGGAATGGTGGGAAATCCAAATACACCATTCTTTCTCAACAAATGAAGACTGTTATAATTTATATGACCAAATCTTGCATGCCACAATGAACTAGATGACATATTACCTTCTCCATGCTGAGAGAGGTAGGCATAGTTCTGAAACATTGCGGATGAACCCTTGAGCTTCAGTAGCTTTCCATCTTCGTATCCAGTCATGATGACTTGGTTGTCAGAGGACTTTCTTATTTCAATGATTCCATCAAACATGTGGATGGAATGGCCTTGCTGTCGAATCTCCACCAAGGACAGCAGGCTTCTCTGCAACTCTGGAAGATAGAGAACGTTCTTCAATAAGAAATCAGGGAATCCAGGCATCTTCAGTTGAATGGTGCCCATTCCCTTTGGTTTAATACTTGACTTATCTGCAAAGTAAACTATGCCATCTATTGTTTCATTCAGTTCTTCAAAACAGTATTTTCTAAATGTCATGTTTGGTGTTGCACCAGTATCAAGTAGCCAACAATATTTATAAGATGAGAGAGAAGTCATTTCATTGAATCCAAGATTACAATTTGCAACAATACAAGAATCAGAAGATTTAGTAGCATCTTGGTCATCTTTCTTCTGGTTGTGCTTGTCTTTGATGGAGTCCCATGAAGCCCAACATTGAACTGATGTGTGCCCCGTCTTTCCACAACGCTTGCACTGCAAATCTGATCTTTTGGTGAAGTTATTTCTGCCCCCTCTGCCTCTGAAGTTTCTTCTTCTTCCTGGTCCTCTCTTGATGCAATCTCCCTTGGAAGGGTCTTTGGATTGGTCTTTGCCGGCAAGGGCAGCACCAATACTAGATGCCAAAGATAGCATCTTTAAAATTGTTAGTGTAATTTACAATATTGATCTTAATATGACAAAGAGAAAAACAATAACCTTGCAGGTCTACAGTCTTTGCCAAGGTGAATACAATGCAATTTTATAGCAAATATATCAGTAGATACAAAATATATCACTGTCAGTCATACACAAGCTTCTTTATATCAGTCATTAGTAATATATAGCATACAACATTTGCACATATCAGTCTTGGTCTTCAGTTTTTGAGATCGGTCTGCAATCTATCAATCTCAGTCTTCAGCAGCAAATACACAGCAAAAATCGCATCACTCTCCAACATAAATTATTCTTCAACAAAAAACTCAACAAAAGTTAGGGTTCAGGCTTCAACGCAGCCACACCAACGCTGTCTTCAATGTGTTCACACAGAAATTAGCTTTCCATAGTGCAACATAATGTGTAAAGTCGCTCTTACATCTAACCAGAATCCTCAATTTAAATCTCCATAAGTTCGTGCCAGAGGGCGTTCACTCCACGCAGCTACCACGCAGGTTCAGATGCAGCTCATATATATAAGTCACAGTCCTCTTTCAAACAATGCAAATGAAAAATTTGCAAACTTTTCACTTAAACTCCATGCATAGAAATTAGGGTTTACTTCAAAAATATCAAAATATATCAAAATAGATCAAAATATTCACGCAGCTTCACCATTCAACGCAGAGCTTCACCATTCACGCAACATACATTATCCTGACTGCAAATACAATAGAATGTACAGCGCAGTCACAGCGCAGTTTTTCCACGTAGGTCACAGCTCATAGCTCCACGCAGGTCGCAGCTCACAGCTCCACGGCTGTCACAACTCCACAGCTCCATGCATAAAGCTAGGGCATAAATCTTGAACTCGTAGCAACAACAACCAACTCTGATAGGTAATCTCCAAATTACCAAGGTGACTTCAATAGCAGAATAGCACGGCGACCTCAATAGCAGAATACTAGCAGCTACATTGTAATGCAGTAACCAACACCATTAACTGGTCCAGGGGGTGTGGCCACAGCTGCCCGACTCAAATTTCTCTGTTTGGCAAACGACTTTGCAGTTGGAGCCCCGCGCATAATATCCTTTATATGTGTGGCTCTATGACACACATGACCGCGCTTCTGCAACCTCCACTCTATATCAACGATCGAACACAAGATTCTTTCGCTGGTTCAGTTTACCCGCAAGGAGAGGCAGCTGTGACTCCACGTTGTGATAGCGAGTACTCTGGTGCACGATGCTATTATAAATGGCACAGTTCAAGTGAATATAATGGTTTTTCATGCAATAGAGTCTCTAAATCTCACACCAACCGGGCCAAGTACTCACCAACAAGAAGTTCGAAAAGTCTTTTAATGGAAACCCTAAAAGCATTCCCAAAATACTATACACACGAGAGTGAAGATATGAAGAGGTCGCAGCACAAAGAGCTCGTAGCATACAAACAGAATGATTAATGGAATTAGCAGATAATTCAAATCGTGGTAGAGGCACAAAATATGGTTGTCTTCGCTACCAACCAGTCTTGAATATTCAAAATATATTCAATGCAATATTCAACACATTTCAGTACCTAGAAAGTCTCCACAGGGTGCAACTCCAATGCAGGATGCAGATATATATGATATATCAGTCATACTATAATCTCAACCATGGGGACTTCACTTAGGGAACCTCTTACATAGCACGTGCGATCGTGGGATATTAAAAAATACCCTTAATTTCGAGAGATATTGACCCAAACTCTTTTTGTTTAAACCCCCTCCCAATACTTAAAACCTCCTCCCCACCCCTTTTTATACCTCAATCCTTATAAACCACCCTACCCAGCCCCACCTTAAACCCCTAATCCCCCCAATACCTGCAATATATTGGTTTGATTTTTTATAATTTTAAAACGCACAATACGAACTAACGTGATAGGATATTGGTCAACAAGTGAAGCCCCCATGATCTCAACGCAGATATCTATCAACAATCTTACTCTCACCACCACGCAGCTGTCTTCATGCAGAGTGCCTTCATGTGCTGGAGGAGATACCAATAGCACTCTTCATGTAGGTATTCAACAACTACAGATCACAGAGGATAGAAAAGGCGGGCAGATGGAGGAGTAACGCATATACTGCATGCTACTCGACTGGCAGACTGAAGGAGCAGTCTGGCAATGGACTGGAAAGCAAAATGCCAGGAATGGGTAGACTGGCAACAGGCAGGAGTTATGGTAGCGCTCTGATACCACTGTCAGGTAATAACTCCCGATTCATTGTATTACATAGTGAAATGCAAATATTTATACAATTTACAAGACGGTTGAGTTTCACCTCCCGCCTAGCCTTTTCAACTTCCTACATCAGTTTTATTTATTTATTTACAAAATATATAATCCCTACGGATTATATTCTAACATTGTTCAATATTTATCTATGTCCAGGCAAGTGTTGTTCTCAATTCTTGATTACCTATGGATGCTTCAGTATGAAAGACTCATCTTCCCATGTCGAATCTTCACTTGGTAAGTTCTTCCACTTGATGAGGTACTCAATAATAGACTTATTGTGTACTTGTTTGGTCCTTGTTTTAGTGATTTGGTCAGGTTCCAATATGACTTTTCCTTCTTCATCAAGATCTAGTAAGATAGTTTGATTTTGGATTTTGTCTCCTATTACCTAGTTTAAGCATGAAATGTGTGTGTGGGTGTGTGTCATCGAAAGGTGATTCCAAGTTATGTAAGAAAATTATTTCCTAAAAGAAAGAAATTGGTCACTATGAAGAACACACATAACTTTATGAACAAGATAATAATTTATAGTGATAAATACTTACATCAATATGCATAACTTGAGTTAAAAATTGATAATAAAGCTGAGGGTTAAAAGAAACTATTCCCCACATAATTGAAAATTTTTTGGAATATTTCAAAGTTGTGATGAATTATTTGTTGTCATATTTTGACCTTGGACTATGTCTAAATTCATGATAACCATCCTCAATGTGCCAAACTTAAAATGGACAGCATATCATGATCACATGATAGGGATTCCCTTTGCAGGACCTTTGTAGTGTCCAAGGGAAACAATGATGCCGCATGATCCCCATAGACAATTATTATGGTATAATACCCTACATTTTGGCATTTAACATCATAGTCACTAAGAACCATGTCTAGTGTTTTAAAATTCAAAATGAGAAGCATATACCTTTTTTAAGCCAAAAATTCACCGCCAATATTGTGGTTTGGGACCACACACATGGACTATGAGATCCATAGTAAAATACTACAATTTAAGGTCGTAACTTTTTCATTATAACATGGTATGGTTCTCATCATCCATTACTAGCATGTCTCTCCTCAACGTGTTAGCCATAAATCATATGTAGGCTAAGAATTCCCTACAAGGGCTTCATGCCATTGTATGGGTTACTATGAAAATAACATGAGAACCATAGACAAATATTATATCCCAACAACATGGGTTTTGATATCAAACCATAGATTAGTGAACAATAAGCATCCATGATGTGACAAACCTCAAAATTACCACCATATATTTGTTACTGGGAAAATATATGGGATAGGGCCTCATGGATGGCTTATGTAGAACCCAAAAAAGTCATGTTATGGACTAAAAATATGTATATTCACCATAGAACATGACATGGGTTATGAGAACCATACTTGGTTTACTAAAACCTTAAACATGAAACCATATCTTACTCGCATGCCAAATATTTCCTATGCATGGCTTTGTTCTGGCTTAAGGCCCGACACGTGGTATATAAGGCTTCGAGATATATTCCATGGATTTAGAACCTAGGATTTTGGACCAAACTATGGCATTATCCCCAAGAAACATATAATGTCTTCCAAACCTTGAAATCACCATCATTTCAAACTTAGAGTCCAAATATTATGTATTATGGGCATGTGTGATGCCCAAAGTGACAAAACATGCCATATGAGCCCCATAGAAATATATGATATGACATAGTTCCTTTCCTTTTATCCCTAGACCATGACATGGTCATAAAGAACCATCCTTAGTATGTTAATTCCAAAAATGATGAAAATATCTCACTCATGCTAAATATTTATTGTCTAGGGAATGTGTGGTTGTTTAGGACGCTACACATGACCAATGAGACATAAAGGAAACTATATGAACTTAATCCATAGAGGTTAATCCTATTGATGTAATTGTAACTTCAGAATGTATTCACTTGTATATCTTATGTATTATACCCCGATGTTCATTTCGGGATGTGTTTGTAATGTAATTGAGTCATGTCATGCCCCGATGTTCCGATGGGGAGTTTCTATAATGTGAACAAGTCATGTCAAGTCATTGTGTGTAACCCTCCTATTTGTCAAGGGTTTAAGTCCTCGTAGTTGTGGGTCTGTAGGGTTATTAGAATATCTTAGATAATTCAACCCTAGGTGAGTCATTGTAAGTCAGGGAAATAGTCCCCACCATTGTGTTAAGGATAACCCTCCTTGCTGGTCGGAGGAGGCGAAGTCCCCACAAGTTGTGGGGAACTAGGGTTATTAGACATTCCTACAGATGTCGGCTCCAGTAAGTAATTGTTAAGTGAGGTCGAAATGTTGGAGTGGGTTTCAAGCGAATGAAAGAATATAAATAGAGAGTGAGCCTCTCTATTTATCAAATACACACACTCACTCATTGGGGCACATGAGTGAGAGAGGAGAAGTTCTCTTAGTGTGAGAGAAAGAATAAGTTGTAGAGATCATCTTTTTTGTTTTTGGGTTTTACTACTGCCATTGGTGTTTATTCTATCTCTAAGGAAGTTGCGAAGTTTTCTCCTTTATGGTTTCCCCAAGGAAAATTCTTTGTGTCTTGTCTCTTGTGTTTTATTTCTGTGCATGTTATTCTCTCAGTTAAAGATCCTAAGATCGTAATGCTAGCTTGAATGATAAAAATCTAACATGGTATCAGAGCTAACCCGAGAAGAAGACATTGTGCAGCTGTAGAAGCTAGGTGTTCTTACTTTTTAGGTCTCTCTCTACAATCCATCAGCAAAAGTATGCTAGGCTAACTCTCCATTGAACGACGCATCTTTCTGTCGAAGCGGAATTCAATTCCAAGCTTTTTCAGTTTTCGATGCAGGAAATTAGAGCTTTCTACAGAAGACAAATTTTTGAGTGGGCTTGGAATAGGATATATGTCCTCATCAAAATAGAAGTTTAGAGACCTAGATAAATATTTTTGGTTGGGTATAACTCCAGGAAAGTCAAACCCTAGTTTGACCCCGAGCTAGAAAAACCCTAAAATACTAAAACTGATACATTTTGGTACATTCTCTATATGTCACGATTGGAGAAGTCGCAGGTGCTAAAAATTGTAGAGGTCGAAGATAAAAATCCGTATTTACACTTTTTCCAAAATTCAGCCTCATATTCACTATATTATGGGAGATATGATCCCTCCACGTCAGGGTTCTAGCCTCTTCTAGGATTCATCCCTATATAGGACACCTAGGGATAATTGCTTTATGTTGGGCTACAAAGGTCCAAATGAAATTTTTGAAGATGTTGTGGAAAGGGCACAGACTGTAATTACTGTGGTCCAAATTTTAGACCTAGAATATGAAATAGTGACACGTGTCAGTCCGTACAACTTAACTATTCTGAAACGTCCTATAACATGTCACCTTGGGAAAATAATCATAAGTCCCAAAGGATGAAACAAATTATGATGAAACCTATGGTGTTGGAATATGCACATGTGAGGATACCTCAGTCCAAAGTTTCAGGCACAAAGGAGCGGCAACTTCAGATATACCACAGAAACAATAACATGAATATTTGTAGAAGAAATTGGAAAACTAGGGCTTCCTGTTCCGGGAGCTTCCCTCCACTTTTTTCAGAAAAGGAGTACATTGGACAGATCAACTTGAAGATTTCTATCTTTCTATCCAATCAGATCTAAAAGATTCCAATTTTTGAAAATTAGGGTTTCTCTGACAAACCCTAGATCAGCCAGCTCTAAAACCAGGATGGACACCTCAAATCGTTCCAAAGGGAGATGAGGCTCAAAGCCTTACACAAGAAGAACTTGGTCAAGGCCAAGAGGATCATTGCTGATACAATCACAGACCAGTTTGTATCACAAGTGTCTTCCCTAAAGACACCGAAGATGTTTGATTCCTTGAACAAGCTATTTGAAGGGAAGAACATAAATCAAAAGATGGATTTGAGAAAATAGTTGAAGAATGTTAAGATCTAGAAAGCAGAACAACTTGAAGCGGTAGAAGAAGAATTGGAGAATATAGAAGTGATGATAGACACCTTGAATGGACTCCCTAGATCATGGGATTCATTCATGGGAGGAATTTGTGCCAGAAGGAAGTGATGACTTTCAGCAGACTTTGGGAAGAAGAAGAAGCTCAACTCATAATAAGAGAAGAGAAGATGGGAGCAATTGAAGATTTATCTCTCACCATCCAAAGAAGATCCCTCAAGCAATAAGAAATATGAAGATCTCAACTCTTGAAGAACCTCTTATCCATCTTATCATTTGGATAAGAAATGATACTATTATGAATGAAGAAGATGATGAAGCTAAAGGCTCAAGAAGGAGTCTACCCATGAAACAAATAAAGATAAGTATTCAATCTCCATTTCATGATATTGTTTTTCTCTATGCATTTGTTTATATTCAATTAATGTATTATGCATGATAGAATGTTTGCATTAATGACAGTATACTACTAATTTGCATGTGATGCATGAGTAGCTCATGGTGCTATACAACCCTCCATTGCTACTTATCTAGAATGAAACCTCTTTGCTGACATATTAGATTAGTGCACAATCTCAATGTTGTCCTGGTGGAGATGGAAGGCATCTAGGAAAGTTTCCGTGAGATATGGATGGATGTTGTATTGGATAAAGTAGTTGCATGATCATATATTTATGCATGAGAATTTTCCATTATGAATATGCCTTATGAAATTTTCCTAACCATAGAAATGCATTTTATTAGTAGGAAATATCGGATGAGACTTGTTCTGAAGAACAAGTAATGATAGTTCAAGATGAAAAATAATATGACTAATGCAATGGCATCATTGATGAAGAACCTTCCAAGAAGAAAGGGAAGACCAGTTCAGGAAGAATGATGTCTAGAATGCAGTACTGATACATGAAGGAAAGTTCATAGTTCCATCATGCAGTAGATGGAAATATCGTTGGATACAAGGCAAGATTCGTAGCATGAGGCTTCTCACGAAAAGAAGGCGTAGACTACGAAGAGACATTTGCAGCCAGTGGGAGTTGAGACACATGACAGGCAGAATCATGTGTGCAAATGAAATAAGTCGTTGTATGAGTTTATAAGAAACCCATGGGATAACACATACATGAGGAGCTTGATGAAGACCTCAACCTTTCCTACAAGGATGAAGATGAAATTCTATAGAGGATGACAAGCTCTTATATGGGTATGAGAAGAAATTTTGAAAAAGTTCAATATAGAGGATTTTGGTATCCAATGATCCTAGATGGATACATAGAATATTAGTGGCAGAGGAAGCTTCTTGTCACTCTGGTACATAATGTTTTAGTGCATAGAGTACGAAAGAGAGGGAGAATGATGCTCTGCTTCAGAGGGAGTGACTACAGAAGATCCTGAGGTTCGGCACAGTACAACAGGATTGATAGATTACTGATGACTCTAGGATTTACTAAGAGTAAAGCGGATTCCAACCTTTGCTTCAAGGTTGAAGGTAGAAGACCAGTGATGCTCTTGTTATGTGTCGATGAACTACATTCTAGGCATGTGGGTGTGGACTAGGGAAGTATGCAGTAGAGATCCTGAAGAGGTTCAGGATGATGGACTACAAGGCCATCACCAAACCTATGGCATCGAAGTTGAAGCTATTGAGTGTTGCTTCATAAGAGATGGTTGATGCCACGATGTATCGTCGGATGATTTGTTCCTTGATGTACATGACAAATACGAGACCATATATTTGCTTTGCTGTGAACACATTGAGACATGTTCACTTAATGGTTGCAAAGCATGCAATGAGGTACCTGAAGGGTATAGTTGATTATGGGCTCAAGTATGAGGTGAATCAAAAGATTATGTGGATTTGTATTGGGAAGGCAGTGCCATTGATAGGAATATCACTTCAAGGTTCTAATTCAGTATGGGATCAAGCGTGATCTCTTGGTTTGGTAGAATGGAGTCCTGCATGGAGTTGAGTACAGCTGAGGCATGTTGAGCCTAGGAATTGCCCCTTTTTGACCACCTTTAATCACCTTTTCTTCCCCCGTCTTACATCATTTAGCATGCTAATCAGACCTATTGTCCTCACTTTCATCCCCAAAATACCAAGGTATGACTGATCATTGCTTTATCTTATTAATGCTTATGATTGTGATAATTAAAGCTGTGTATCTCTCAAATGTGCTAACATGTTATGATTTATGAAGGCAGTTTGAGATAAGTGGACTGCAGGTGGATGAGAGCTGAACAAATATCAAAGAAAGGGATATTCACTGCTTAAAAGGACCCTCAGCCCCCGATCATCAATGAAGGCACGTGGTTTTAATGTAATATCCTAGACTGAGCTGTGACAGTGCAACTGTAACAGAATGCGCTACATTGCTGCTCGAATATAATTGTGATCTGAAGAGATCGCTACTCCTGGGCAAGTCAACAGCCTTCTCGCATTTTCCATGTCATTATCATACCACATTTTGTAACAGCTAGTATATTTAGGGCGCCTGAAGATCAGAGATATTCATGGCTTCCCTTTAATAGGATCGAAGGTTATGATTTGCATGTATAAATATGGGGAGCTGTTTCGACCTAGGGGGTTGGAAAATAGATAATTCATTCATTGTATTGACAGTGGAAGAAACCTGTAATCATTCTTTGTTTTAATACAAGGAGTTACCTCTGATTTAAGGGAGCTGTACGTTGTTCATCCAGCGTCTCTGTGTGAAGGTTGGGCCCGCCTTCCATAGATATTGCTGAGTTAAAGTAGGATTTCTGAATTCATTGTTGTGTAATGCTTTGTTGATCATATTTCCTTTGTACACATCAGTAGTAGTGTGGATTTATAGTATAATTTGGATCCTATTTTCGTAAGGATTGGTATTTGGTACAGAGTGATAGTCGACTGAGTAGATAAATTTCTTTATGCAATTCATGAAATAGTAGTACACAGCTCTGCTCATCTCATAGTTTAAGTTGTTATCCCATGAATCCTTGCAAATTCCTTTACTGTTATAATTGTTGATTTTCATTTCTGCAATTCAATTCCTTAGAGTAGCTGAACTCAATCTTCTTCAATTGAATTTCTAGATTACATTCAGTTTATGCTTATGGATTTCAAGAGTGATTAGATTGAATTGGCAGACTACTTGTTTTGGGATGTGAATAGGATTTCCTTTTTCCTCTGCAATTGTTGTGTGAATATAATATCATTTCTCGTTGATACATGGTAGGAAGAAATTGAATTTGTAGGATTTAGAAGATGAATGGGATTACATAGGTTCTTGGGATGAACATGGTTGTTAGGGGATAAAAGTGTTTAATTATAGTGATTTGGTGTTTAAAGCATATACTGTGCATTTATCCTTTGAAATCAATTACTTTCTTGGGTTGACAATAAATCTTGTATGCTCTGTGTGTGTTGATAATAATCTATTTGCATATAGGGTGCTCGACATTTTGGCGCCGTTGCCGGGGAAGGATAAAAATTAAACACTATCATTAGTTGCATCTGGTAATTGTTTCTAGTCAGTTTCTTTTTTTATTCTCTTTCCTGAAATGATTTGGGTTGTATGAATACGAGGAGGGTAAAACGCGTTCAACTCCCAACTCCCAAAACCCCACAAGATACTAACAGTGCAGGTGTCTTGGGTCGCGGTCGAGGATTACCACTGGGTAGAAGGACGTTCATCGATGATCTTGTTGACAGAACTGATTCATCTACCAGGGCTCATCATCAAGAAACTCATGTTAGAAGGAACCCTGCCGATCCTGGGGCTCTAGCGTCGGGATCTACGGTGGAGAATACATGAGCAGCTACGACTTCCTCGAACATCCCTGCAGAAGAAGACACAGCTGTTACAACTGGACCAACTGGTAGAGGTCTGACTTACCACATAAACGGGAAGGTTGTAACTAAAGAAGAGTGGGATCGGTACCACCAGAGGTTCAAGGATCAGTGGAAAAACAAGGAAAAGAACGAGGAACAGAAGAAGGACGAAGAGAAGGACGAGGAAAAGAACGCAGGAAGGAATGAAGAGGAGATGAGTAACAGACATGAGGCCGATGAGGAAGAAGTAATGGGAGAAAACTATCATCATGAAAATCGCTCCTTACCAGAAGGAACGATGGCTACACTGCAATTTCCAATTCAACAGCCAGAAGGAGCAGCTCCTATGAAAAATATCTCACCATTGGTGTTACCTCCTTTACATGGAAGGGCGGAAGAAGACCCAGACAAATTCCTTTTTGAATTCAATATTCTCTGTCGCAGCTATGATTATATCACCGATGCCCAAAAGCTAAAACTTTTTCCTGCTACCCTGAAGGACAATGCATTACGCTGGTTCATGAGCCTTGGGGGAGGAACCGTTGCTAATTGGGATAAAATGAAACAGGTATTCCTAGATAAATATCAGGAATATTGCAACACCAAGGACAATAGAGAGGAATTATTTAAAATGGTGCAAAAGGAGGACAAAAGTTTGGAGGATTTTGTGGAAAGGCTGTTGTACAATGTGCAGAGAGCCGGGCAGACGAACATGGGGCTGGACGTGCTCAAGATAATATTGCTTCGTGGGATCAGGGATGATTGTTTAGAAATGTTAAACCTACTTGGTAAGGGAGATATGTCCAAGGAACCTTTTGAAAAAATTGTAGAACTATGTAAGAGATACTCCAGGGGTTCTTCCAGGAACAATAAGCGAGACAAACGAGATAAGTTAGAACGTGACGTCTTCGACAGAACTCAGAAGTCATCCAATGGAGGAGCTACCCATACGGAGATAGGAAATATCCTTAATAATTTTATAATAGAAATGATGAGCTCCATCTCTTCAGAGATCGATGTCCTGAAGGCAAAACAGAAACAGGCAGTGGAGGATCTTACACTAGGTGTGTTCTGCCCCCGATGTAGAAAGAATCATCTGCTGAGAGAATGCCCACTTGATAAGGTAGAAGTATGCCATTTGTGTGAGCTGAACCATGATATGAAGGAATTTCCCTCACTTCCCCAGGTGAAGGCTGTTCTGCATGCAGCAACTCCAGAAGTAGAATCAGCCTATTTCATTGCATAGAAAAAACCTTGGCAGCCTCGAAATCAAGGTATGTCTCTAGTCTCGTTTCCATTTTTGAATAATATGGGCAATTGGAATAATAACATGCAAAATGTGAATACACAATTCCCTTCAAATTATGCTCAGTGGAATACTTCCCAACCCACAATGCAAAACAATAACTCATGGAGTCCCTGGACACAACCACTACTTCAACCTACGTCGTGGTCTCCTGGATGGAGGAATTTCCATCCCGGGAACCAGTTTCCTCAACCACCTCCACATCAATAGTCACCATATTCTCCTCGATTTCCTCAATATCCTCAATACCCACCTCAGTAGTCGCAGCTGCAGCTGCAAAACGATCATGTCCCTAATATACCAATTCAACCTCAGCTGCTTGCCCAACCTAATCCCAACCCGAATAATAAAGCAGTTCACCAATTGGAGACTGTCAACATGCCAGCCTACTCTCTTTCCCCTGTACCCTGCAATGATATTCGTTTACGATCTGGGAAAATAGTAGAACCTGTAATTACAAAAGACGTTTCACCTTCCGTGCATAAAGAAGAGGGGAGTTCACAGCATCCATTCCATATAGTTCCTATCATTGAAGATGCTGAGCATCCCTTAGAAGGGACAGCTGAAACATCCAACGATAAATTTGATAATACATAGCCTTCCCAGCTGATAAGGCAACCACCATATCCCGAAAGACTAATGCTACCAAGAATGGGGGGGCAACCTCAGTTTAACCTCCTCGGAGAGTTAAGGAACCTTTATGTCAAAACCCCCCTTCTTCAAGCTCTTCAAGATGTGCCTACTTACGCTAGAATAGTTCGGGACCTATGCACTAAGAGAACAGGAAGGAAACCGACGAATCCTCCCACTGTTCACGTCATAGGGAACTTATCTGCCTTGATAACAGGAAAAGCCCCTGTGACTAAGTATGATGACCCTGGCAATCCTACTGTCACTGTACAGATAGGACAGACACATATACCCAACGTGCTAGTGGATCTAGGAGTAACAATCAATGTTATAACAATAGAAACTATAAAGAAGCTTGGGATCACTAATCTTAGACCAGCCCCTACTATTTTGGAATTAGCGGACAGATCCACCATTAGACCGGAAGGGATCCTGGATGACCTTGTCATCTCAGTAGATTCATGGGAGTATCCAGCTGACTTTTTGGTATTACAACCAAAATCGTAGCTGGGGGGACACCCATTGATCCTGGGAAGGCCTTGGTTGGCCATAGTTGATGCTTGCATCAGCTGTCGATCGGGGTCCATGAATATAGCTGATGGTATGGATACTAAAAACCTCACCCTTTATCCTCCAGCTCGGCCAAGTCTAGAGGCTGAAACTTTCCTTTGGATAGAGCAGGAGGAGGAGGATGTTCAGCCACTATTAACTATAGGGAGGGCCTTAAATTTTAAAAATGAAACAGAAGATGATACTATTAGTAATTTCATTAGTGGACCCACTTCAATTAATAGAGAGGTCTATCAAATTCTGAACACTACCCTGGGCAAGGAAGAACAAGAAAATCTTACGGAAGAAGCCTTAGTTGGTGACACAAACATAATCCCAGTTTTGAAAAATTTAGAAAGTATTCCTATTGACGTAGAGCCTGAACGAACTTTGAATATCAATCCTAGTCTCTCCTTAGAGGAACAGAAACGCCTGGTCAGCCTCTTGAAAGAACATAAGAGGGCGTTTGCCTGGGAGTATACAGATATGAGGGCTATTCCCTCTAATCTATGCACCCATCATATTTATATCGAAAGTGACTCCCGACCTGTATGTCAACCCCAACGATGCATGAACCCCAACCTAAGGGATATAGTGAAGGAAGAGATACATAAACTTTTGGAAGCAGGATTTAAATATCCTATTTCAGATAGTGAGTGGGTTTCTCCACTCGTAATTGTGCCCAAAAAAAATGGCAAATGGAGGGTTTGTGTTGATTATAGGGAACTGAACAAATCCACTCAAAAGGATCATTTCCCTTTGCCCTTCATTGACCAAGTACTTGATACCCTATCAAGGAAGAAGTTCTTCTCCTTCCTAGATGGCCTCAGTGGGTACAACCAAATTCAGATTGCTCTTGAGGATCAGGATAAAACCACCTTCACTTGTCCCTGGGGAACGTTTGCCTACAGAGTGCTCCCCTTTGGTTTATGTAACGTACCGGCAACATTTCAAAGACCTGTAATTGGCATATTCTCTAAATTAGTCAATGATAGTATGGAAATGTTCATGGATGATTTTACTCCCTATGGCAGGGATTTTGAGGAAGCACTGGAAAATTTAAAGAAGGTTTTAATTCGCTATGAACAGACTCAGCTCTCATTAAGCACTGAAAAGTGCCATATGATGATGAGTGAGGGGGTGGTATTAGGGAATTTTATCTCTGCCAATGGCATCCAGGTAGACCCTGCAAAAATCAAGGAGATAAAGAATATACCTACCCCTTCAACTCAGAAAGAGGTGCGAAGTTTTTTGGGACATGCTGGATATTATCGAAGGTTTATAGAAAATTTCTCCAAACTGGCTTCTCCTTTATTCTCTCTGTTAATGAAGGATGCACATTTTGTGTGGAATACAACATGCCAGACAGCATTTGATGAGCTTAAAGAGAAGCTGTCCACAGCTCCCATCTTACGGGGACCTAACTGGACCCTGCCCTTCCATATTTCTTCAGATGCCTCTGACACTGCCATTGGGGCAGTATTAGGACAGTAGGATGGTCAAGTACCTTATGCCATCTACTATGTTAGTAAAAACCTGGCCCCTGCTGAACTTAATTATACTGTTACTGAAAAATAATTCCTAGCTATTGTTTACTCTATCAATAAATTTCGACATTATATCACTGGGTATCCTACGTTTGTGCACGCTGACCACTTTGCCATTAAATATTTGATGAAAAAACATGTTACCAATTCCAGAGTGACCAGATGGATTTTGTTATTGCAGGAATTTGATATCACCATTATAGATAAACCTGGAAAAGAAAATGTCGTTGCTGATTTCTTATCCCATCTTACTAACAGTGATGATAATTTTCCTGTTGAGGACTCTTTTCCAGATGAACATCTATTCGCACTTTCAGCTCACTCTCCCTGGTATGCAGACGTCGCTAATTATTTGGTTGCAGGAAAGTTCCCACCACATATGTCTAAATGAGAAAAAAGAAAAATCATTCAGCAGAGTGCTAGGTATTGTTGGATAAATGGTCATCTCTTCTACACAGGACCGGATCTTGAGATTAGGAGATGTGTAAGAGAAGATGAGATCTTTCCCATACTGAAGGCCTGTCATGATGGGCCTTGCGGGGGGGCACTTTGCAGACAAAAGAACAGGGAAGAAAGCACTACGGATGGGATACTATTGGCCGACTCTGTTCAGGGACGCTAAAAGGTATGTTCAATCTTGTTACAACTGCCAAAGGATGGGCCATCCTAATAAAACAAATCAGATGCCTCTACAACCTCAAGTAGTAGTTGAACCTTTTGATAGATGGGCACTGGATTTTGTTGGCCCTATCAGTCCTCCTTCCAGAGAGAAAGTTTACATTCTGGTTTGTACTGATTATATGACCAAATGGGTGGAGGATGTAGCTTTGGCTAAGGCTAACGACTAGGCAGTGAAGGATTTTCTGTACAGTGAAATTTTTACCTGCTTTGGGGTACCAAAGGAAGTGGTTACCGATGGGGGACCGCAATTTATGTCACACCAATTCGAAACCTTGCTCCGGAAGTATCATGTGCAGCATAGGGTGGCTTCACCTTACCACCCCCAAGCCAATGGTCAGGTGGAGAGTACCAATAAAGTTATCGAAGCCATCCTGACCAAAACAGTTAAGAGTCATCGAAAGGATTGGGCTGACAGGATTTCGGAAGCACTGTGGGAATATCGCACGACTTGGCGCAGCACTACAGGTTTTTCTCCATACGATTTAGTGTATGGAAAGAGTGCCATATTTCCAATTGAGTTTGATATTAAAACCCTGAAGACAACCACCGAAATGAATCTGGATGTAATAGAAGCCCAGAGGAGAATATTGAATCAATTAAATGAATTGGATGAGAAGCGGTTAGCTGCAATGGACCAGACTTTGTTGCTTCAGCAACAGAGATCCAATTGGCATGACCGATTTATTAAAACGAAAGTCTTCAGCGAGGGAGACTGGGCGTTACTCTATGACTCTAGATTCAAAAGGGATTTTAAAGGTAAATTACGTACAAGGTGGCTAGGTCCATACTTGGTTGACAGGGTCTTTGACAACGACACTATCCATCTGGTAACCATTGATGATAACCGCATACCATTACTTATTAATGGCCATAGACTGCGACTGTATCTTAAGCCTATTTCGAAAGATGCATTCATTTCGCAAATCACCGCCGATCCAGAGTATCAGCTGACACCAGGGTAGGAACTTCTCTCTGCCTCTGCCAACCCTTGAACTATAAATCGCGCTTTGAATCACTGTACATAAATAAAAAAAAATTTCCTATTGTAGCATATAATTATTTGTTTTCCTTTTGCATTTGATCTTTTCGTTTGTTGTTGTTTTTCAAAAATTTGCAGGGAAGTGCCAGGTGAATGACCGGATTGGGCTTGTCGAATGGGAGTCATCTTCCTCTGCTTCCCTGCGCTGCATTTCCCCTTTTCCTCAAAATAAATTTCCCGGTGGCTGCAACATATTTCCTGGCAACTGCAACATATTTCCTGGCGGCTGTGACATCTTTCTCCGATGATTGTGAACTTATTTTTGGTAGCCGTGACGTTTTCCTGATGACCAGAAAATCCTTTTTCCCGACAGCCGTAACCCATTTCCCGGTGGTTGCAACATATTTTCCGGCAGCCGTGATATTTTCTCGATGACCAGAGAATCCTTTTTCCCGGCAGCCCTAACCCATTTCCCGGCAGCTGCAACATATTTTCCTACAGCCGTGAACCATTTCCTGGCGGCTGCAACATATTTGCTGGTGGCTGCAACATATTTGCCAGTGGCTATGACATATTTTCCGAGGGCCAGCAAAATTTTCCCTGGCAGCCGTGATTTTTCCTGCTACCGCCAATCTTTTTCCCGACGCCGTGAACCATCCTCGGTGGCTGCAACATCTGCTTCATCGGCCGCAATATCATTCTTGGCAACTGCAATTGCGCTCTATTTGGCGGCAATTTTCAGCATTAAACACCGTTTTATTACAACTTGCGGTGGTAACTCCTGTGTTAACGAAATAAATTGCTTCCACTACCAGATATGGCTCTGATTTATTCCACTCATGCCAGCCAACTCGGCATAATTCCGACCCTGGCGACATGATAGTTTCTATTTCACTGGCGGAAGTCATTATGGCATTATCGGCATCATTATGATCAAATTAATAACTGTGCATGAGCTTGGATTTGCAGCGTCAGCACTCGCACGTTCCACCATTCTCCGCAGGCTATCCGACGCACCATCTCATGAGGTATGGCTTTGATTTTCATGTGATTAAGTATTGATATGATTAACGATATCAGTCGTACCTTCGTACGTACCACCATTCTGGCTTAATTAACCTTTTCCCTCATGCGACGTAAAAACTAATAACCTCGACCTTCCCCAATTTGGCATAAAAATTTCGAACCTCCCTCCGTGCTGAAGTTTCCAAATTTTCCATTTTTCTCAACATCTCTGCTCAGCGACTCGTGCATCCTCTGCACTGCAACCTCCATTCTCGAACTCTGTAACTCTGCAGCTAGGATTATGGGGATCCCAGCTCACCATGAACCTTTGGATACACAGGAGCTTAGGAAAAATCCTACAATTCTGGCCATCCTTCAAGCCACCGGCTAGCTCACGTTTTTGGAGCGATTGGATGGCTTTAACCGGGAAGCAGCCCTGCAATTTTCCTTAAACCTCACAGATACTTAACATAACTTAACATAACTTCAATTTACACCACAAAGGAGAAAGAAAAGATCAATTTACGAACTTAGCATAACTTCACCTATCAGAAGGAAAAGAACTAAAACAGCTACAACAGCAGAGGCAGACAGAAAAAGATGGGCAACCCTAGAAGCACAGGTTGAGTTCCCAATACTTGCACCGAGGCCAAAGGATGCTCCACAAAAGCCAGTTGAGGAACAACCTAGCATTGAAGGACTTTTAGAAGAAAACACATTATTAAAGGAGGAAGTCCAAGTACTTCGAAGGGAAGTTGAGACATGGAAGGAAACCTGCAGAAAACAAGGTGAGAGGAAATGTATACATTGGTGGAGGCTGCAGACCAGTTGGAGGGATCAAACTCTACCAAGCCTGGCAAGGAAGATGAGTGTGTCATCTGCCCTACTTGTGGGGAAATATTCAAAGAAACAGGCCACAAGATTATAATGCGCACCTGCATAGTACCACAGTCAGTACCCACAACAGAGAAAAATGCAGGAAAAGAAGATGCTGCCACACAAGAACCAGCATCTTTAAACATCCTTGTTGAAGTTGCCACTAATTCTGTGGCAGAAGAGAAAAAGGATGAAATCATGCATGATGTCGGGGACAAAGATTGCACTATAACCCCAGAATTCTCCTAGGACATAGATATTGTAGAAGGCAAGCAACAAGGGCAGGGCATTGATGAACTTGAACAAGGGGCTGCAACACAAGAACCAGCAAACCTGAATATACTTGTCTAATCGACCGAACAAGTGGGAGAATAACCTGGGATGGAGGACACTCTGGAACTGAATGAAGAGCTTTGCACTGTAACCCCAAAATGTTCCCATGACGTAGAGCTCATAGAAGAAGAATTGCAACAGCAGGAGGATGAATAGGTAAGCAAGGATGTTGTTACACAAGAACCAACATCCTTGGGAGTTGCAGCAGAGATTCCTGAAATTCAATTAGAAGATAACCCCAGGATGGATATCATACCCGATACACAGTGGAGCGAGGATGAACAGAAATAAGCCTCAGGTGACACTAAGATCCTTGAGGAAGAGCTACATGAAGGGGAAGATATTCAATCTCAGAGGCAGGAGAACAAAGAAGACACTGTTACATAAGAACCAGTGTCTCTAAAAGCAATGAATGTATGTGCTGAAGAGAACCCCGGGGATGTTGCTGTTACACAAGAACCAACAACACAAGAATTGGATTCAGAAATGCATGAAGAGAATCCGGGGGATGTTGCTGTTACACAAGAACCAGCAACAAAAGAACTAGATTCAGAAATGCAGGTTGACCAGGAGGAAGACACTGTCACACAAGAACCAGTGTCTCAAAAATCCATGGATGCAGCTGTTGACGTTTCTGTTACACAAGAACCAGCAACACAAGAACCAAATTCAGAAATGCAGGTTGACCAAGAGGAAGACACTGTCACACAAGAACCAGTGTCTCTGAAGGCAATGAATGCAGCTACTGAGGAGAATCCAGGGGGTGTTGCTGCTACACAAGAACCAGCAACTCTAGAACCAGATTCAGAAATGCAGTTTGACCAAGAGGAAGACACTGTCACACAAGAACCAGTGTCTCTAAAAGTTATGAATGTAGCTCCTGAAGAGAGTCTGAAGGATGTTGTTGTTACACAAGAACCAACAAATCTCATAGTAAATTTGGATATGCTGGAGGACACTTCCCCACAAGAACCAGTGCTCCTACCTCTTAGAAATTTCATTAATTAGGACTCAGATCAATAAGGGCATTATAAAAAGGAAATTTTAAGCCTCACAACAGAAGTCTCAGCCCTGAGGCTGGAGGTGATCAAATGGAAAAGCTAGGTGGAGGAGCATTAGACAAGTATGATTGCTTTGAGTGAGTATAGAAAAATCATTAAAGCACTGGAAGAGAGGTGGGCTGAAGAACGTATGGCCCATAGAATTCGAGAAGAAGAGCTACAGAGCAAGTTGAGAGAATTGAAAAAGTTCCAATCCATGCAGTGATAAAAATAACAGATGTGCACACTCTCTCAAGAACTCATGGGCACCATGAAACCCTCTTCTTCTTATCCAGTGTTCCTATTTGAGCAATTTGTCTCGTTTAAATTGAAGGATGTACAGGAAGGGAGATTGTTCGAAATCACAACCTCAGCAAAATTCTTGGAAACATTCTTTGGAAGCAATTTTGAGGAGCAGAACCTGCTATGTGAATTATACCTGCATGAGATGGCTTGCCCCCTGGACCGCCACTCAAACCCTGTTCCATTCACATGGGATGTTCAGCTAAGAGCCTTTGCCTCTTTTGTGAGTAATCACGCTCAGTAGGAAAGGCCTTTTCAGACCTTTTCCCATAATGAAGGCCATACTAACTTATGGATTCGAATTGAACCCCAGAATCCTGGCATTCTTTTGGCACGGTACAAAAGTTTCCTTTCAAGACCCCCCCAAGCACAGCATATCATGAGACTGCAAGAAGAAGTGATCTCCACTTGCACCAATTACATTTCCAGACATCAGCAGGTAGCATTGGAAGGGAGTAAACATAGATGGAAGGCTGCCTCCTCTGCACTTAGAAGCCGAGATCCTTACTGTTTCAAAAATTTCAAGCAGTAACTTTCCAGAGTCAAGGGCTATGTGGGAAGCATGAGGGAGTGTGGAGTTGATTGGTTGGGTTTAAAATTCAAATTCCCCCCCATTTGGTGGCTAGAAAAACCATATAATATAGATTTTTCCTTGACTAGGGTAGAGGAGCAGTGGTACTGGAGGTATTGGGTTACTCACAGAGGCTTTTTAAAGGAATATGAGGTAACTGAGTTTCCCTACAAATTATCCTCCCTCCATGAACACAGCTCAGTACAGGACTCGGACTCCGAATGATGCAGGTTGTTGCATGAGGACATGCAACAGGATAGTTGGGGGGAGATGTTGAGCCTAGCAATTGCCCCTTTTTGAAAACCTTCAATCACCTTTTCTTCCCCTGTATTACATCATTTAGCATTCTAATCAGACCTGTTTTCCTCACTTTCATCCCCAAACTACCAAGGTATGACTGATCATTGCTTTGTCTTATTAATGCTTATGATTGTGATAATTAAAGCTGTGTATCTCTCAAATGTGCTAACATGGTATGATTTATGAAGGCAGTTTGAGATAAGTGGACTGAAGGTGGATGAGGGATGAACAAATATCAAAGAAAGGGATATTCGCTGCTTAAAAGGACCCTCAGCCCCCGATCATCAATGAAGGAACGTGGTTTTAATGTAATATCCTAGACCGAGATGTGACAGTGCAGCTGTAACAGAACGCGCTACATTGCTGCTCGAATATAATTGTGATCGGAAGATATCGCTACTCCTGGGCAAGTCAACAGTCTTCTCGCATTTTCCATGTCATTATCATACCACGTTTTGTAATGGCTAGTATATTTAGGGCACCTGAAGATCGGAGATCTTCATGGATTCCCTTTAATAGGATCGAAGGTTATGATTTGCATGTATAAATATGGGGAGCTGTTTTGACCTAGGGGGTTGGAAAATAGATAATTTATTCATTGTATTGACAGTGGAAGCAACCTGTAATCATTCTTTATTTTAATACAAGGAGTTACCTCTGATTTAAGGGAGTTGTACGTTGTTCATCCAGCGTCTCTGTGTGAAGGTTGGGCCCGCCTTCTGCAGATATTGCTGAGTTAAAGTAGGATTTCTGAATTCATTGTTGTGTAATGCTTTGTTGATCATATTTCCTTTGTACGCAGCAGTAGTAGTGTGGATTTACAGTATAATTGGGATCCCATTTTCTTAAGGATTGGTATTTGGTACAGAGTGACAGTCGACTGAGTAGATAACTTTCTTTACGCAATTCATGCAATAGTTGTACACAGCTCTGTTCATCTCATAGTTTAAGTTGTTATCCCATGAATCCTTGCAATTTCCTTTACTGTTATAATTGTTGATTTTCATTTCTGCAATTCAATTCCTTAGAGTAGCTGAACTCAATCTTCTGCAATTGAATTTCTAGATCACATTTAGTTTATGCTTATGGATTTCAAGAGTGATTAGATTGAATAGGAGGACTACTTATTTTGGGATGTGAATAGGATTTCCTTTTTCCTCTACAATTGTTGTGTGAATCTAATATCATTTCTCGTTGATACATGGTAGGAAGAAACTGAATTTGTAGTATTTAGAAGATGAATGGGATTACACATGTTCTTGGGATGAACATGGTTGTTCGGGGATAAAAGTGTTCAATTATAGTGATTTGGTGTTTAAAGCATATAATGTTCATTTATCCTTTGAAATAAAAGACTTTCTTGGGTTGACAATAAATCTCGTATGCTCTCTGTGTGTGTTGATAATAATCTATCTGCATATAGGGTGCTCGACAAGGAAAAGGATGTTTCCACTTGATATTTGGGAGGTAGTATGTTTCTTTTGAAAATTACTATTTGATTTGGTTTATATGACTTGCATTTTTGTATGATGCAGAGAGGAGCAGTGATCCATATCGAGATCTCTCAGAAAAGGGATTTCTAGCATAGCTGATAAGACAGGTTCTCTGAGCATAAATCCTGGTGAAGCTGGTAGGTTGCTTAGACATAAACGGTCCTATAGGTTTCCCTTGGATGTAATCGGTCCTGGCAAAGCTCACAAATTATCCTTGGATGTAATCATCCCTGATGTGATTCTACACTAGAAATGGCCAAAGTGAATTTTGAGTACTTTAGGGAGAAGCTTGGTCTTCTTGAGATCGATCTTCCCTCCAAGGGGAAATGATGAGACCTAGAGCCATTCTGGTGTGATGTGTTTGCACATGGTCAGATGTAAGGGCTGAGCCATTCTGTCATGGTGAGAGGATTTGGTTCCTTCCATGTCAGATGTGAGTGCTGAACCATTCTAATGTGACTCTCCGATTGGTTCCTACATGATCATATGTAAGGGCTGAATGCCATTGTTGGAATGGAGGCTCCTGGTCAGTTACAAGGAATACTCAGTCTGGGACTAAGGGTCATTTTGATATGACTGTAGGATGTAGTATTACATGATCAAATGTGAGCGCATGGCCATTCTGATGTGATTGAGGGATGTGATCCCACTTGATCAGATATAAGGGCTGATGCCATTCTCTAGGGGAATGAACGCACCTGGTTAGTTACCAGGAATCCTCAGTCTAGGACTGAGAGCCATTTCGATGCAATGTGTTTACACATGGTCGAATGTAAGTGCAGAGCCTTTTTGACAAGATGAGGTTGGATATAAGTGTTGAGCCATTCTGGAGCAATGTGTTTACACATGGTCAGATGTGAGTGCTATGCCTTTCTGACAACATGGGGTTGGATGTAAGTGTAGGGCCTTTTCGATAAGATTAGGTCGGATGTAAGTGCTGAGCCATTCTAGCACGATGTGTTTACACATGGTCAGATGTGAGTGTTGGGCCTTTCTGACAAGATGAGGTCATATGTAAGAGCTAAAAGGGCCATTCTAACTTAGGGTTAGATATAAGTGTTGATGATGACCTACATGAAGGGTAGGCCTACAACCAGCATGAAAAAGGGCTGGATCTATAGAACTTACTATGATGAGAAGAATGAAGAGATAGAACCATTTGATTGAGATAACAGAAGCAATAATGATGATGATGATTCAATGATGATCCAGCTTTGATAATGATCCAAATTAAGTGATGATCTAGACTTGATGATGATACAGTAGTGATGATCTAGATCAAGTGTTGATCTAGACTTGATGATGATCCAGTAGTGATGATCTAGACCTGATGATGATTTAGTAGTGACGATCCATATCAAGTCATGATCTAGACTAGATGATGATCCAGTAGTGACGATCCAGATCAATTGATGATCCAGACTTGATGATGATCCAATAGTGATGATCTAGATTAAGTGATGATCTAGACTCGATGATGATCCAACAGTGATGATGATCCAGATCGAGTGAGTATCCAGATCCAGATGAAGATGACTTGAAGATGAAGATGGCATAAAGATGAAGATGACGAGAACTCGATGATGATTCAGATGATACAGAGAAGAAGACTTGTGCTAATAAATTGTGTCAATAGAATACCTTCCTAGTTAAGAGGGAGTGTTGATGTAATTGTAACTTTAGAATGTATTCACTTGTATATCTTATGTATTATACCCCGATGTTTATTTTGGGATGTGTTTGTAATGTAATTGAGTCATTTCATGCCCCAATGTTTCGATCGGGAGTTTCTATAATGTGTACAAGTCATGTCAAGTCATTTTGGGGAACCCTCCTATTTGTCAAGGGTTAAATTCCCCGCAATTGTGGGGCCCTAGGGTTATTAGACTATCCTAGAGAAGTTGACCTTAGGTGATTCATTATAAGTAAGGGAAATAGTCCCCACCATTGTGTTAAGGATAACCCTCCTAATTGGTTGGAGGAGGCAAAGTCCCTACAAGTTGTGGGGCACTAGGGTTATTATAAACTCCTAGAGATGTCAGCTCTAGTAAGTAATTGTTAAGTGAGGCCAACATGTTGGAGTGGGTTTCAAGTGAATGAAAGAATATAAATAGAGAGTGAGCCTCTCTATTTATCATACATACACACTCAATCATTGGGGTGCATTAGTGCATTAGAGGAAATTTCAACTCAAAATGGGCCTTTTAACTTTAACTCAAATTCCATGTCATCATGTGTTAGCCAATTAAATTGCTTTAAATTTGAAATACCGTATAGGTCTTAAACACTTTTTTAATATAAATTTGGGGATAGGTATCATAAAAAAAACTACTTTTTTTGTTTGTATTTTCGACATATCTCCCCGTGTTTTTACTCAAATTTTGATCGAGAGAGCTTGTTGTATGTGGAATTAAATTCCACATCCAACGAGTACCCACTTGCAATACTTTTTACGGACCCCACTACCCCAAAAACAAGAAATACCTAAAAAAATGTGTTGATGACATCATCATAACATTTTTTCAGGTATTTTTTGTTTTTGGGGTAGCGGAGTCCTTCAAAAGTATGCCGAGTGGGTGCTCGTTGGATGCGGAATTTAATTCCACATCCAACGAGCTCTCCCAATCAAAATTTGAGTAAAAACACGGGGAGATATGTCGAAAATACAAACAAAAAGTAGTTTTTTTCTTTTCTTCCTCCAAAATTAATAAATATTATTTTATTATTTTAACTATTATTTTATTAATTTTTTTAGGAGGCCCATTTTGAGTTGAAATTTCCTCTAATGAGAGAGGAGAAGCTCTCTCAATGTGAGAGAGAGAACAAACTGTGGAGATCATCTTTTCTGTTTTTGTGTTTTATTGTCGCCATTGGTGCTAATTCTATCTATGAGGAAGTTACAGGGTTTTCTCCTTTATGGTTTCCCCGAGGAAAATTCTTTGTGTCTCTTATATCTTGTGTTTTATTGCTTTGCATGTTATTCGCTCAATTAAAGATCCTACGATCATAATTATAGCTTGAGTGATAAAAATCTAACAAATCTCAAACCATGGCCAAGTAGTAAAACATTATTCATGGTGTTATACATCCCACTTCTTGGAATTGTTCCTAGATATATATTATATGATCACTATTTTAGGATCCATACTTTTTAGTATCTAATCTATGTTTTATTTCTCTCTATCCCATGTCACCTTTATCTATTAATTCCTCGTCTAAATTGTGTGGACCTCTAACTTCAACAAATATTCTATGTGTGCAAGTGGGAATGAACCGTAAGTTCTTCAATCTTATATGGGTCCTCCTATATTGTGGTCAACAAGAGCATGAATCGGTCATATACCATTTCAAACCTATTTGTGTAGCCATTACGTCTATCTATGCATATCCCTTATTTTGTGAATGTTTTCATTGAGTTGAATCAACATATTTTTATTTTTGATCCACATTTCACTCATGTGTCATTTTTCCAAGTTTAGCAAGTTTCACGCTTTGAAATAGTTAATATTTAGACAGGCATCAATTGACGTTCAATACAATTTGATGACTACTAACATGATCTACAAAGTAGCTCACCTAAACATTTGGTGAATCACATGGCACTATGTTTCCCCATTTGAATGCATGTTAATTCAAGGGGATTACAAATATTCACATAAGTTAACTCATTGCACATTGTGTCCTAATAGGAAGCAATTGAGTGGCAATAATTGTGAGGGAGATAAGAGAGATAGGTGGGTATGAACCAAGAGAAACACTAACATCACACCAAGATAGAGAAATGACAAGAGAGTCAAAGAAACATTGTAATGGACTAAGGCACCTCAAAAACTTATCAATAAATGGCCCTCCATTCTCTTTAAATAGATATCATGGACCAACAGGTATTAATCCATGGACTAGTAGTCATTAATATTCAAGATACATTGAATTGTTTGACTACTCTTTGTTTAGAACACAATCATGGCCATCATATTAGATATTTACAAAATGAATAATAAAAAAACACACTTTTCCTAAAGAGACAATAGACCAAGTTGAACATAACTAACTGCTAACTCTCTAAATACCATAACACCTTTCACATTCATGCCCTTTCCACTACATTTCAAAGAAATCCAAGATGAACTGGGTAAGCAAAAAGTGGTTACTCAATGAAACCATGTAAAGGAAATAAGAATCCCCATGACACCTTTTGAATGGTGCATAGTGGTGCTATGGGAGTTTCATCACACATTATAAAATTATAATGAAGGATTATCCAACAACAATTAATGCCATGTGAAGTAAAGAGGTGAGGACGTTTCTCATCACAATTAAGATGATAATAGTTAATATCACCAAATACACACACCAAAATCAAGCACCAAAGATATTGACCTAAATCACATACATAAGTGATACACCAAACTCATGCACATAATGATTGCACCATTTCTATTTGTATTTGAATTTCACTAGATTAGCACCATTTCTATTTCAATAATTTTACAAAAAAATGTTAGCTTTAGATTATACAAAAAAAGATTGCGAATACTAGTTTGCTATGTTAATAACATTGAAGACTACTTACATAGATCAAAGATTTGATTGTTGATCTTATAAAATATTGTTGTGACTAAAGATGGGAAAATAAAAACACAAAACAATGGGTTCTGTAATTATGACTTCTAGATCATTTCAAAACCATTGTAAGACCTAAATGTAAGAATATGCTACACCCTTGGAGAGAAGTGAAAGTCCTAAAGAATCCTTATTTGACCAAGGCTATATTCTCTTAAAGGAGAGATTGGTTGGGATATTTTGATCCCCACTCCACCAAGCTTCATCAATTACAAATATATGAGAGGGACCTTCATCTTGTTTGTTGTTGAGAGAGGTTCATAAAATAAATTTAAAATCAAGATTTTGAATCTTGGTGTCACTGATAAAAAACAATATCATCTTCAATTCATTGACATTGTTCTTCATGAAAAATTGTCATTATAAAATGGTATGTAGTGTATTATCAAGAATCATACCTTCCCTATATTGAGAAATATGATATGTTCCCATGGCCATATTCGAGGTGAATAAAGGTGAATCTAGAATAATAGAGCTAGATTCTTAATTTCTTTAGGTATGAAAATGTTGTGAGCATTAATATTATCAACTAGGATTAATTGGAGCTCAATGATGATATTGACATACTCTATTTGTTTTAAAAGATAGATAATTGGTTGGAAGAGGAATTCCAAGAGAGAAATTTATAAGGGTTATGTGGTATATATGGGTTGTTACTACTTGACATGATTGCAAGACCCATTTAAACCAACTAATTAATGTCTCAACTTTGTCCCCATGAAGTATGATGACAACTTTAGATATTTTAATTGTGGTCACAATGTTATATCTGATGGCCCATTAAATAGTTATGCTAGCATGGAACACTTTTTTATCCCAGAAGATAATTTGGGATCATTCAAAGTGAAAAACAAGGATTTTTTATTCTCAATATTAAACTTAATTGCTCCTTCTTCGCGACTTTGCATTAAAATCGTATAAACAAGATGTATGGCATCTTAAGGTCCCTTGCAACATAGTAATGAGACAAACCTTGAATATCCTACATATATTCGATTAAACATAATAAACTCTACATTTAAGTGGAATGGTGGTCTATATGAGGATTTAACTTTATAATATTGACCAACAAAACAAAACAAAAATTCCCCACATTGTGAAAATCATGGATGCTAGTTTTCATGAGGGCACGGGGGCTTCACTTGTTGACCAATATCCTATCACGTTAGTTCATATTGTGGGTTTTAAAATTATCAAAAAATGAACAAATATATTGAAGGTATTGGGGGGGGTGAGGGGTTTAAGGTGGGGGTGGGTAGGGTAGTTTATAAGGATTGAGGTATAAAAAGGGGTGGGGAGGAGGTTTTAAGTATTGGGAGGGGGTTTCAACAAGAAGAGTTTGGGTCAATATCTCTATAAATTAAGGGTATTCTTTAATATTCCACGATCGCATGTGCTATGTGAGAGGTTCAATAAGTGAAGTCCCCATGCATGAGGGAAAACATTATAATACTCTCAATGCAAAATTTAAAGATAGTGTATGTTATATATATTTTTTGAATTTTTGCACCTTGATGATGTATATTATGACATGTATACACTCTTAAATACAACAATACAAGGTTCTTATGGTGTTCCACGCACAACATGGACCCCAGTAGTGAAATCCAACCAATTTTTTTATAAAATGTATGTCGATTCTCATATTAATGTATGTTATTTCATAATGTATTATATATTTAGATTTGTCTTGTGGGGTTGGTTAAAGGTTCAAGGCTTGTTAAGTTTTTTATTTTTGAAGGAAATTCTTGATGATAGGGACTAATGGCCACTGTAGATAAGTCAAATGTAAATATTTGGATTTTTTAAACTTTGATAGGTTACAAATGCTTCTAAATATTTTACATGTTTTACACTTTCATGACATCTTTAGTGATGATTGGCACTCTTTGTCATGCATTAGAAAGGTTAATAAACGCATGTTGTTAAGGTGTGTGCATGCAAAGTGATGACCTATGTGTATACAATCTATAACTTGGCATAAGTAATTTTGTTTATAGCAACTATGGTTAGGTGCAACCATTAAAATTTATATCCCTTAAAACCATTGAAAAAATTGCACACTTCAATGTTCATATGTATCTTACTTGATTGGATGATGGAAATCTTAAACACTAGATACCCAACACCACACTCAAATCATCAACATTCACATAATAAAATTTGTTTCCTAATCCCTTGGTAGACCCCTTCACACCAATCCACGTGGCACTTGACATTCTAAAGCATCTTACCTAAGGTTTAGGTTCATCATTACCAAGACATGGTAATATCTAGGGAGGTGAAGGGAAAGAGGGAGGTGCATATAAATATATAAATATCATTGGGTGAGAACTTATACCTTTAGGGAGAGAAACAAATTAAATATAATGGACTATGGGGATGTGAATGATGTCATCATGTAGTCTGTATTTAGGTCACATGAGGATCCTGTTCGGAAATGGGAGTGTTTCAAGGTGAAATATAGCATACATTATTCCGAGGTGGTATCTATCATATATGAAATTAAAGTAGTTTCTGAATAATTTTTTCTATAGTTCCTATGAATAGAAACTTAGTAGGTGACTTCACAATGCGTGGATTTTTACTTACACAACTTTTTTGCCAACACTTTTCCATATTTCATGTGATTAGTCCAACTATTTTCAATCTTATGTTAGTCCAAATATTTGCAGTCTTTTGTCCTTTTACGACATGCTACCTTGTGGATTTGTTCTCTTCACCCCATTGGTCACTTTGGTCTCAGCATTACCATTCTGCTTGGTAGTTGATTTACTATGGGTATGCTTGAAGGGTCATGGAAGGATGGAATAGTTGAAACTAACTTAGGAAGAAGGTGTTGAGGCCTAGAAATTTGCAGGCAGCAATAGTAAGGGATTCTCGCCAATCAACGTTCCCAACTAGCCCGTTGACTGTTTGGAATAGGGAATCCGTCTGGCTTGCGGTCCGGCTACTGTAGGTAAAGAAACAAAACAAAGGCTTTACCGGTTGCAGCCCGGCCCATCGAGTTTTTGTATTTTGACTTTAAGAAATGAAATTCAAGTGCCTAACTGAATGCAGAGTGATAAAATGCCGGGAGTGGTCACAATGTGATGCGCAGGTTCTTACTTCTCGTCTTAAAGCTCACAAACATTCAAATCACCTACAATAGGAAATAAACTAACTATCTACTCTATCCCTAGGGAGCAAGAATTGTCATTTAAGGTGAGTAATACATTTCACACATGCACTACAAAGAGTTACAGTTAGCTGATACTTCTTTCAAAACACATGAGCGATTACAGATATTCAAACAACCAGATAGCCAATTGCTTTATAAAAAAACACAACATCTATTACTCACAGTGGAAAATATCCTAAAAGATACCGAAGAACATTTAATAAGAACATAGGTTCAGGAAGTCAAATATCCTCACAGTAAATGAACATAGCTGAAAATGAAATAGTTCCTGTTCAATATCATTCATTGAGTCGCATTGATACATCCCATTTTTACTCTCTCCAACAGGTAAAATTGCAGTTTTCTTTGCAAAATGAAGTAGTTCCTCTTACAAACCAAACATTTACAAAATTTTCCCAGGAAAAATCCCCCTCTCCTTCCTACTTTCCAATATTTAAACTGCTATAGCCGACCCTTTGGGCTCCCCCCATACGTGTGGCCTTTCCATTTCCCAAACGTTTCCGGTCCCCCATCTTTCAATGCACATTCATGATTGGTTGGATAACTACCAGGCCTTTCAGAACTCCGTGTTTGCTGTTAAATGGTCTTTCTTCCTCCACGTCGTGTCCTTTTGATCGCTCCTTCATGCTCACCTGCAATCGATCGACAAGAATCATCCACTGGTATTACGTTATAAACAAAATAGTCAGATCTACTCATGAAACAACCAGCCCACAAGGAAATCACCAGGCGCCGATACCACTACCTTGACCATGGCAGGAAACTTACTCGAGGCTCAACAATACTTACATCGGACGGGTAGACCACTCCACAAGTGGGAAACATCATTAATCGGACGTCGGAAGCTGAAAGGATCTCCCAGCCGAAACGGCGGACGAGACAAAGGCTGAAGGCAAGCAACGAGCGCGGGAGGAGGCTATGTCGGACGCCGGCAGACATTAGAATCGGAAGTTAAAAGAAACTCCCAGTTGAAACGGTGGAAGAGTTAGGGCTACGGGCCAGCGGCTTAAGGTTAACACGAATCGGACGTCGGGGAGATTCAGAGAGTCGGACGCTAAAACGATCTGAGAGCCGCAACAACAGCGCAACAGGAAACTCACAGCCTCCGATCTGAAATTAAAAAGAGGCTTGATCGCAAGAAAAATTCAAGTGTTCAAATAGTTTTAAGGATCAGGCACAACTAGGTTCGCTCTTTCTCTGAAAGGAAACTCTGAAGAACAAAGATTTTCTTTTTTTTCGACCAGTAAACCAGACATCCATGACTCAAACCGAAACTGAACAAGGCATAAATAAACTGGCTGACATCCATCTTCAAAGTGAAACGAAAATAAGACAAGCTCGCGAGGCTCAAGAATTTAACGATCAAACCAAGCAAAAATGATGAGGAGGGGCCCAGAATTTAAATAAAAAATAAATTTGGGGAGAACAGTTGCGGCAGCAACAACTGGCGATTTCCTGGTGAACCTAGATCTCTGGGTGACTTTTCTTTGAGTGGCAGACTGTTTCACAACAAAATGCATCAAATGAATTCTTCCAGCTATCCGGATTTCTCAAATGACCGAAGTGTGTACCTTAATCATTAATACTAGTCCAATTTAGGGAAGTGGAAACCAAGACCCTCAAGTCCAGATAACTCTGTCGAGGCCAGAGTATGAGTTTCATTATTACCTCTGTCTTCAGGTAGCTAACAGCATGGACACCATAGGATTGTAGCAGATAGTAAACATCAGTATTCATTTGTTCCTCGTTCCCATGCCCTTTTAGCGCTTTTGTGCTTTTGGACTTTTGTCCTTTTCAATCTGAGTCCTTCTGTACGCCTTTCTTACTGAATTTTAATTCAGGATCCTCTATCCCATAGTGTCCTTTTGTGTGAGTGGTGTACTTCAAGTTTCAGCTCACGAACGAAGAGGATCTTTTGGCAATTTAGTGCTTATGATTCAACACCCGCTTTGATATATGATGCTTTTATAGAAGTCTTTTGACTCTTTATTTTCCTTTTGGCATTCATTTCTTGGCATGGGATTATTTAAATTTAATACACTGTTCACCTTGCTTCTTTCCATGGGTCCTTTGCTGTTGCTCCTTAGAACATTTTAGATGTGATGTGGATGGAGCCTCAACATAGTAATCCCGACTCCCCGAATCCGGTTTATTTCACAGGGGTTAGGTAGGACTTCAATGCACACAGAATTTAATTCAAGAAAACTGTTAGGCTGGAAGAATTCAGTCAACAACACACAGGCTAACACTTAACATATTTACTATTCCAAAAAAATCTTAATATCCCCCATACAACCGCAAGTTCGTTCCCTTTATTGAAAATTAACAACTCAAATTGAAACCAAATAAAAGCATGACTCAAAACAACCAAAAAACTTATTTATATACAAGACCGAAAACTCAAAGGAAACTCAAGAAAAGTAAGGTTTGAGAACCAAACCATTAACTGGAAAGTTCTCCTCCCATCCCTGTAAATCTTGCAACTTATAAGTAGCGGGGCCAAGTTTTGCTGAGATTTGAAACGGGCCTACCCACAACTGCTGAAACTTAGTATGCTTCCCTTTCTCATCATGGGGATGATCCCACTTGAAAACTAGGTCTCCCACCTCCAGGTCCTTTTTCCCGGCTTTATGTTTGTCAAACCACTTTTTTACTACCCCCTGCTGTTGTTGAAAGCGTTCTCTAACCTTGTCTCTGGCCTCTTCTGCTTTCAGAAGATTATAAATTCTTATTTGGAGAACCTCATCATCCGACCCCCTAGACTCTTGAGCTAGTATGGAAGATGGTAGCATGATATTGGGAGGCAGGATGGCTTCCTTACCGTACACAAGGGTATAGGGCGACACTCCTATTGCAGACTTGGGGGTGACTCTGTCAGCCCACAGGGCGTTGGGTAAGGCTGAGTGTCAACTTCTCTGGTTTTCTACTAAGGTCTTCTTCAAAATTCTAATGAGGTTTTTATTAGAGGACTCGGCCAGAACATTCCCTTATGGACAGTAGTTAGCAGAATAATGTGATTTTATCCCTTTATCATGAGTAGATGCAGTCAATTTAATTGATGAAAAATATTTAGCATTGTCAAAAACTAACGAAATTGGAACTCCAAACCTGGTCATGATATGATCTTGTAGGAAGCTAATGACTTCGTCTTCGTTTATCTTGCGCAGTGGGATAGCCTCGACCCAGCGAGTGAAATAATCAGTCGCAGTGAGAATGTACTTGTGCAGTAGGGAAGAATTTAGTTTTATTTCTCCAATAATGTCCATCCTCCATTGCTCAAATGGTCCCGTGATCATTACAGGCTTTAGAGGTGCTGCTGCTTTGGGCTGTCTTCCACCACATCTTTGACAAATATCGCATCTTCTGACATGTGCATGTGCATCTTTAAAGAGTGTAGGCCAATAGTAACCAGATCTAAGGATTTTGTGGGTGGTAGTGTCACCTGAAGAATGTCCCCCAGCCAGACCATTGTGTAATTTAGACATTACTTTCTCAGCATCCTCTCTCTCCAAGCATCTCAGGAGGACTCCATTGTAGTTCTTTCTGAATAATACGCCTTCTACGATTTGGTAGGAAGATGATTTCAAACGCAGAGCTCTCCTTTATTTTGAACTCCAATGTTCTGGAAACAGCCCTGACTGCATGTAATGCACAAGGTCTCTATACCAAGACTCAGGAGCTGTAAACAGAGGACATACATCCATTACATGCAATTCTGCTTCATCTTCCCATGCTTGTTCTTCGTTGTTTCTATTTTCAGTCATCAATATGCATAACCCTTGACCTTTCACTATAGTGGCTGGCTTGAATTCAAGGTCATATTCTTGAAGGGCTGTTACCCAGTTTCCCCTTCTTTCTCCTAACTCTTTTTGAATGAGAAGGGATCTCATAGCTGGGTAAGGGACTATTACCTTGGTTCGATTTTTTAATATATAAGGCCTGAATTGTTTCACTACTTTAACCACTGCGTACACTTGTTTATCAATGGCTGGGTAGTTTAATTCAGCCCCTTGTAGCCCAGTGCTCATAAAAGATATTGGGAATTCATCACCCCCATCCTCCTTTTGCGTAAGCACAACTGCCAATGAATCATCGGATGCAAATGTATACATAATAAAGTCTTTGTCAAAGTATGGACTTTTCAGAGAGGGCGCATGTGCAACAGCAGTCTTGATCTTACTGAAAGCATTCTTCTCAATTTCAGTCCACTTAAATTGTGCATTTTGCTTTACCATCTGCTGCAGTGGCTTAACAGTCTGGGCAAAATCAGGTACAATCCTACGTACGAAATTTATTGTTCCCATGAAGGATTGCATTCCTTTTTTATTATGGGGCATAGGGATTTGTTCAATGGATTTAATTCTTTCTGGGTCTATAGATATACCTCTGTTTGAAACTATATGTCCCAGTAACTTACTTTCTGTGACCGCGAATACGCACTTCTTAGGATTGAGGGAAATACCATATTTCCGACAGCGTTCGAAAATTTGCTTTAGGTGGAATGCATGCTCCCCTCTTTTCTTCGAGAATATTGTGATATCATCCAAGTATACCACGACACTTCATCCAATCAGTCCACGGAAATCTATGTCCATAGCTCTCTGGAACGTGGCTCCAGCGTTAATCAGTCCAAAGGGCATCCTTCTATAGGAAAAAGTTCCCCATTTAGTTCTGAACGTTGTCTTCAATCTATCTTCCTTAGCTACTAACACCTGGTTGTATCCAGAGAACCTGTCTAACAATGAAAACAATTCAGAACCAGAAACCGTCTGTAGCAACTGCTCCATGGGAGGCACCGGATAGTTGTCTTTATCTGAGGCGCGGTTTAAGTTTCTGAAGTCCACGCACAGTCTGATTTATCCCGACTTTTTTTCTAACTGGCACTAAATTTGACACCCACTCAGAGTGCTTGACTTTAAAAATAATTCTAGCGTCCAACAATTTCTTTACTTCGCTCTGGATTAGTGGTTCCAACTTCGGGTGCATCTTCCTCAATGGCTGCTGATAAGGCTTGACGCCTGCTTTAATAGGGACAATATGCTTGATGATGTTGGTGTCGTAGGTTTTCAAATCTTTGTACATCCATGCAAAAACATCTTTATTTTGTTTAAATACGCCGACGAATTTGTCTCTTTCTGCTGGTGAACAACACTTGCCAAGATTCACGAACTTAGGATTGTTCTCAGTCCCCAAATTTATCAGCTCGAACTATAGAGTTGAGCTGTGCATCTTCACGTTAGCGGGTTTTCTGAACTTTTCATTCAAGTCAAACATCTTCTCTAATGTTCTAACCCCTTTAGGAATGAAATTATCATATTTCATCTCATCCTGATGTTCCTCATCGTCTATAATGGCTCCTTTAAAGATCTCATAATTTGTCAAACACTCAATTATTTGCTGATCATTGTCAAATACTCGCAGGTTGGTGATCATGTCAGGTACTGAAGGCTTGAAAAGTAATTCAACAGAACATCTGTTATTAGTGGGTACCAGCCTGGTGGCTGATGTGGCCAAAAGATCAGCGACCACATTTTTCATTCTTGGGATTGAAATAATATTGAATGCATGAAAATATTTAAGCAAATCCCATACCTCGTTTTGGTAAGCTTTCAAGTGGGGGGAGACACAGTGTATTTGATTTCTTATTTGCTTTACAACTATTTCTGAGTCCCCAAAAACTTTTAAATTACTTACCTTCAATTCAATCGCTTTCTTTAGTCCCTGCACTAGTGCTTCATATTCAGCTGTATTATTAGTACATTCAAACTCTAACCTACATGACAGGAAATGTTTATTCATCTGCGAATCAATAAGGATGCAGCCGGCTCCTGATCCTTCTAAAGTCTTCGAGCCATCAAAAAATAAAGTCCAAAAATCATTAACTACTGAAAATGAATCTACACCTACTGCTAAATCTATTATTTTACAATCAATCTCATCATCCTGAGAAAATCGAAGGAGATTAGGTTGAGTGTTAGATGTGTCACTGGATTCTTCCGTTTGATAATTCCCTCGTTCCAATTCGAGAAAATAGTTTCCCAATACAGATTCGACTGGTATATTCTTCTCATTCACTTGAGTGACATTGTACTTCATGAGAGGCTCTCTTAAAATTTTAATCTGGTTTGGACTTCCCTTGTATGGAAACCACAGATGAGACCAGTCTGAGGTGAAATACCCATTTAATTTAGCTGACCAATCTCTGCTCAGGACCAGATTGTAAGCGTCTGGTATATCAGCCACCACGATATTAATGACTTGGCATACTTTGTCATTGGATGCCAGACGGATTAGGACGTCTTCCATCTGACCAATTAGCTTAATGTCTATCCTATCCAATTGCACCAACCTCCATGTGGTTGGCTTAGGCTGCCCATTTATTTTATTACATACCGATATGGGCATGACATTAATTGATGCCCCTAAGTCTACCAGACAATTGTGCACGTTATGATTGAAAATTTCAAATGTCAGGAGGAAAGGTGGATGTTTACATTTAGACTCACCTCCAACGCTGGTTTCCCCAATTTCTTCTTTGCCTTGAGGTTGATTGTTAAGAGGCATCTTCTCATCTGATTCCTCAAGTTCTCTCAATAATCTTTCTTTCTGTTGAGGCACTTTGCACATTTCAAAAAGTGGGACATTTGCTTTTATCTTCTTCAAATCTTCCACAATGTCATAATTCATCTGCTGCTCAATGGAGTTAGATTTATCAGCATTCTCCTTCTCTGCATTTGGTTTGGGCGGTGTTTTGTCCTGCTTAGGATCCCGGCTGGTAATAGTAAACTCAGGAATTATATCAGCCATGGGTTTATTTTGGAATTTCTTCTTAATGTTTACCTGCAGTCTCCTAATCTTTGGGAGTATCAGACTGTCATCTTTAACTGTCCCCTGACTTCTTGTTGTCACATTGGTGTCCACAACTTCCTTGTATCCTTGATTCCTTTCCTCTTCGGTATCAAATAAATAAACAGAACCCCACAAGGCCATGGTCTCCTCTTCCTCCTCTTTAACAGAAGTTGCAGTAGAGTTCTATTTTCTTTCTTCATCGCCTTCCTCTATTAATCTTGACTCCAACATTTGATTCATGACTAGTGTCATTGAATTTATCCATTGCAGACAATTCTTTTCAGAGTGAGGCTGCTGGTGAAAGGTGCAGAAATTTTCCATCCCTATCTCTGTTAGGTTCATGGACGCAGTATTGTGAGGAGGAGGTTGGGACTGACTGTTTTCCTCCCTTTTCTTATAATAAGGCCTGTAGAACTTCTGTGTTTCCTTCTCTTTTTCCAAGTCTATGATCTTATTAGACAGCTTTTGCATCATTTTGGCCATACTTTCATAATCTGGTGCTTTCTCCTCTTTAGTCTTAGTGAATAATAAAGTTTTCCTTCTCTCTCCTGATTGTTCGGGGTAATCTTCAATGCTCTCCCTTTCAGCCTCCACTACTTCTGCTTCTTCATAGGTTTCTGTCAGAGTAGGTTTGGCCCTACCTTTCACAAACATGGCCAAATCAGGACCCAAAGCTGAAGTATAGTATTCAATCAGTACTTTGTCTGAATGCTTATCTATTTCAGAACAGTTCTTAAGATATGCTGCAAACCTTTGTGTGAAACTGTGCACTTTTTCCTTCTTTTCTTTTTTCAATGCACATAGTCCTTTCATAAGGGTTGCGCGAGTATTTTGAACTGCATACTTACTTCTGAAAATTCTCTCGAAAGTATCCCAATCTGGGATAGAATTAGCAGGCAACCCAAAATACCATGACGTAGCAGCTCCTTTGAGGGTATGCGGGAAAAGTTTGCACACTACATCTTCATGTTCCCTATCTCTCAATCCTTCTATTTCCAAGTAAAACCTCTGCAAATGATCATCCACTAATATCTTCCCATTTGGATCGAACTTAGGCAATAGCTTTTCAAAGGCCTGAGGTAGGTCATGCAAAGGAGGAGTCAGGTTTAGGGGTGACCTGGCTCTCCATGCAGGTGGTGGATTTGGTGGATTGGGAGGAGGTTGGTTAGCGTTAACACCGGCCATGAGTTGAGGTGGAGAGTGAGGAGGTGAACCAACAGGGGTGTGAACAGGAGAGGTGTAAGGGGTTTCTGGGCCTTCTTGATTCAAAGGTAGCTCAACTTCTTGCAAGGCGGTTTCCACAAGTTCTTCCCGGTCTCCAACCAGCACTGAATCTTCTGTCATAGGACGGTCTTTATTTTTATACTCTCTCCTGGGCAATTCAGGAATAATTGGCAATCCTCCAATCTTCTTTACGTATGCCCTGGTGTGTCTTCTCAGGTCGTTAACGATCTCATTGCGAACAGGATATAGATTTTCTCTATTTACTTCTTCCGGAATCGGATTACGTGGTCCACTACTTTCAGAACTGTAACCAGTGAAATAATCTTGGGAAAATGGGTTTCCTCAGCCAGCCATGCACTGGAGGCCCTCCTTCTAGCGCCAAAACTGCTGAGGCCTGGAAATTCGCAGGCGGCAACAGTAAGGGATTATTCCCAATCAACGTTCCCAACTAGCCCGTTGACTGTTTGGAATAGGGAATCTGCCCGACTTGCGGTCCGGCTACTGTAGGTAAAGAAACAAAACAAAGGCTTTACCGGTTGCAGCCCGACCCACCAAGTTTTTGTATTTTGACTTTAAGAAATGAAATGCAAGTGCCTAACTAAATGCAGAGTGATAAAATGCCGGGAGCGGTCACAATGTGATGCGCAGGTTCTTACGTCTCGTCTTAAAGCTCACAAACATTCAAATCACCGACAATAGGAAATAAACTAACTATCTACTCTATCCCTAGGGAGAAAGAATTGTCATTTAAGGTGAGTAATACATTGCACACATGCACTACGAAGAGTTACAGTTAGCTAATACTTCTTTCAAAACACATGAGCGATTACATATATTCAAACAACCAGATAGCCAATTGCTTTATAAAAAAAACACAACATCTATTACTCATAGTGGAAAATATCCTAAAAGATACCGAAGAACACTTAACAAGAACATAGGTTCAGGAAGTCAAATATCCTCACAGTAAATGAACACAGCTGAAAATGAAATAGTTCCTCTTCAACATCATTCATTGAGTCGCATTGATACATCCCATTTTTACTCTCTCCAACAGGTAAAATTGCAGTTTTCTTTGCAAAATGAAGTAGTTCCTCTTACAAACCAAACATTTACAAAATTTTCCTAGGAAAAAGCCCCCTCTCCTTCCTACTTTCCAATATTTAAACTGCTATAGCCGAACCTTCGGGCTCCCTGTTGGGGTGCATACCCTAAGGATTACCAGTTTTGGTAACTTCGCGGCTGTTGGTAAGCGGAGTTATGGGTCAAGATAGTCTTAGGGGTGTTAGGGTAAGTCATAACCCCCTTTTTGTAATAAACCCGTGGTTTAAATCCAGGGTTTAGGGTTTTTTGGTGTGCCCATGGTTTAAGACCATGGTTTTGTAAAAATGCGCAGTATAAATAAGCGCTTGTGTAAAGAATATAGGTTAGGTTTTATGATGAAAGAAAGATTAAGGCGAAGCTAATATTGGTTTTGTAGAGAAAGGTTAAGTCCCAGCTGTGTGTGTGGACGACCTCTGCAGCTGTGTGCGGAGAGGGGTTTTGTAAGAAAGATTGAGGAATGACCTGCAGCTGTGTGCGTAGGGGCCTGCTGCTGTGTGCGCGGCCTTTTGAGGACTGAAATGATCTGCAGCTGAGTGCGCAGATCAAACTGTGGTTTTGTAGCAAGTTGAATAGAACACAGTTTGTGGACGTAGCCCCTACACTGGGGGTGAACCACGTTATATCCGGTGTTGTGGTTTCTTGTGATTGTTTCGATTTCTGTTTCTTTATGCATTAATAACTGTATACATCTGATAAGTAGATCGCTGCTAACATTTAGCTTCGCTGTGAATTCCCTGTAGTGGGTTGAGCAAGTCACGGCTGTTTATTTATTTGCGAAGTTGTATGTGAATGAATGGTAAAGCTTGTAATATTGTTTAATAAGGTTATTAAAAGGATAAGGTATAGTAATCCCCCTCTCTGCTTGCAGAAACCTGATTCTGGGGCACCCCCATAGTGGTTTCGGGTGAGACTGCAACCTGCGCGCAAGTTGTTGCCGAAAGGGCCAACTCTGTGGGTCTTTTGTTGGTGCGCATTAAAGGATTAAACTCGGGTCTGCCCTTTTAACCAACAAATTGGTTCCGTTGCCGGTTGAACTCAGTATCTGCTCAGGAAGGGGTTTACCTTGTACCTCAGGGGCTATGATCTGGAGGCCCTCTATGAAGGAAATCAAGGATTGGTTTGCTGAGGCTTGTCTGAAATTCGCGCAGCAAGAAAATACGAATCCGTGTCGAAGCGCCAGTGACTTTTTACAAAGGTATGTTTTTTGTGATGCTTATGAAATTTTCTTTGGTAGTTTCCACATAGAGTTGCACCAGTGGTTGTCTAGGTTAACAGAAAGGAGGACAAACTTTCAAGCTCGACGGATCCCTGTGTGAACCCCCGCAAGGGTCAATCTTGTGCCACACGTGAACAACGAGGTATCCCGCGCTGTCAATTTATGGACGACGCGAACGTTGGAGGCCTTCGTGATAGAGTTTGCCATTGATACAAGCACGTCTTTCAGCGAAGCTGATCGACAGTTTTTCAAGGGGCCCCGTGGTAAGTTTTTAAATTCCTTAAGCTTGAAGATCAAAATACTATTGGTTGAAAAGGGTATATTATTTTTTGAATCAGACTGTTAGTTTAGTAGTACTAACATATGTTTGCAAGTGAGAATATTATCTAAGCACAAAGTGGGTTTCCGCGAAGTGAGCAACGGTATAAAAGATATTTTGAGTCCTACTCCTCAGGACAGACCACCGCATGTCCCCCTGTAAACCCTCCACAGCCTGACCCTGAAGAAAACCCTTCGGTATGAAACCCTTCTGTTACCGTCCAGCGTCGCTTTGTTACCCCTAAAGTTCGTTCGAAGTGTGACAGGCAACCAAGTCCAAGTATTCCGGCCACAGATCAATCTGCCCCCATAAATCCCCCTCCCAACCCTCCCAGAACCACCATGGCCTACCTAGATGATGACATTAAGCTTCCCATATTCAAAGGAACGGGATCAGAAGATCCAGAACAGTTCTAGTTTTTGTGTGAGGCCGTCTGGAACATGAAGAGTATTACTAACCTTGATGTGAGAACCGCGCAGCTCATTACTTCCTTTCGCGACTAGGATTTGACCTGGTTCATGAAATTCTCCAGTAATCAGCACCCCACTTTGGATGAAATCAAGGCCGCCATCATTAAGGAATTTAAGAAACCAAAGTCGGAATCGCAGAGCATCATTGAACTCAAAAGAGATTCAACAGCGGTGCGTTGAATCTATTTGGGACTTTGACCAGAGATTCAAAGTTCTATTAGACCAAGTCAGCTTCACCATTAGTCCTGTGCAGCACAAGGAATGGTTCATCGCAGCATTATTGCCGCATATCAGAACTCCGCTCATGCAACAGAAGGTTGCTGACCAGCAAGAGGCTCTAGAAATCGCAATGAAGTTAGAGACCACTCCCGTCGGAGATGATTCTGGTATTGCCCAAATCCAAGCGCAGCTGGCACCGATGGCCCTGGAGCTTCGTGACATGAAAAAAGCTAAAACCAGTCGAGAGGAGGTCTAGTGTACGCAATTTTGGACTGAGGGTCACGATAGGGACCAGTGCCCTGTGGTCAGAACATACCTAACTCCGGGCACGCCCAACCAATTCAATGCCGGTGTTCTATATTGTGAGATTTGCTGAACCTCGGGCCAGCATCGCCCTGAGCACTGCCATCTTCTTCAGAGATATGTTCAAGTTCCCAAAAACCCCTACTGCCAGTTCTGTAAGTCTGTAGGGCATAATGAAGACGAGTTTCGTAGCTACGACCTTATGCGAGAGCGCACCTCTGATGCCTACCGAGTCCACAATGAAGTTCCGAATAATGATGGCTATGGTTATCGTGGCGGCGCCTCCGGAAGAGGTGCTTTTGACGGTTGTGGCCATGGTGGAATGACCAGAAGAGGTAGAGGCCAGGTTGTGTGTTACAATTGTAACCAAGCTGGTCACTTGGCTCGCGACTGTCGAAACCCCACTACGACCTGTCGGTATTTCCATGCAGTGGACCACGTAATTGAACAGTGCCCCCAGCTCCTCGCAAAGATTCAGTAGAACAACCGTGGCCCTACCCCAACTATTCAGTTGATTTCTGCGGAATAAAGACCTGCCCCAGCCATCAATGTGGTCACCCGGAGTGGAGCTACAACGCATACTCAAGACTCGCAAAAGCAACCTGCCGCGGTGTGCGTACAAAAGGCCTCCAAGAAAGTCCCAGTCCAGGAGGCCTTGTGCGATAGTGTTGACCTTGGCGCTACAGAAGTACCTGCGTGGCAACCTCAGCAGGCGTCGCAACCACAGGAGGCCTCGATAGATAAAGTAAGTACACTATCCTCTTTCTTGCAGAGCTGTATGAAACTCTTGTGGAACCAGAACGCTCTAAAAGAGTTGCAAAAATTTCTTGCTGTCATAGACCCTCAGAGAGGAATTGATCAGGAGAAAACTGTTAGTCGTGTCCGAAGAACGGGAAGGGAAATGAGATTGAACGTTCAGATAGGAGAATATGATATGACTGATGTCATTTTGGACCTTGGATTAGACGTTAATGTCCTACCCAAGCAGACCTGGGGACAAATGGGGAAGCCGAACCTGGTTTGGTCACCTATACAACTACGACTAGCTAACCAGCAAAGGATTGTACCGCTAGGGAGACTTCTTAGTGTTCCAATTGACATCGATGGGGTCAGCACTCTAGCAGATTTTGAAGTTATTGAGATCTTGGATGATAGCAACCCTTACCCAGCCCTGTTGGGAATTGAGTGGGCCATGGTCAATGCTGCAATCATCAACCTTAAAAGGAGATAGATGACCTTTGAAGGAAATGGCCTGCGTGTTATTATACCCCTCGACCCATCCCAAGGAGAACAATATACAGAACCACTCAGAGATGAAGGGGAATAGGATACTCTAGACCACATCTACAACATCATAGCCAAGGATGCATATTACGTTGAGCCTAATGATGATGGTGTAATGGACTGGAAATGTGATAGCTCCTGCATGTCTGATTCAGACGATGGTCTGGAGAATTTGCAGAATCGACTGTACGAGCTACATGGCCATCGATGCGCGCAGATCACTCAGTCTCTTCGATGCCTTAGCGCACAGCCAAGAGAATTGCCTGCACCAGTTGGGATGATAGACCCTGGAGAATTTCTTGCACCTATGTCAGAACAAGTACCTCCGCCACAAAACACCCAGAGTCTGGAAATAGCAGTCGAAGCTACAGCAGCATGGGGGACCGATCATACAAAGTCTCAACCCCGTCACGGAACCTGCCAGAAATGCCTACGCCCCAAAGTCATAAGGCAAGTGCAAGAAGTGCGAAGTAAGTTCAAGGTGCGGACTAGCCTTCAGGGACATTTGAGGCAGAAATATACAGCAATGGAAAACACACCTCGTAAGGAGTGGATGCATAAGTTCATATATATCTTGGACCCTATAGCGGAAAATGGGCATATGACGGTTGAGCTCCGCCACAGTACTGTAAGTAGGGATGATTTTGTGGATCGCTTTTTTATAACATTTCCCATTAATAAAAGTGGTCCTGTTCTAGATATAGCTTTCCGATCAAATCACAACGAGGCAAATGTTGATCATCCAGGAATTGGACATCAAATCAAGGGGCAGAGCCAAGACGTGAGGGCCTCAAATATAATAGTCCTATCGCAGATACTACCCGGTCGGGTCGAAGGGCACTATTCGGCCGAGGTTGCTTATTACCCCAAGGCTTCAATCATGATTCTGCCGTGGCCCAAAAATATAGCGAGGCTCAAAATCCGACCGTTGGGAGGCAGCCAATTTGGCAGCGGGATTTTAATTGCTTTAAATGACTGTACTAAGACCAGTACCAGCAATCGCGCTCCACATGGACGAGATTTTCGTCAGATTTGTTGCCTTCAATGCACTGTCCTACCCAATTTGATTGATGGCGTGTATAAGAAGATGCCTAAGTTAGAAAAAATTGCATCCTGCATTTCTTCAAGATTTCTGAGTGAACCCATGACCACCGAACGCGAGATTGACGCCTTGGTCAGAGAATTTGAGCAAGACGGTTTGATCACCTGCTCTAATAGGCTGCCTTCCATAGCTCACTGTGAAGCCACTCCTCCAGCACCACCACAGCTGATGCAGACACGGTCTGCCAGGAAAAAGTCTAGAACTGAAATTTGTACCAAGCGCAACCAAGACCGGCCACAGCAAACAGGGAAAACACCAGTGGCTCATCCTATGGAGCCCTCTAGTTCCGCACAAGCCCCGGTCGGGGGAAGGGAGAATATTCTGCCACCACGGCCACCATATCTACCACCTGTTCGCCCAGGCACCGCGTTACCCCAACGGAAAAAGCAATTTACATTAGCCACACCCTCGTTGCCACCAGGAGTACAGTTGATCGGAAGTATGACAGGGAAGATTGATCGGCTTAAGTACAGCGATCACGACACCAATGACCATGGCAAGTTCCCACAGTTTGAACCAGTAGAATACTTGCACCGCGTCAAGTACCCCGATCATAGGGTCACATTACTGGAAGTGCAAACATGGGCTGCGGGCCTGGACAAAGCTGGCCTACTCAAGCTATTTAACATTCCCCATTTCAAACGCGGCATCCATGTGACTGTAGTGGCCAAGTAGTTACTAGCCCTGGTGCATGACGGCTATTTATGGATAGGGTACCAGTAAATTCCTATTGACGCCGCCCTCATCCATAGGATCACAGGTTTACCCATGGCAAGACCTGATCCGGGCACCGAATTTCCGTCCAAACATGACGATACAAAGCTCGCGCAAACCATGAAGGAGCGGTTTGGCCTAACAAAAGGGAAACAGGGGTATCACACTTCCGTGATTCGGGAGCAGCCCATTCAGTTTGCAGCTCAACTCTTAGCGTGCAAACTCATACAGAAAAGCAGGCCAACTGAAGTACCTGCCCCGCTTATCTGGATTGCTATGAACTGCGCTGAGGGGTATACTTATAATTGGGCTGGATATCTTGCGAAGGAGTTTTTGGAGGATGCCGGCGATGCGCAAGAAAAAGGTAGACCTTTTCATTATTCCTGGTTGTAATCCTTATTGCATTAGTTGGGTGGAAAGAACCCACTAAAGCCCAGTTTGTAGAAATAAACCCTGGCACACCTGGGGCAGCGAGGTATGCCTCCCTATGGATATCCTCAGATAAGGAAACCCAGCAGATGATGAACACTGTGTTCATATTCTAGGCTATGAGTATTCACTATGAGATTGTGCGAACACCTCGACTTACCAACGAAGTGTTCTCTCAATAAGAGGGCGTCGCGCACTTCAGTGCTGATATGCATCATGTCTTCATTCAAACTCGTGCAGATCCACAATGGCAATGCTTCAAATTACCATATGTAGTCACCGAATCAGATATCAGGTGGATAGTTCAGCACTGGCCAGCCGAATGGCTGAAAGATTTAGGAAAAAAACCCTCTATTCCGGTTCCCCCAACCACTAATATTGGCGCAAGTACTAGTCAGATGCAACAGCAAATCCCATTGGAAGATAGTGAAGACCTCAGTGATTCGCAGAGGGATGACGACGGACAGGATGAACAAGATGGGCAGGATGACCAGGATGGCCAGGATGGATAGGATGAGGAGTCGGTCAATACCATATCATATCCTAACCCACAAACGAAGCGCAAGTCACCAGAAGTAGCAGAGGTAACCAAGCCGCAGTCTCGAAAAAAGGCAAAAGCGTCGAAGGATAAAGATATTAAGGAAGAAGCCACTGTTACGCTGGATGTGTTGGAGCATGCCCTAGAACAATCTATGTCAGCACTTACTAAAAAATGGTCAGAGTTTGCGGAACTGCATCTTGCCGGGCTCTCAGGTATCGCAAACAGGGTATAAGAGCTAAAATACCTAGCAGTAAAATCAGCACACAGTATGGCGACAAGTACCACTAAAGCACCCACGCACCAGGATATTAGGCAATGGCCACCTAGATATCACCAGGCACAGGTACCAAGCGCAACTCTGATACAGCCTGACACCGAGTCCCGACCCCAGACGGATATCACCGTGGGGCTTGATTATACAAAGATGTCTGTGTCAGAGATGCAATTCTACCAGCTCACGATTACAAAGGAGATCCATGGCCGAACCCAATTGTCCCAAATCCAATTGGAAGACACCATCAAACAAAACAAAACCTTTGTAGCACGCCTCAAGGAAATCGCACAATAGAAGAACGAGGCTGAACATACAACAACTACGTTGATGCGAGCATTGGACGAGGCATGTCGGAGTCTTTCTGACTCCGACATACAGGGCACAGAGGAACCAGAACAGAGAATCGCTAAGCTACGAGACTATGCTCAGTAGTCCCACAGTGAGGTTGAAAGGATGAAGATAGAACACCAGCACCAAATAGAAGAACTTCAACTGCGCATTCTTCCTGAGACTCCACCAGAGGCCCGAGAACAGCGCCAGCAGGACATCAAGGCTTCAGCAGCAAAAATATCAGATAATGTGGCCACCGTTGCAAAATTAATGGAAGACAACATAGAAGCATGGGCGAACCTACAGGACCATCCAGATGTAGGTAAGATCCAGTAAACCATCAAGCTGCGCTAGGATGAATTAGACGCAGTCAAAATAGAAATCAAGACGCTGCCACCTATGCAGAAGATGGCTAAAGTGAAGCGCAGCAAGGAACTTCAGCAGGAAATTGAGTCCTACAGGAAGAAGGTAACGATGCTGGAAAATGTGCTACAACCCCTGGTTGATGAAGCATTAGAATTGACCAATACTGCGGAAATCCAGCTCAAAATCTTGAAGATCTATGACACTTTTGCGCAGGAAAAGGCTGACACAGACTCATCTTCAGTACTACAGGAATTGGTGGAAAACGAGAAAGCCACTGATGATATACTGCATAATCTCACCAGTCGCTTCCAGACCCTCGCGCAGTAGATTATCCCACCAAAATCCTCACAGAGTGTCCCGGGACGGACCACTAGTGAGTCTTAGGGGCCTGTTGGGATGCATACCCTAAGGATTACCAGTTTTGGTAACTTCACGGTTGTTGGTAAGCGGAGTTATGGGTCAAGATAGTCTTAGGGGTGTTAGGGTAAGTCAAAACCCCATTTTTGTAATAAACCCGTGGTTTAAATCTAGGGTTTAGGGTTTTTTGGGGTGCCCATGGTTTAAGACCATGGTTTTGTAAAAATGTGCAGTATAAATAAGCGCTTGTGTAAAGAAGATAGGTTAGGTTTTATGATGAAATAAAGATTAAGGCGAAGCTAAGATTGGTTTTGTAGAGAAAGGTTAAGTCCCAGCTGTGTGCGTGGACGACCTCTGCAGCTGTGTTCGTAGAGGGTTTTTGTAAGAAAGATTGAGGAACGACCTGCAGCTGTGTGCGCAGGGGCCTGCTACTGTGTACGTGGCCTTTTTAGGACTGAAAGGATCTGCAGCTGAGTGCGCAGATCAAATTGTGGTTTTGTAGCAAGTTGAATAGAACAAAGTTTGTGGACGTAGCCCCTACACTGGGGGTGAACCACGTTATATCTGGTGTTGTGGTTTCTTGTGATTGCTTCGATTTCTGTTTCTTTATGCATTAATAACTATATACATCTGATAAGTAGATCACTGCTAACATTTAGCTTCGCTGTGAATTCCCTATAGTGGGTTGAGCAAGTCACGACTGTTTATTTATTTGCGAAGTTGTATGTGAATGAATGGTAAAGCTTGTAATTATTTTTTAATAAGGTTATTAAAAGGATAAGGTACAGTAATCCCCCTCTTTGCTTGCAGAAACCTGATTCTGCGGCACCCCCATAGTGGTTTCGGGTGAGACTGCAACCTGCGCGCAGGTTGTTTCCGAAAGGGCCAACTCTTTGGGTCTTTTGTTGGTGCGCATTAAAGGATTAAACTCGGGTCTGCCCTTTTAACCAACACTCCCCCCATACGTGTGGCCTTTCAGTTTCCCAAATGTTTCTGGTCCCTATCTTTCAACGCACATTCATGATTGGTTGGGTAACTACCGGGCCCTTCAGAACTCTGCGTTTGCTGTTAAATGGTCCGTATTCCTCCACGCCGTGTCATTTTGATCGCTCCTCCACGCTCACCTGCAATCGATCGACAAGCATCATCCACTGGGATTACATTATAAACAAAATAGTCAGATCTACTCATGAAACAACCAGCCCGCAAGGAAATCACCAGGCATCGATACCACTACCTCGACCATATCGAGAAACTTAATGGAGGCTCAACAATACTTACATCGGATGGGTAGACCACTCCACAGGTGGGAAACATCATTAATCGGACATCGGAAGGATGGTACGTCAGAAGCTGAAAGGATCTCCCAGCCGAAACGGCGGACGAGACAAAGGATGAAGGCAAGCGACGAGGGCGGGAGGAGGCTAAGTCAGACGTCGGCAGACATTAGAATCGGAAGTTAAAAGAAAGTCCCAGCCGAAACGACGGATGAGTCAGGGCTACGGACGAGCGGCTTAAGGTTAACACGAATCGGACGTCGTGGAGATTCAGAGAGTTGGACGCTAAAACGATCTGAGAGCTGCAACGGCGGCGGAACAGAAAACTCACAGCCTCCGATCTGAAATTAAAAAGAGGCCCAATCGCAAGAAAAATTCAAGTGTTCAAACAATTTTAAGGATCAGGCACAGCTAGGTTCACTCTTTCTCCGAAAGGCAACTCTGAAGAACAAAGATTTTCTTTTTTTTTTACCAGTAAACCAGACATCCACGACTCAAACCGAAACTGAACAAGGCATAAATAAACCGGCTGACATCCATATTCAAACTGAAATGAAAAGAAGACAAGCCCATGAGGCTCAAGAATTTAACGATCAAACCAAGCAGAAATGATGAGGAGGGGCCCAGAATTTAAATAAAAAATAAATTTGGGGAGAACAGTTGTGGCAGCAACAGAAGGGTATCACAAATACTAAAATGGCACCATAATCTTGTTGTAGGACAATAATTTCATATGAAAAGGATCATTTGATGGAATGGGACCCACACATGGTCCATGAGTTCTCAAGGAAAACACTATGGATTCAAACTATCTATTTTGACCTTGGACCATGTATAAAATTATTATAACCATACTTAATGTACTAAACTCAAAATGGCCATCATATCATGATCATGTGACAAAGATTCCCTTTACAATACTTTTCGTCGTGTCTAAGGGACACAATGATTTTTCATGAGCCCCATAGAAAAACATTATGGTATAATACCCTACATTTTTGCATTAAACCACATCATGGGCACCAAGAACCATTTCTAGCATTCTAAACTTCAAAAATATATCCCACTTCCAAGCCAAAGATTCCCTATGGAGGGCTAATATATTGGTTTGGGATCACACACATGGACCATATATCCATAGTAAAATGATATAGTGTAATTTCCTATAATTTTCATTATACCACATAATGGTCCTCAAGTTCCATCCCTAATGTACCCCTCCTTAACGTGTTGGCCATATCTCACATGTAGGAAAAGGATTCCCTACACTAGCCCTATGCAATGATGTGGGTTACTATGCAAAGAACATTAGCCCCATAAGAAAATGTTATATCCCAACAACATGGTTTTTGTTATCAAATGAAGGATTAGTGACCAAGAAAAATCCATGATGGGACGAATCTCAAAATAGCCACCGTATCCCTATCACAAGAAACATATGGACTAGGGCCTCATGAATGGCTTATGTAGAACCCAAAAGCCACAGGTTATGGACTAAAACTCTAGATCTTCACCCTACAACATGAATTGGGTAATGAGAACCATCCTTGGTGTACTAAACCTTCAAATGTGATACCACATTTATATGCCAAAACTTTTCTTATGCATGGGATATGTTGTGGGATTTTCAAATGTGATATAACCACCACAATAAAAGTCCAAATTCTCATCACTTTTAAGGGAGATTTTTTTAAATATCCTTAAAAGGGATCTTTAGGGGGGTTTTGAGTCAACCCCCCTAAAAAAATTGATGACAATTGGACTTTTGACAGTGACTTTATAACAACTGCCCACACAAGTCCAAATTCCCATAACTTTTGTGGTAGATTTAAAACAACCAGCCCCAAAATCCCAATTATCATGTCATTTAGGGGAAGCTTTCAAACAATCGCCCCCAAAAGTCCAATTATTAAGAATTTTGTGGGAGGCTCTAAAACAACCTCCCCTAATGGTTTATTTATCGTTACTTTTTATTTTTTTTGGGGGGGGGTGGGTTAAAAACATCCCCCAAAATTCCAATTCTCAGGACTATTTTTTTTGGGGGGCGGGTTAAGAACCGCTTCCAATGGCCGATTTTTTTTGTTTATATGGGGGGAGGGGGTGGGTTTAGAAAAACCATCGTAAGGTAAAACCTCCCTGAAAATGTCTTTATGGGGGGTCTTTAAAAATTCCCATACAAAAGTCATGAGAATTGAACTTTGGGAGTGGTTTTAAATCAACCGCCCCCAAAAGTCTAATTTTCATGACTTTTTTTTGGGGGGGGGTGGGGGGTGTTTCTAAAATTTACCTTGAAAATTACATTCAGGGGGCTTTCTAAAACCCCACCCAAAAGTACTGAGAATTGGAAATTTTTTTGGGGGGTGGCAGCAAAACCGCCTCAAGCCCAACCCGTCGCCAAGAGGGTATTTTGTTGTAGTGTCACTATCAGGTTACAAAATAAGCTTGCATCAAAACCCAGTTAATAAAATAGCTTCCAATAAATGTTAGCCGTTTGTCCTTGAGACACTTTCCATACCTCTAGGGAACATTAGAGACTATTTCTCCATTGTTGCATCCAAGTATGTCATCATTTTTTAACCTCAAAAAAGAAATGCACTGTTTAAGAAGTATTTTAACATTAATAAGTTTCCCAATATGATTTTTCTTCAAAACATCTGAAATGTCTTGATCATGAGAAAAAGAGTGCCTTCCCTTATCATAGTTTTCTTAGATCCAAATTAGGCTACATCAAAACCCAATTAATAAAACTCCAACCAAAACACATAAAAAATTGGCCAAAAGTATTTCCTCGGTCTATCCATCCAGATGTGCACATGATGGACAAGAAATAAACAGACGAGAAAACCATACTCATCTTACCATTACAACCTTCATAGTTTCATGGAATATATGTTATTCCTATAGTTGCTATGGACTCTATAATTGTTGTTTCAATATTTGTTGGATCTTTATTGGGCTTATTTACAGTAGATGCTTGCCTCTGAAGGAACTTCCTCACTTAAAATATGGTACCTTCTAAATATTTATTAGTTTTGTGAAGAGTAACATCTGACATTTCCACACTTGGACACCCTGCTCTCTTTTCAGTTGCATCCTTCTTTATAACTTTCATTGAAATATGTTCTACATAGTGAGGACATATCATATAACGATGTCAAAACATAAAAGACATCTGGCCTAAAGGCTATCAATCAAGGCATGTGCATGACGAACCGTGAGGCAGAAAATGAGAAAACCACACTTAGTTTACCAAATATGGATGCATCAAATTTTAATTAACACAACACCTATCAAAACACACAAGGCACTTGTCCAACTTCCCAAACATGCGCAGGATGGACCCTCAAACAACAAATGAAGATTACGAAATAATCTTGCATCAAAACCTAATTAACAAAATGTCTATCAAAATTTGTAGACAAATAAGTATGCCCAATTTGCAGAGAAGTACAAATGTTCCATCGTGCAATAAAACAAGGACGCACACTATCACATGCCCCAATTTTCAAAAAAATTTATGTTTTAAGAAACATTATGTTACATTTTACGTTAAAGTTTGTAATTAATGACCAAGTAGGGTTAAGGATAATTTAATGTAATTCTTGAATATTTTATTAATAAATAAATGAGAGATGAGACAACAACTTAGGGAAGCGGTTAAATGAGTGTTTTACTAGTCACTTGATGGAGAAGCTTGAGTTGAGAGAAGATTGACACTTTTCATCATCCTCAAACTACTTCTAGCTATTCCAGGTGGAAAATTCCCTATTTTTGTGGTCATGTTCCCCAAGAAAGTGGAACAAGAGCAGGTGGCTCATTAAGTAAAAACTGACCCAAAAGACCTATGCATGTTAATAAAACTTCCCATTGAAGATAGCTGAAGCTGCTCATTCTAGATTTGTGAACATTCTGACTGAATGGGGTGCACAAGAAAATTCAATGGAGGAGACTAGCTGAAGTAAGTTTGAGTGGAAAAGTGCCGAAGACCTAAACTAGTGCAGCTATTATAAGCTGAGTTCATATTGCTGTATGCAGAAATGATTGCTGCTGAAAACTAAATAGAGTTGCAGAGGATTACTAGACTACATATCTCACCTAGAACTTCTACCAAGTGGATCCAGAGACAAGCTCGGGGGTCCTGAGAATTGCAGTCTAGCTTTTCTCCAGGAGGTGGTTGGGAGGAATAGGTTCCTTAAGTTGTTGTCACCTCATCTATTTCTCTAGGTTCTATTTAATTTATCTAGCTATCTAATTGTTTATTGTTATCTGAAAAGTTTAGTTAAGAAGTGAGATATTATGCTTCTGTCCTTTTTGTTGCTAGGATTAGTTAGGAGACATGTATGTATAGTGAGAATATAGTTAAAGTTATGAACTAGATTGATTAGGGTAAATTAATTATAGGAATTTCTATATTTACTGATAGATAAAAATTACCTAACTGTATTTTTCCATGCCTTTTAGAAAAGGTAATATTCTAGTACAATAGGTTGGTTTAATTTTAGATAAATAATCGAATGAAGTATGCATGAATGTAAATTTCTATATTCTATAGGTTCTTATGGATGATTTGTATGTATGTTTCTCTTATTATTTTAGATATTGTTATTTAGGGAGAGTACTGAAGCAAAATAAACACATGGGGGCGTCACTTACGGACAAATATGATATCACATTCGTTCATATTGGGGGGTTAAAAATCAAAAAATTCTAAACCAATATATTGACCATATAATAAGGGCATAAGGGCTTATATTATTTTTTCTATAAATACCCCAATACGTTGGGGCCTTTTTTATTGCAAATACTCACCAGATGCAAATTGTTTTCCCAGTGGAGATCCAAATGGTTTTCCCAGCGAAGGGAGCATAAGAGCACAAGAACACATCAGTCCTGGTTTTCATGGCCTACATCGCTGTCGATTGAGGATGAACAAAGAGAACAGGAGCATAGGCACACATTAGTCCTGGTTTTCATGGCACCCATTGCCGTCGATTGAGGCTGAAAAAAACACCATGTGATAGCCCAAGTATTTTTATTACAGGTAAAGGAGGAGATTGAGCAAATTTGTTTCGTCGACCAAATACAACCATGGAAATCTCGTCCACCAAGTAGGGTTAAATATAAATTTGCATTTACAATGAATTTTGGACTAATCAGCCTGTTTTGGATTTAGTGTGTATGGGTATACTGGAATCGAGCATGCCTTACCAACCCCTAAAACTTTCATTTGTTAAAGGGATATAGGAATCTTCCCTTCCCCTTCCAGCCGATGCTAGAAAATGGTCAGGGTAGCGAGGGTGTTCCCATCGTAACAGAGATATTCCTGTTGTGTTTTTATTTAGGTTATAATGATGTAGCCTTGGGAAGATAGGACATAAAGTAACAACACGCTCAATAGGATATAGAATTAATTTCTTATGAACTCACCTAAGGTTATAAATTCCTTGGCCAACTCTATTGACACTTAAGTGCAGTTGCAGAGATTGGGGAATTTCATTCAAATTGATCGTCGTCTAGCTATCAGTGAAATTTGTTTCCATGGTTTCTCTTTGGGATTTGAATTGATCTGTGAGCTACTGATATTAAAGGAAATTTCCAGTATTTAAATTGATAGCTGTAGAAAAATCTCTCTACCTCTCCACAGAGTTAAGGCCATGGAAACCTCTAACTTGAAACCCCCATTGGTTTCCTCATCTCCAACCAAAGAGGGTGAGGCCTTAAAAAATTGTAACAATAATTCATGACCAGTTTACAACCCCATGAATATTTACATGGAGTTTTATTTTTCATACTAGATGTACTAGATTAAAAATATGTTGAGAATGATGGAATTTCTTGAACCAAAGATGACACGCACCACTTTGAGATTACTCATCTCAAACAATTGGTTTCTGAAATGAAACACCAAGAAAATATATACTTGCAAAAAAAACTTATAGACTCCCCCTCTCCAATTCAAAATCCTGAAAATAAAATTTTGTAAGAGATGAGATCACAGTAGGTCTTACTTAAACAAGAAAATGAAAGGAAACAATAAACCCTTAACTCTTGGGTTTAGGCGGTTCGAAAAAGGGAACAATCCCCCTTGCTAAGGTTGAAGAGGTGATACAATCTAGGTTGAATGAAGAAAGCCTCCGCCCAATTCAAGAACTTAACCTCATAGTACGTGGGATCCCCCCTCAATATGGTCTGTGTGCTAGTGAATGGTATGCAAATTAATATATATATATTTTGAAAATATGAATATTTTATGTATGTTTGCTCAACAATTTTTTTTATCTGGTTTTTTCCCAATTTTTGTCTGGTTCTATTTCCTAGGGTTGGCCGGTTCAACCACCATTCTAGTTCTGATAAAATTGGTTCAACCATGTGGTCCATATAGGTTTCCTGCAGTATTTTTCACACCATACTAGTCTCTTAATACGCAAATTGGCCTCTGGCGCAGATCCTTATATAGAACGATCATTATTGGATACACTTTCTCAAAACTCTATTCTCTGGTCCTCCATATGAAGCTTTATGGGGAACTTGGGTAGAGACAACTTAGAGATAGAGGATAGGTTGGATTTTTGAGAGTCCTACATAAAGAGTTTTCTCATATCACTAAGGTAAATTGAGCCAAAACCTCTAAAGGAGATGCAAGAGAGGTGCCTTTTTTCACATGGTCCACCAGGTTCTCTCTTGTCAACTCTTTTCAGTTAGGATTCTCAACATGGATCCACAAAATGTGCCTCTTTTTATCCTGTTGGGTTGCTTGTTGATGTCTCCCAACTATTTGTAGACTTGTAGTGGACCTTTCCATGCCTCCATCTCTTGTTAGTAAACTGAGTAGAGTTTGAGTTGCTAGTTCTGTATATCCACATTGCACCTTTGGCTCTGAGCTTTTTGTCTCAATATCTTCAGCATTGTAGTTTGGATTTTTATTTTGAGACATTTTTTTTTTGGTATCTAAAATTTGGTGCAATATCTTCAGCTCTATAGTTTGGATTTGTATTTTTGAGAGACTCTACTTTCAGTCTCTGAAATTTGATGTCTGATTGAAGTGAATGTTCTTTTGGTTTGTTATTGACTCAACTTTCGTCAATGACTTTACCTGCTACTGTGCAAGTTTATGTCTATTGGTTTTGATGTTCTATTGAGGGGATCCTATCTCAATGATAGGGATATTTTATTGAGTTGGAATTCTCACCAAATTCCTTTTATTGCAACTACAGATGTGAATGTAGGATTAGTGATGGATTAGGTATTTGGTTTGATTTGGGTTGATGAGCTCGTTCAAATTTGTTATATGCATCTTTCTGAGTTTGTTGGAGCCTTTGCTCAAAGATGACATTCTGAGTCTCATAATGAACTGACCTCAGTTAACCATGCATCTGGATTTAGAAAAAGTGCAGTGTTCTCTTGACCCTACCATATTCTGAAGCAGATGGCAAATAAATTCCTGCATTTTCTGAAACCTCATGATGTCCTTGCTTGCAAATTTGTTTTGTAGGAAGATTTTGATTGATAGCATATAATTAGATCCAATAGGCAGATCCAATTAGCATTTCCCCATTCCCATTCTCATCTTCATAGATTGTATTCAATCAAGCAAGCCCAATGAACCTAAGGGACTAAAACATCTTGCTATAAGTATCTTCTTATTTTAAGTTTCCTTCATAATTACATGCAAAGAGTATAACTTAAGATCTAGAAAAGAGCATTAGTACCAAAATACATGTTTAGCACAGTCATGGATCTGTCTCTTTATGTTCCTTGTTTGCACATAAATCATCCTTGCAAAGCCTCATTCCTTTCCTCAAAATTGCTGCTAACATTCTAGAGACACTTTTTTTAGAACTTTCTTATGTTCACAATTTAATCCTTGGACCTTGGTTGATTAGGGGCTTTGCAATTAACTAACAATTGCTCAATTTCCACCTACATACACTTGCATTTGACATAATAGGTTTATATAAAAAATTATAGTTGTGTACTTACAAAAAAACTATTGGGAACATCATTATTGATTGGCCCAAAGTATTATTATCAATGGAAGAAAGGCTCATTATGAATGGTGGCAAGGCCTCACATACATCAACATCCAAAAAATGAAAATAACAGTGGCATGCAGGCTGGCGCAATATCAGTGGCTTGGATACTACATCATCAACACAACAAAGCTGCAATAAAGGATACCACTGTCTTCTATCATGTGGAATATAGATCCAATGAGATTTGGAGGTCTTACAATAACCAAAAAATATATCCATGATTCTTGAAGGTTCAAACTTAGTCCTATTTTCATCAAGCATACATGGATATAAACATGACAACCAACTATACCAAAGAGTGATACTTGAGGCTTATCACCATTGAAGGATTCCTTCAATGTTCTATTCTTCAATATCTTGTGACTCTAATTAGAATATAGATCATTTTGTTGCATGCATATGCCCATATACATAGGAACGAGTCCATGTCATGGGTAATTGTTTTTGTATTATCAATTATAAGCCAATCCTTCCTCTCTACAATTAGAAGTCAATCTCATGGTGCACAACATTTCTCTATCCTGCCCCATTTCAGGTAGATCCACTCAAATTATTTTATCTGCCCAGAAAACTCAAATTTGGAAAAGGTACAGTTGTGATGTAGAGGATGTATCTTCCAGTGGTCCCAAATGTAGGGAGTTTACATGTGTCCCAAAATGTAGCAGTCTTGCATGCTATTGAAGGTACATGTTCCATGAAAATTTTAGTGAACAAATATATAAGTGGAGGTAGTGAAGGAAGAGTGCAAAGACTACTTGGAAGAGCTTTGCAGATGCTCTTAGAAAATCAGAGGATTTTTTGATGCCAAAGGGAAAAGAGGTTACAAGTTCAGTCAACCAAGAACTCGTTGTGAGGGCCTTCCTTGCCCCAAATTCTATGGAAGAACATTACTAACTACCACATTTGTGAATTTTTTTATCAAATACCCAGTTGATGTGAAGAAATAAGTCAAGGAGTGTGTTATACCCAAATCTTGTCACCACAAAGTGATAAGACCTTTGACTTACATATTTTCCCTTAATCCCACCACTTGGAGTGGAAACCCATGTTATTTGTCAATCTTACATGAAAATACTCAGCACCGCTCTTGTCTTGTGTCCCATGAGCGGTACCTTGCTTGCATCGCCTGTACCCTGTGTTCCATAAGTGGTGCCACCACATATGGCCTTTGGTACATAAGGTTTTTTAACCTAAACCACTTTGTCATAAGAGGAAAAAATGGTACCCAGGATAAAATGGGAAAAAGAGAAGTTTCTTGAGGCTTATAGATTGTGAGAATCATGTCCTCCCTTATCCCTATCATAGTTGGTCAGTTGAGCTAGAGATCCCCCATATTAGGATCTTAGAGGCCACCTCACCCACAAATCTCTCAACCATCCCTATCCATTGAGCCTTATAAATACAAGCTCATGTCCATGGTTGAGGGGGAGAACTATTGAGGTATTGTTATACTGTTGGATTGACCACTTGGCCCAAGCCATTTCAGAGCATAGAGAGCAAAGTTGGCGCTTATGGGGATGAAGGTGCTGGTTTCATGGAGATGCATATCGAAACTAAGGCTTAATTGGTTGTAAACTTCTCGATTCATCTTAATGCAAAGCTGATTTCTGTCCCACATTACTGTTTTTTTGATTTTGCATGTAAATGTTGTTGGATTCCTTAGTCACTGACATGGATAAATAGATTATGTTTGGTTCGCTGTGATGTGTTTGCATGTTTGATCTAATTGCAGGTACAAAGGTTCACTATCGAAGCAACATTCCAGGTGTCTATGACATCCAGGGAGGTTCTTCATCCTTTGTTGTTCACTCATTTGTTTTGGATCTGAACCATTCAGACCAGAGGAACAACTTCCGTCTCCAGAAGATGAAATATCCCTGCTTACATATCTAGAAACTCC
>LPNX010805318.1:445084-473079 GCA_001517045.1 Pseudotsuga menziesii
CTCAGTCAATTTTCGTTTGAAACTTCCAGATCTATCCAGATCTGAATTATTTCAACCTTTTATGCTCTTTTTTTTTCTCAATCTATCATTTTTTACCTTGATCTGATCTTTTTCTAACTTGATCTATCGTTCTCCTTTTCGTTTTGGATCTATATAGGGAACCACACATGTTCTGTTGGCAAGAAGCAGTGCCACCGCCTGAGTCAAGTTATCCATAAGCAGTGCCACCACCTGAATCCATTGAGTAAAAAGTGGTTCTACCTCAAAACCGCCTATCAGCAACTTCATCTGGCAGTGCCAGGTAAGCCCTTTTCCAGACTTTGTATTTTGATTTTTGTGTGTTTTTGGCTTACTTTTTGATGAAAATGAAGTGTATTTAAAAAAAAAAATTGCTCCCTCATGGACGCAATATATTCTACAGTCGCTTTGATTGTTATATTCTTTCTGCATTCAAAGAGAGTTTGTGTTTCTTGCATTCGATTCTACGTTCTTTTCTTTTCTTGAAACCTCTTGCTCTTTTCTATAGATATTATTCATTGGAATTGGAAATATACATTTCATTTTCAAGTGTACGCTTTGGTTTGTTTTGGACTTGGAATGCATGAGTGATCCATGTTGTTTTGAGTCTTTCCTTGCTTGGGGTGATTCTTGTTTCCTTTTTTATGCTGATTTTTTTCACTGCTTGGTAGGAAAGATTGGTTCTTCATTTCCTTGTTTGTTCCAAAGAGAAGTTTTAGTTTTATCTCTCCTTTGATTTATTCGAAAGCATTGTTGAACGATTTTCTTCTTGTTTTGTGCATGATTGTTCAAAATTCTAGATCTTACTTTCATTAAGAAGAAATATCTATTTTAAGCTTTGCGTGCATTAGAGTTAGATTTGTTTGGAAACGTTAGTGAAATCATCTTTCCATTAATTTTTTATGCATCTTTTTCAAGCATGAAAAGATAGGAAACATTTTTTTATTTTATTTATTTATGTTATATGTTCTCTAGATCTCTTTTTTATTTTTTTCTTTAAAAATTGTTTGGGGTGCATTGATATTTCACTTTTCGTTAGAAAAGATAGAATTGCATTTGCATTTGGGTGTGCATTTTTGGGAATAAAAGTAAATCTCTCTCCGTCTCTTAGGTAGAATTTCATTGAAGAGGAAAACTTGCATTATCATATAGATTAGTGTGCATCTTCTTTAATTTCAACTTTTCACTCCATGGTTCCACTAAAACGCACAAGATAAAATTAACGGTAGTACTAGGTTAAAACTTTTTGCAATTTGAGTGATAAGTTAGAGATGTGTTCAGGCATCGTTAAGCGTAGGAGCTGTCATTACTTGTTCACATTACATCCCAGGACTCGCACAGTTCTTCCACATACCGTCGGTATATCGAATGGCCTCTCACGTAACCTTGAGGTATATAGAAAGGTACTTCACATACTCAATTGTATATTGGAAGGCCCCTTGTGTATGGTTATGCATTAGACAACACTACTACTTATTTGAGCTCCCACGTAGCTTGTGTACGTTGGGAGACCCTTTTAGGAATCCTCAAACCATATGAGTTATCCTATTGGACTCTCCTATGAGGTTCCTCACTCTTATCAACTCCTTTCACATGTTTTCTTGTTTCTTTTAGTTTGAGTAGTACTTGCTTGTGCATGGTATTTAGGGGGTTATTAGAGAGTTTAGAGATGACATCCTCATCTGGGACTACCACTCAAGAGGTCCCTTTCAAAGGTGTACCTTTTGTATTCCCTCCAAGTGAAGGCATTGGTCCTCCCTTTATTGCCACTCTAAATCTTCCTGGATTAACTATAGGATTACCAGTCTGGCTGTTTATTCCAGTAATTCCTATTACACCTAATGTCTCAAATGTCACCTCTCCTCTGGGAGAGGATCGACCTCAATCTAATCCCTCTCCTTCTTCGTCGGTTTTTGCTTCATCCCTTTATTCTTATTTGCTTGAACAAAGCTCTATGGTTAGTAGTCATGTCGATAAGAAGAATATTAAAGGGAAGGGTAAAAAGAATAAGGATAAGAAAGAGAAAAAGAAGCAACCATATTCTTTTGATGGTTCCCGTTCTAAGAGAACACTCGTAAAACCCAAGTTCCCTTGTAAGATTTTCAGGGGGGACCACCTTCTTAAGGAGTTTCCCAGTCTCCCTCGTGTATAAGAAGAGTGGTCTAAAAGGTCCAAACCATATGTGTCATCAACCTCTAATAATCATGTTGACGATACTCCCTCAACCAGTGACCGATTGGTAAAAGATTGTAAGGGTAAAGTCTTGTATCCTTGTTTGATATGCAAGGCTATGCATCGTACTTTTCTTTGTCCAAGCATGGATGAAGCTTCGTGTTGGTCAAAAAATATTACTCATCATCAACAGGTGATTCCAACAAGTGATAGTAAGTTATGTTGGATACGTCTACCATCATACACACTCTTTCGGGCAAATTGGCCTAGTTAAACCACTATCCTAAGCTTAATTGACATCAGTGGAGCATTAATTACATCATCCCAGTCACTCCCATGCCTACCTACAGTCAAGGAGGCTAACTGGAGCACTCCAGGGGTGATCTATGTGAAATTAATGCACCTAATTGCTAACTAGTGGTTACTTTCAGTTCAACCATTCAGTTATAGTCAGTTGAGGCACCTCCATTCATTAAATTTATTATTTAATGATTATTTATTATTATTTAATGAACTGGAGTCAACAAGGCACCTCCACTAACTTCTGATAGTCAGTTCAGCTCCAGTTAACCTCATCAGGGTTTATTGGAGTCATGCAGGACTAGCACTTGATGGTTGGATTGCTATGACATGTGTTTGATCTCCTTCAGTTGAGATTCAGTCATTTATTGCACTTCAACTTCAGTTAGGGTTTAGCGAGTCAATTAGGGTTTTGGTCAAGTGGTTAACTGAGTGAGATTGCATGGCAAAGAGTCAGTTAAGCTAGACTCACTCATTGAATTCGAATTATCCCTTAGGTATTCAAATTATTCAGTCAGTTAAGCCATTTCTCTGCATGGGAATTGTAACCAATTATTGTTTATAAAATATACATAAAGGAAACCTATTTTGGTTCCAGCTATTTCCAATTCATGAGTATTTGTTAATAATTCTTCGATGATTTTGATTTCTAGTTCCTAGATCATGTGCAAGAATTAATATGGTATCAGATCTTACGGCGGAATGAAGAAAAATCTCTCAAGAACAAGATTTTTGACAGATTTCTCCATGGAAAGTGAGCAATAGCTCAAAATTCCAGCACTACACAAGAAGCCAAGGCTTGCTACTTAATACCCCAAGTAAAGAACTTGTTGATCAAGCTTGCTTGATTGACTATGATGGGTGTGATGAAATCCTATAATGTGCATGATATCCGACCTTACGGTGCCCCTTTTATTTTTATTTCTAGGTTTTACCAGGTACAACTTCAAATGGACTCATCAATCCCTCTTCTCACCCCATTCACAAGCTATTCGGAATGGAAGTTGAAGATGATTGCATCTCTGAAGAGACGAGGTCTTTATGAGGTGTCTATTGGACTTGGAAGAGAGTCTTATGAGAATGAGAATGACTGGCTAAATGACAATGATAAAGCTGTTGGAACAATATGTCTAGCCCTTGATGATAGCTTGTACTACCTTAATCTTGGTTCTACTGAATACCCAAAGGATCTCTGGACAAAATTGGACAGAACCTTTGGCAAGCACAATGAGGATCATAATAGTAATTTGGAGATCACAGCCAGCACGACAAGAGTTCTTCACTCAAAAGTCTCAGCCTCTACTCTCTCTGATGAAGTTGTTCAAGATGAAGATGAAGCATAATCTTCTACACATTCAATTCGAATTGAAGAAAGTTTCCATGAAGTGACTCCTTCTCCTGATGCTCTGGAAGATCATGAGATCTCTGATATCTCATCTTCTCATATTGCTGAAACAGAAGAAGACATTTGAATCTCTGATATTGAAGAAAAACACTGCTGCACTTCCATGCAAACATTCACCGGTGATTTTCCTTTGAATTCTGTGATAAATTTACCAGTAATTGCTTCCAAAAGTGAAGAGAAATTTGATTTTTCTCCCTCTAATGTTGCTGCTGGTGTGAAAATATGTAAAAACTTGGATATTTTGGAAGAAATATCAGATTATAAGAGTGACACATTCGCTCCCCATGATCTAGATCTTCCAGCAAATTGCTGCAGGATTGCATGCACCAAAATTCAGAATTTTGAAGAAGAAGAAAACTGTGCATCTACCGTTTCGGTTGACCATAATTTTGGATCTGATATGAACCTTATTGGATCTTATATGATCTTATTTGGATCTTATCTGATATTTATTGGTTCAAAATTTCAGGTTCATAAACCTTCAGTACTGCTTGTAGTTGTTCTCATCAACGGTGTGAAGAGACAAGTACCGCAAGTCTCCTACGAAACTGCTGCTGGGGATTTGAATTCATTTCATAGTTTTGGATCTGTTGTGAAATTATTTAGATATGATTTACATTCTGATATTATATTATTTGGTTCATATTTTAAAATCCAAGAGCTTTCAGCCATGCTTGTAGCTGCTCTCACCGATTCTGGTGTGAAAAATCAAGTACCGCAATTCTTCTTCAAATTTGCTTATGGGGATTTGGTGTTAGTTTCCTCTTATGAGGTTGATGATATTTTATTTTGTGAATCATTAGATATTTATGAATATGTATCATATTATGGATCTCAAGCATTCACTCTCTAGAGTCCCAGGGATTCTCTACCTTTGGTCACAAGCTCATCTCCTCACAGAACTAGTAAAGAGGAAGACATTATGCATCCGCTTGGACACTTGCTCCTAAGATTTGGGGCTGATTTTACCACTCATGGTTTTCTGTTCAGGGCTGCAACATATCAGTTTCTTGAGTGTTCCACACATGGTTCAAATCCTCAAGAAACTTTGCTCTCTCTTCAGATGATTTCAGTTGCTCTACATGGGTCCAGTTTTCACCGTGCAGCTGTTTATATTTCTGATTCAGTTGAGTGCATTGTTTTTATTCCAAAGTGGAAGATTACTCGAGAAATATTCATTTATTTTGGATTCATAGGTTCACATGCACAGTCTCAGGATGCTGCTGCATAGAAGAACCAAATTCTTGATTTACTGCTTAGTTTGAGGGGGGGTATTTTTCCCATGAGGTTTTCCCTGTTTCCTTGGTTATATTAAGCAATTACTTTATTGTACAAGGTGACCTATGGCATTTGTTTCCAAGGCCCTAGCATTTTTATAAATCTATGTTTTCTAACTCTTCCTGAGTATAGCTTAAGGGGGAGTGTTGGAGACATCTACCATCATACACACTCGTTCGGTCAAATTGGCCTAGTTAAACCACTATCCTAAGTTTAATTGACATCAATGGAGAATTAGTTACCATCATCCCAGTCACTCCCATGCCTACCTACAGTCAAGGAGGATAATTTAGCCTTCTCCTACAATCAAGGAGGCTAACTGGAGCACTCCAGGGGTGATCTGTGTGACATTAATGCACCTAATTGCTAACTAGTGGTTACTTTCAGTTCAACCATTCAGTTACAGTCAGTTAAGGTGCCTCCATTCATTAAATATATTATTTAATGATTATTTATTATTATTTAATGAACTGGAGTCAAAAAGGAGCCTCCATCAACTTCTGATGGTCAGTTCAGCTTCAGTTAACCTCATCAGGGTTTATTGGAGTCATGCAGGACTAGCACTTGATGGTCGGATTGCTATGACATGTGTTTGATCTCCTTCAGTTGAGATTCAGTCATTTATTGCACTCCGACTTCAGTTAGGTTTTGGTGAGTCAATTAGCGTTTTGGTCAAGTGGTTAACTGAGTGAGATTGCATGGCAAAGAGTCAGTTAAGCTAGACTCACTCATTGAATTTGAATTGTCCCTTAGGTATTTGAATTCTTCAGTCAGTTAATCCATTGCTCTGCATGGGAATTGTAACCCATTATTGTTTATAAAATATACAGAGAGGAAACCTATTTTGGTTCCAGTTATTTCCAATTCATGAGTATTTGTTAATAATTATTTGATGATTTTGATTCCTAGTTCCTAGATCATGTGCAAGAATTAATAAGTTATACCTCAATCCCCCACTGGTTGACCAAGTGATCAATTCAGTTCCATCTATAATTGATCCCACTCTTCCTTCGGAGAGTGAAGTGGTCAAGTCAATATCATTTCCACCCGATCTTACTCTTTCATCAGAGAGTGTTAATATTGAAGTATTCTATTTGACCAAATATTCATCTTGTTCTTCTCTTCCAATAAAGAATGAACCAAAACCTACTGAAGTTTTTATGCTTCATTCTGATTGTTCTCGAAAAGAGGAAATTTTTTCTGTTTCAATAGAACCCTCTACGAGTAGTGAGGTTATTTCCTTTGAATGGAGTAACCTAATAGTCTAGTCTCGTCTTCATTCGAGTGTTCCTTTCCAGATAGTTGTGAATTTTACTGCTAGGCGGATACCTCGCACCATTGTTGACGAAGGGGCTTCTGTTAGTATTCTATCCTCAACTGCTTGGCAAGATTTAGGTTCCCCTTATCTTGTGCTAGCCATTGATCAAATACTGGATTTTAATCGTAGGCCTATTGCACCTTTAGGGGCCCTTTCTTATTTACCTATTACATTAGGAGGGAAAACTGTCTGTATTGATGATATGGTGGTCCAAGGTCCTTTATATTTTAATCTACTCCTTGGACGTGATTATGTTTATTCCATGAAGGTTGTTGTTTCCACACTCTTTAGAGTTATGCATTTTCCCCATGATGAGAACATTGTGACCATTGATCAACTTTCCTTTGTTACACCTGACCATCGTATGACTCCTACTAATCAAACTGCCCTGAATTTTCTGCATGTTCTTGTGATTCCTTCCCCTTCTTCTAGTTAGCTTCTTCCCATCATTGATAAAATGGGAGGCATGGCTCTAGCCTATGGAAATCATAATGGAGATAAGACGCTAGCTTTTACCTAATGGGGGAAACCTACCAACCTCTGGATATCATGTTGGATAGGAGCAGGTTTTAAAGCATAGTTTACTTTTGGTTTGAAGCTTGTTAAAAAATAAAACCACTCCTTAAGCATAGTTTACCTTTTGGTTTCAATCTTGCATAAAAATGAAACCATGTGGTGAGCAAAGTTCCCATTCTGTGTCAAGCTCGTTAAAAAATGAAACAAATGACTCGAAGAAAAGTTCCCATTCTATGTCAAGCTCATTAAAAAATGAAATGGATCTCCTCAACCATAGTTTACCTTTTGGTTTCAAGCTTGCATAAAAATGAAATCATTCTTGAGCATAATTCATTTTCTATTTCAAGGTCGTTAAAAAATGAAGTAGGTTTCCTTAAGCATAGTTTACCTTTTGGTTTCAAGCTTGCATAAAAATGAAACCATGGTCCAAGCATAGTTACCTTCTGTTTCAAGCTTGTGTAAAAATGAAATAGATCCCCTTCCCTTGATTTGAGTCTTCCCTTTAGTGTTAGAACTCGAACCTTCTTTTCACCTGCCTGATTCTCGTTCTTCCTACTCCCTTGGAGAACATTTTCACATAGGTAACTAGGTTTTTAGGTTGGGTATGGAAGAAGAATCATCAAATGAAACGAAGTTTGGGGGCATGTCGAGCTGCTAGAAACCATGCTAGGGGTAAGATTCGCTAGCAATCATGCTGGGGGCAAGATTCCAACCTCTATATATCATGTTAATGGGATTTTCCAAGCATAGTTTACCCATTGGTTTCGAGCTTGCATAAAAATGAAACCAATATTCGAGCATTCTTTCCATGGATGTTTGAGCTCGTTAAAAATAGTAAGATGGTGTTGAGCTTACTTTTCATTTTCCGTGCTCTGGTTAAAACATGAAAAGTGGTTTGAGCTTAGTTTATTACTTTTTCGTGCTCTGGATTCAAACATGAAAAATGATAATACAGTCCTCTTTAAACTCTTTTTAGGATCCCTAAATACGAAAACATTCTCAAGTGATATTGTCTTCTTCATGCTCGTTAAAGCATTCGAAGAGTCATCTTTCCGACGGTAGGTTATCTCTTTTTCGGTTTGGATAGACTATTTACGAAAAAGGAACACTCCATCCAATCATGACTGGAAGAGTTCTCTAAGGTATGATTTTATACTTTTTCGGGCCTTAGGGACTAAATCATACAAGAAAGGACCCCTTTGGAGTCTTCTTCCATAATCGTTCAAACTCTCTAAATGTGAATGATACTGATTTTTATTTCATTGGACTCGTTAAATTAAACATTGGCAGACCCATTTTTGGGAACGAACCCCTCCTCTCTCATGTTTGTAAAATATATGAGTTTGGACTTGTCTTCGGATGAGCTATACCGATTGTTTGTTACCCTATTTGAACTCGTAAAACCGAAAAGAGGCACTCATCAATCATGATGGGGAAATGGGAAGGGAATCATTTTGCAAATAAATGGCAGTAGTTTGTCGTTACCTTTGAACATGGCACTTGTCTGCATATCATTTCAGTAAATTGGGTATTTAGCTGATCTCTGTGATGATCCACTTTCATAAGTCATGTAACTCCTTTGAGTCTTTCAAAAGAATTCATTGTCCACTGTCGCATTGTGTGTTTGTCCCATTCAGTCATGATGCCAAGTCTTGTGTCGTGCCACCAGATGTTGAAAGGGAAGTTGAAGAAGTTTACCTCCGTAGTCAAAACAGTGTCTGTGTCAGTACTTTTGAGTCAGTATTGTGGTTACTACATTCACATAATTCCATAACTATGTTCCTAGTTTCATGTCGTCGATGTCAGACTCATCATGGCCCTCCTTTGACTAGACTTTTCCTGTCGACATCAGCTCATCATCCGGGAAATATTCTTAGAAACAAAAACTTAGTACCTTGAGATCTGTATGCCTTAATGACAGATTCTCTCACTCTCGACATAGGTTCACATCATTTGACCTTTGATCAATAGAATCAACTAGGTGTTCAACATCAGGACATCTATTCACACTCAGTATATTGTACTAGGATACCTTGGAAATCATTGACATCAATGGTGATATCCCTCGCACTTGTTAATGGTTCACATCATTGGCCAGTAATCAATTGGTTTCTACCATGCTCGAATTTAGATCATTGTAATCACATGGATAGAATCATACTTTGTGGAAGATGAGACGAAGACCCTAGGTATTTGTTTAAAGTGCTTATTGCTTTTCCCCAGTGAAGTCTCCAGATTTGTAATCAGGAATATTTCACCTTCTGTGGATAGAAGTTGTTCCTCTGGTCTAAATGGTTCAGATCCAGAACAAATGAGTGAATGAAAAAGGATGAATACCCTCCCTAGATTTCATAGACACCTGAAATGTACTTCGATAGTGAACTTGTGTACCAGCAATCAGATCAAACATGCAAACACATCAAAGCTACCAAAACATAATCTATTTATACATGTCAGTGATTAAGGAATCCAACATGCGAAATCAAAACAACAATAATCTGGGATGGAAATCAGCTTTTCATTAAGATGAATGGAGAATTTTACAACCAATTAAGCCTTAGTGTCGACATGTATCTCCATGAAACCAACACCTTCATCCCCATAAACTCCAACTTTGCTCTCTATGCTACCAAATGGCTTGGGCCAAGTGGTCAATCCAACAACATAACAATACCTCTATAGTTTTCTCCCTCAACCATGGACATGAGCTTGTATTTATAAGGTTCAATGGATAGGAATGGTTGAGAGATTTGTGGGTGAGGTGGACTCTAAGATTGTATGATGGGGGATCTCGAGCGCAATTGACCCACTATGATAGGGATAAGGGAGGACATGAGGCTCATGATCTAGAAGCCTTGATAAGATTCTCTTTTTACCATTTTACCCAAGGTACCTCTTTTCTCCTCTTATGAAATAGTGGTTTAGCTTAGAAACGCTTATGGACCAAAGGCCATATATGTTGGCAACTCTTATGGAACACATGGTACATGTAGTGCGAGTAAGGTACCACTCATGGGACACAAGGCAAGAGCAGTGATGTACTTTCATGTAAGATTGACAAACAACATGGGTTTCCACTCCAAGTGTTGGGATTAAAGGAAAATATTTAAGTCAAAGGTCTTATCACATGGTGGTGACAGGATTTGGGTATAAAAGGATGCTGCCCAAAACATGACTCTTAGAGGGATACGATAAATGAGAGCTTTTATGGAACAAGTTGTCACTTCAAGGTGAAAATTTCAGATCTATTGGAGCATGTCATAAAGTAGGAATCTATAGTACATCAGTATTTTTGAATCATAGACACAAGTAACCAACTCATGGATATAGACCAATACAAGGTAGATCCATGGGAGGAATAAATAAGCATGGCTACTAGAATACAATGTAGATTCATGTGATAGAGGACTCAAACTTGGACATAGATACCAGACATACAACGTATATCTTTATAATACAGACACAAATTTGAGCATGGCTATGACCATAAAAATGTGGATCCATGCTAGATATACAAAAAATCCATCACAAACTGGGGAAAGCAATGAGCGCTTTAAAAAAATACCCAGGGTATTCATCTCGTCTTCCGTAAAGTATGATTCTATCCATGTGATTACAATGATCTGAAGTCGAACATGGTAGAAACCACTTGATTACCGGTCAATGATGTGAACCAATAACAAGTGAGAGGGACATCACCATTGATGTCAATGATTCCCAGGGTAGCCTAGTACAATCTACTGAGTGTGAATAGATGTCCTGATGTTGAACACCCAGTCGATTCTATCGATCAAAGGTCAAATGATGTGAACCAATGTCGAGAGCAAGAGAATCTGTCATTAAGGCATACGGATCTCAAGGTACTAAGTTTTTGTTTCTAAGACTATTTCCCAGATGATGAGCTGACGTTGATGGGAAAAGTATCGTTGAAGGAATGCCATGATGAGTCCCACATTGATGACACAAAACTCGGAACATAGTTATGGAATTATGTGAATGTAGTAACCACAAGATTGACTCAAAAGTACTGAAACAGAGACTGGTTTGACTACAGAGGTAAACTTCTTCAACTTCTATTTGAACATCGGGTGACACGACACAAGATTTGGCAGCATGACTAAATGAGACAAACACACAATGTGACAGTGGACAACGCATTCTTTTGAAAGACTCAAAGGAGTGACATGACTCATGAAAGTGCATCGTCACAGAGATAAGCTGAATACCCAATTGACTGAAATGATATGTGGACAAGTGCCATGTTCAAAGGTAATGATAAACTACTACCATTTATTTCCAAAATGATTCCATTCCCATTTCCCCATCATGATTGATAATGGCCTATTTTCAGTTTTATGATTTCAAAGCGGGTAACAAACACTCGGTATAGCTCTTCTGAAGACAAGTCCAAACTCATATGTTTTACGAACTTGAGAGAGGGGGTTCATTCCTAAAAATGGGTGTGTCAATGTTTAATTTAACGAGTCCAATGAAAGAAAACTTTGTATCGTTCATGTTTAGAGAGTCTGAACGATTACGGAAGAAGACTCCAAAGGGGTCCTTTTTCGTTTGATTTAGTCCCTAAGACCCGAAAAAGTGTAAAATCATACCTTAGAGAACTCTTCCAGTCATGATTGGCAGGAGTTTTCCTTTTTCGTAAATAGTCTATCCGAACCGGAAAAGAGATAAGCTACCATTGTAAAGATGACTCTTCGAATGCTTTAACGAGCATGAAGAAGACAATATCACTCAACAATATTTTTGTATTTAGGGAGCCTAAAAAGAGTTTAAAGAGGACTCTATTATCCTTTTTCATGTTTGAATCGAGAGCACGAAAAATTAATAAACTAAGCTCAAACCACTTTTCATGTTTTAACCAGAGCACGAAAAATGAAAAGTAATCTCAACACCATCTTGTTGTTTTTAATGAGCTCGAAGATCAGTTGAAAGAATGCTCAAATATTGGTTTCATTTTTACGCAAGCTCAAAACCAATGGGTAAACTATGCTTGAAAAATCCCATTAAAATGATATACATAGGTTGGAATCTTTCCCCCAGCATGATTGCTAGCGAAGCTTACCCCTAGCATGGTTTCTAGAGGCTCAACATGCCCCCAAGCTTCATTTCATTTGATGATTTTTCTTCCCTACCCAACCTAAAAACCTAGTTACTAATGTGAAAATGTTCGCCAGGGGGGTAGGAAGAACGAGAATCAGGCAGGTGAAAAGAAGGTTCAAGTTCTAACACTAAAGGGAAGACTCGAATCAAGGGAAGGGGATCTGTTTGATTTTTACACAAGATTGAAACAGAAGGTAACTATGCTTGGACCACAGTTTTATTTTTATGCAAGCTTGAAACCAAACTTGTAAACTATGCTTAAGGAAACCTACTTCATTTTTTAACGAGCTTGAAATAGAAAATTAACTATGCTCAAGAATGATTTCATTTTTATGCAAGGTTGAAACCAAATGGTAAAGTATGATTGAGGAGATCCATTTCATTTTTTAACGAGCTTGACATAGAATGGGAACTTTGCTCAGAGCCATCTGTTTCATTTTTCAACAAGCTTGACAGAGAATGGGAATTTTGCTCACCACATGGTTTAATTTTTATGCAAGCTTGAAACCAAAAGGTAAAGTATGCTTAAGGAGTGGTTTTATTTTTTAACGATCTTGAAACCAAAAGTAAACTATGCTCTAAAACCTGCTCCTATCCAACATGATATCCAGAGGTTGGTAGGTTTCCCCCATTAGGTAAAAGTTAGCGTCTTAGCTCCATTATGATTTTCATAGGATAGGGTCTTCCTTGCCCCAAAGTATATGGCATAACATTACTAACTACAACATTTGTGAATTTTTTTTATCAAATCCCTAGCTGGTGTGAAAAAATAAGTAAAGGAGTGCAAAAATTTTACAGGCCATAATGGCCAGTGCATAACCAAAAGTATCAGGCATGGAGAACATAAGAATGGAATATTATGCTGCTACAGGCACCATTCTAGAGACCAAATGAATCATTGTCATTATTCTTACACGGCACTCCCTAACCATCCATCTGTGGTTTGTGATGTGAGAACGAAATTACTATGTGTCATTCCCCTGCAGCAGTTGCTTCTCAACTTCCAAAATCACCAGGGCCAACATAGGAACTCTTTCAGTCAGTTCCCTTTTTTCGGCTTGAGGATTACTATGGCGGTGCTCTCAGCACTCTTCCAACCCCATTTTTTAGCTAGCCACTATTCCATTTCAATTGCTTCAAGGGGATTTAGGGAACCATAGATGGAGCAGGAAGCTCTTGGCTCATGGTGCAGGGACTCCACACTAGTAATTTAGGATCTTGTGGCTGCCAACATCAAGCTCAATATTTTGAACTTGCACCATGATATGTAAATATAGGCTGACACACAACGACTCTGTCAACCTGTGAAAATTATCTAACTGCAGGAGCTCCATTAAAATTGATATAATTCTTATTTTGGTAGATCAAAAACAAAATTTCTATTCATAGCAAACTGAGAGAATCCACTGTTAAGTATCGTCAGCCTCAGTGGTTTTGTAATAATTAGTTAATTCTAATAAGTCAATGTCAAGGTTACCCATTACACCTGATTTTCTATGGCAGTGACATGTTCCCTTTATTGCACTTGGTAATAAGTTATCATTACTGTGGGTTACATACCATTTTGATGATGATTTTTCTGGTATTTGTGTGATTAATCTTCTTTTTTATTGCACTTTGTTTGCTTTCTATTATTGAGGGAAAAATTTTTAATGGAAGAGGAAGATTGTGGTCTACTACTATTTGGCATGGTTTTCAAAGATTCAGAACTCTGGCATATTCTTATATTATGCTCTACTTGGGTTTTTGTCAAGATCTTTCTCGTACTTTATTAGGTATACAAACATTACCAAATTATGAAGACGAGATGGATGAACACTTTAAGGAGGAAAGTGATACTGGAAAATATGTGTGGGCTGAGTCATCAGATGCAATTTCAAATAAAACACACAAAGCGGAACAAATTTAGGTATCCAAATCTTTAAATCTAGGGTTGTTTCATGCATTTGGTTTATCCTGGGATAGTTCAGATCTAATCCTAATTTTATGTTAGAGTAAACATTACCTTCATACAATAACAATCCTATCCATTTGTATATGCATTGGAAGTGTTCAAAAGATGGGAAAGGGGTTGTGGAACAATGTTAAGAAAAGTTAGTTTCTTTGCACTTAAAATGGGTTCGGGCATGCTTAATATTGGCAAAGGTAATAATTCAAACAAGTTGGAAAGTAGTTAGCATAGACTTTCAAAAAAATTCATACTGTCTGGGTGGCAGAACTTGGTCATGTGATGTGGTTAGTGAAGGGAAGATCATTTTCCAAAGGACCAATGGAAACTATCTGTGAAGCTAGTGTTTCCTTGTAATTACAAACCCAATATTTACTAGCTTTTTTTGCAACCTTACAGAATTCAACATTCTGGTTGAAACCAAAAAGTGTCAATTTTGAGCAGTGTATTGTTCACTCCAAAAGTTTTAAAACTAAGTTATGTTGACACTTCTTCCGACTCATAGCTTCCTACCAAATCCTAACAAACCAATATATTAAGTTTCCATTGTAATGTTGAGTCATGCAATTATTATTTTGTTTCTTATTTTCAAGGCCTGAGTTGGGTACAAATGGATACCTTATGGTCAATGCAAATGGTGGTTTGAATCAAATGTGAACTGGGGTATGTTTATCATGGCTATTAATGCTTGGGGTTTCCATTCATTTACCAATTCCTAAAAGGATTTTTATGTTAACTTTGGATAAACTGTAATATATGAACTAGGTCCTAATTTCTATTTTGTTTCAAACGAAGAATTGAGAATCAAGAGTTTCGTTTATGTTTTTGCATTCCACTTTGCATCTATGTGACATGGTTGTTTTCGCAAGAATCATAAATGAAACTCTGGTTCTTCCTTCTTTGGATCTTTCATTTTTTTGGAGCAATCCAAGGTATATTAGTCGTAATTCTTTTGCCATTCAAACATGGAAGTCCTTGAATTTGTTAAAATATTTATGGGTTATTAAATTCATATTTTCTGCATTGACTTCAAGAATATTTTTTATTGGAGCCACTTTATCAACACTCTAAAAGATGAAATGAACATTGTGGAGTCCCTACCACCTTCGTATGCAAAAGTTGAACCTTTAAAAAAATCTCTAGTATCCTGATCAAAGGTCAGGCCATTCACAAAAGTGCTTTTTGTTACTTGTAAAGTGTTTGTACTTAATCATTATGGTTTCTTATCATGAAATCTATTAATGCGGACCTCTTATTACAAGACATAAGTACTTCCCTTGATGAAGTAGCACAAGATCCTATATTTCACTCACATAGATTCTTGACTTGCCAATAATGGTATTCCTAGTTCCATTCAAAAGATGAGGTGTCGTGCAAATTATCAAGCTTTGAGATATATAACATCCATTGAAGAACTTGGAAATACTTTGGTGTCTAGGATGTGTAAGGATGGAAATTATTACATTACACTTCATTTAAGGTAGGGTAAATAACTTCATGATGCAGTGTACACATTGAAAAATGAATCAGTGATATGCTTATAGAGTCTGCCGCACATGTTTTTAACCTTTTGTCATGCAACATGTGTAGATATGAATATGTGTGCACATTATATTACATATATTGATTTGATAGTTTGCTTCCTTTACTCTGAAAATGGTGTAGAAATTAGAAAGACATGCTGTCATTCACTAGCTGCACGCATAACTTGACATCATAGGAAGCAGAAGAACTTCAGCAAATGAGATATGAATTCAATCACTGGAAGGAGAAATATATTGATGGTGAGGAAAAAAACACACAAGGAGGTTGTCCTATGACTCCTCATGAGACTGCACTTCTTTTGAAAGCCTTAGGATTTCCATCCATAACAAACATTTACATTGTAAGAGGGGAAACTTTTGGGAATGGAAGCATGAAAGTTCTATATGATGAATTTCCAAATATCTTTACCCATTCAACTCTATCTATAGAAGAGGAGTTAGAGACTTTTGAAAACTATCAAAACACGATTGCTGCATTGGATTATATTGTAGCTCTAGAAAGCAATGTTTTTGTTTATAATTATGATGGGAACATGGAAAAAGCAGTGCAAGGGCATAGGCAGTTTGAAGGTTTCAAGAAAACTATTAGTCCAGACAGGTACCTCTTAATATTTTCAAAGCTCAATTTTGTTACCATGCTTATAAATTCATTATTCTTCATAAAGTTTTACTAATTAGGTTGTATGAAAGGAAAAATATAGTGAAAATGACAGATAAGTTGGATCAAGGTCAGATTTCATTGAAGAAATTTGTATCCAAAGTGAAAAATTTACACTCTGACCAATAAGGAGCTCCTTATCCAAGAGAATCTAGGGATTTCCCAAAATTGGAGGAAAATGTCTACGCCAATCCCTTACTAGGTTGTATATGTGAGAAGCATTGAAGGTTGAACATGCATGGAAGATAATACTATGTATTGGAGAGCATCAGAATCATTTTCCAATGTTGTCATATGAGCTTCAGGAAGAAAATCAAAAGTTTGTTTTGCCAACAACAAAATTCCTTACTTATCATGCGGGAGAGAATCCTCTGCAACTAAGCCATGAGGAGAAAGATCGAAATATATTTTTTCATCTAAAAGTGAACATTTGTTTATACCTGGACACTACAGAAGGGTGGAGTCACATTACTTGGACAGTGGAGTTACATTGTTTGGGAAGTACGACGTTTAGAACAAGGGAAACATACAGGATATTGGATTCTAATAGTATCCAACTTGGTTTCAACTACCAGCCTGTATGAAAACATGCCTTGCAACTGCCATTCCTAGAGGTGGGGTATTTGTTCATGATGCTCATATATAGTTGGATGTGTCCTTTTCCCTAGTGTTTTGCATATTATTTGTCATGATGGAAAGAAATTCAAATTGCATCATATGTACTTTTTATTCAACTATACAATTGGTAAAATACATTTCATGTTCATTATGTTATTCGATGGGAACATTGATCATTGTTGTGTTCTTATATAATCGGTAAGGACTCAGGAAATAAAATTATGTTCTTGAATCTCAATTCAATTGTTGTAGAACAGGATCGTCTCCCATCTCAACACTTCATTTATCGTGTTCAAGAGTGATTTCCAATATGAAAGCATAATTATGCCTTCTTTCTGTATCAAGAAAAAATGGGATTCTTTTGCAACATGGGTTTTGCAATTAAACACCATATGCATGGGTATAGAAAACCGAGTTCATGAACTGCAGCCAGAACCTACCCATATATGTTCTCATAACCCTGGGGCTGTTTTTCATAACACAGTCATATATTTGTTATTAAAGGTCACTTAACAGAGGGATTGTTAATTAATATGAAATAAAGTATATAAGAGAAAGTACCTACAGTTTTTTTTTAAATCCCAATTTAACATATCTTTCCATTTAGTTACACTTTATCTCTAGTTACTTGCAATGTGAAATGGTTTGGTCGTTTCTTTTCTCAAGCAGTTATAATTAAGAGAAGATTAAAGTAGCTTGTTATCTACTTAAAGGAAGATAAAAAAACACAGTTGAGTTGCATTTAGTTTGATCATTCTTAATAGGATTCCTTGGCATGCAAATGTATCTCATGACATTTTTACCAAACCTATTTTGATTACCAAATTGTGAGAAGAGGTTTCACAAAGTAGGTTTGGTCTAGTGGATAATATTTTACCATATACTATTTATTACAGTCACATAAGACATATTTAACTTTGCTAACTAAGAAGTACATGATTTTTAAGGCCCAGTTTCAATCCAACCTCTTATATGGGCTCGCAAACGTATCTCCATGAATTCCCGTTGTAATAAATTCCTCATAGAGAGACCACATTACATACAGTAAAAGCATTTGTTTTTTTTTCTGTGCAATACATATCCCCAGGGAAACCCACTATGTACTTCTCATTCAGACGATGGTACCTAGGGTGAATTGGATTCTTCAAGGCTCAAGGCCAATACAAAAATATACTCATTAAGAGCTGAACATGAAACTTGAGGAAATTGATCTTGGGTGGGGAGGATAATACTCTTACAACTTCTTGAGCTATAGATGCAATTGACAATAAATGTGTTTTTAAGCTCATCGATATTGATTTTGGTTGGATGCTACGTTGAGCATCCAATCCCTCATCTGGTTTAGTATTTGGTCATATATCACTTTACCTACATTTTATGTGGAATTATATGTGGCTAGTAGTTGATGTCATAAATAAACAATAGCTTGTTTATCGAGGTAACCTAAAAATCATTATGGCATCAACCTTTCAAAGTTAACCAATACTTGGTCCATAACCCAATTATAATGGAACTTGTGAAGAGTTTTAACAGATTTGGAATGTGAATTTACTAAAATATGAGAAAGACATTTTAGAAGACGATGCCAATGCAAGTATTTAATTGTTACCAATGGGGTTTTGAACATCCATCCTTGTCAACTGTTAATCATTTTAAAATTTGGAGTATTTATGTGAGGCATGATGAGTATGTGACCATTGAATAACGCCCTGATAAGCATGCACTCTATATGCAATGTTACAAAATTTTAAACACAACGTTGTATGTTTTCGTCTTAAGCTCTGATCTTTTTAGGCACCTGGAAAAAAATGTATTTGATGTATATGTGTCGTAAACACACTATCAATGTTAATCATGTCGGAGGTCATCCAGTCATTATCCCTAGTTAGCACTTTGATTTGAACTTTTTCACGTTGTATGTTTTTGCCTTAAGCTTTGATCTTGTGTAGGCACCTGGAAAAAAATTACAAACTAGTGTTACTTTAGGAGATGAATGTGATCTCTGTGGTGTTGATCAATGTGGGTGAAGTAATGTGCATCCACAATATACATCGAAAGAAGAAAAGTGCATTGTAGAATGCATGTGGGGTATCATGTCAATATACTAGGTAGAAATATAAAGGGGTATAAAAAATGTAATGAAAAAATGGATACATGCAATATATAGTGAAAATAGGGCTTTTTTTTAAATTGGGAAGGAATATTGGGAGGGGGTTAAAAAAAGAAATTTTGGGAGGTATTTTCTAATATTTTTTAAAAATAGGGGTATTGTTTCATATTCTATGAATGAACGTGCTATGGCATGGTTTCACTAAGTGAAGACCCCATGAATAAACATAATTGTTTGTAAAGTTTTAAAGGTATAAAATAATAGTCTGTGTAATGGTTTACACAGTAGATAAAATTATTACAATAAGTCTATTATCTTATAATTAACAGTTATTTATATAAATAGGAATTAACATAACTATGATTAACTTTCAAAATAGTAAACAAGTTTTAAAAAATTACTAAATAAATTCATTTAAGTAGTATCACAAACTAGGGTAATTAAAAAATGAAGTAATAAATATGAACTCATATCAAGAAGGATTAGGGTTTATAAATTAACCTATTTAAAAGAATTGTAATATTTATATAAACCAAAAATTTATCACCCTCTTGGTGGAGGAACTGTTCTTTTCATCTCTAAAATACATTCAAAACCTATTTAATCTATTTCATACAACCATAAATATCGATTGGATGATTGGATGGACTTACATACTTTATTCATGAGTAACTATAATAAATAAAAACCTAACAGTATATTTTCAATCTCAGAGATTACAGAAAAGAATTAGGTTACTAAGCCAATTTCCTTTCCTCTCTTTTTATTTTACTGCAGAAATGATTACAGATAATAATATCCAAGTTACAATTTAAAATGCTAATGTCAAAACATTTAAGATATAATTTACATATAAAATAAATTAAATAGGAAATTAGTTAACCCCAAATCTCTGAAAGGTTAATTGCAACAAGAAATAACTAAAATAATTAAGTATTTAAAAGTCTACCCTCTTCTTAAAGAAAACACNAGTCAAGGCTTAAAATCCTGTTAAAAAAAGTATCATCACTTTAAACAAAATTTACAACAGAGAAGAAAGTTGTCTTAGCAATGAAATCCCTAACCTATCATTGCTAAAACAACCACTAGGGCTTCATAAAAACTGAACCAAACATCCAGTATCGGCCCCTGGCCTTTCCAACTTTTACATCACGACTGAGCTGAATACCCAATAAACCAACGAACTCCTTCAACAAAAAAACAAATCAACACTTTACACCACTGTAGGAGAACCTCAGTGAAACCGAGGCTTACCAAAAGAATTGCGTTGGTGGAGCCCCCTTCTCTTTGCATCCTTCAACTCAAGATATAGCTTTCAGATTGCAACCTGCAAAAAGTTTGAACATGAAAACAAAGAAATGTTACACCACTATTATTAATGGAAGTATTAAACTGATTAGAGAAATAATAATTAAAATGTAAAGAATCTTCATACTTGGTTCTATTTTTGCTCCTTGTTTTTGCATGAGAGACGTTCCAATAAAACCCTAGCCACCTTTCGGAGAACGATGAGCTTCAAAGAAGCATAAATAGAAGTAAAACGCAGCTCACAGAGTTTGAATATGAGTCCTAAACCCCATGATGAAGCAGAGGAAAATGCCACTCTACAGAAGGGACTATGAATACTTCTGACATCTGCATCCAATTCAAGAAGGACAATAAACTATTCAAGCCACACCACGAAAACCAAGAAGTAGTGCTCACCTTCTCAAGTCACGGTCACACTAGCATACAAAGAATAATGCTTACAAAGGTAAGCTATGGTAGATCAAAGGGTTTCCTCTACAAATCCTTCGATGTAGAGGAACAAAGATGGCATAAGGAGCCTGCAGAAAAAGGTGCAAGTTTTAACAGTGATAGCTTGTGGCCTTGAGCCTGCTGCTCTCACAAACTCACAGTAGTAGCATAAGGCTGTTATTCTAAAAACATAAACTACTAAATTAAATCCTTAACATGGAGTTATGATTATAAACAAATAAATATACAGAACTAGAGATTTACAAATGTTCAGTTCTAGTTACTACTATTTAAGTAACCGTTAGAAGTTATTGGTTCCTAGGTAGTGGCGACTACGAACATTTTATGTTACATGAAAAATTTTAAATTTTTACGAATTTTTGGAGTATTACATGTGGTATGAGAGCAGAAGGTTCAGACACTAGGACTGAATGTGGCTCAACTTGCATAGATAAATAGTAGATTTAAAATCATGCATACTGATTATTACTTTTCTTTTGAAATATTATTTCCACAGAATTTTTTCTGAGTTAAATTGCAGGTATGGAAATATTGGAGGAATATGCAGACGAGGAGTCCCCATTTACTGAACGAAGTAATTCTAAAAGAGAACCTATACAAGAATAAATAACTAATAAATATTCTAAATTATTACAAATGGTTAAAGAACTAAGAACAAAGATGGAAACAGTCAAAAAGGAAAATGAGAGAATTCTGAAAGCTCAGGAGGAGCTGAATCATATTTTAATGGAAAATTTTCATAATGAAGAAAAAGATAAATGAACAAAATCTGAAGATATACCTTATCAGTATAAAAATAAAATGTCTAAATAGCCTAAATTCGAAAGTAGCTCATCCTCTGAGATTTATGGTGATCTAAATAAGAAGAATTATCAATATACTACTGATAGTAGTGAAGATAATCATCATACAAGAAAGAGAAAATTTAAACCTTACAAAGAAATCTCAGGAGAATTTAAGAAAATAAAACCACGAACCTTTAATGGGGAAACTGAGAAAGGAGAGGAGGCTGAATCATGAATGTCTGGGATGAAGAAATATTTTCAAATTTATAATTATTCTAATAAGCTAAAAGCTAGAATGGTCATTTACAACCTCACTGGGAAGGCATATATTTGGTGGAAGGACCTAAAATGAGTAAATGGTATTAGGGAGAATAACATTAACTGGAGTACATTTAAGAAATATTTTAAGAAGAAATTCTGGTCAGAACAGTATTAGGAAGAGCGGGCTAAGGATTTTTATGAGCTAAAGCTGGGAACAATGAACATGAAAGAACTAGATAGTAAATTTTTAAGTCTGCTTCGATATGTTACCTACATTGTGGATGAGAAGCCTAAGGTACAACAGTTTCTAAGATGTTTACCCTTTTTAAGTCTGCTTCAATATGTTCCCTACATTGTGGACAAGAAGCCTAAGGTACAACTATTTCTAAGATGTTTACCCTTCCATATAAAGGATATAATTGAATATGACAATCCAAAAACTTTAGAAGAAGTGATGAGAAAAGTGAATTTCTGTTATGAGCAGAATCGCAAAAAGAAAGTATGTCAAACTGGAAGGCTAAAAGAACTAATAATTTTGAATAGAGGAGGAAACGTTTCGTACCTAACCGTAATTTTAGGAATAATAACACAAAATTTTCCTATTAAAAATTTCCAAGGGAATAAAAGTAATTCACAGTTAAACCCAAATGGTCAAAGAAATAAATAACCTGTTAATACTCATAGTAACTACACCAAGAATAATGAACAAAAAGAACCAGTAAATTGTTGGGAATGTAATGGTCCTCATTATGCATCAGTTTTACCCAACTAGAAGAATATTATTAGCAACATACATACAGTGTAGGAGGAGATGACTCACGGTGATCTAGCAAGGACAATGCCCAGGATCAATGCAACACTGGAAAACAGACATGCAGACTATCAAACTTCCATGGTGGAAGTGGAAGGTAATCTAAATCAAACACCTATATCTATTTTAATTGATCCAGGGGAAAGCTTAAGTTATATTTCTCCTGATTTAGTAGAAAAATACAAGTTATCAGTAGAAAATTTTGCAAGGTCATGGTTAGTCCAGCTAGCTACTAGCACAAAAAGAAAGGTGATTAGTTTCGTAAAGGATTGTACTATAAACATGGATCCATTTGAAACCTTCGTTAAGCTTAATGTAATACCTTTAGGTTGTTATTATATGTTAATTGGAATGGATTGGTTAGAACAACATAGGGTAGTCCTAAACTACTTCGATAAAATTTTCACTTGCGTAAATAACGATGGAGAAACAGTAAATGTAAAGGGAATCCCTAGGAAAACAGCTATAAGATAGATCTCTACTTTACAATTAAAGAGAGTTGTTCAAAAGGGTTGTAAAGACTCTACTGTAACAGTAATTAATGAAGAAAATACTAATAACGAAGATAAATTAAAACTGGAAGACATTCCAATCCTAAGGGAGTATTCAGATGTATTTCCAAAAGAAATTCTGGGACTACCTCCGAAGAGGCACTTAGACTTCACTATTGAGCCGGTACCTGGTGCAATGCCTAGCTCAAAGGCCCCTTATAGGATGAACAGATTGGAATATGATTAAATGAATTAAAATCACAGTTAAAAGAACTTATTGATAAGAATTATATCAAACCCAGTGTGTCTCCTTGGGGAGCACCCATTATTTTTGTTAAGAAGAAGGACGAAACTCTACGATTATGTATAGATTACCGTCAACTTAATAAAATAACTATTAAAAATGGATATACATTGCCCCACATTGATGATCTATTTAATCAGCTACATGGAGCAACTGTATTCTCAAAGATTGATTTATTATCTGGTTATCACTAGGTCCAAATCAAAGATGAAGACATCTTTAAAACAACTTTTAGGACCATGTATGGTGACTATGAGTTTGTGGTTATGCCATTTGGGCTTACTAATGCCCTGGTTGTCTTCATGTGTCTGATGAATAATGTAATGCATAAGTACCTTGATAAATTCATGGTTGTATTCATTGATGACATTTTAATTTATTTGAAGTCTAAACAAAAACAAAAAGAGCACTTAAAAGTTATTTTACAAGAATTACGCGAACATCCACTCTATGCAAAATTTAGTAAATGTGATTTCTTTAAGGATAAAATATAGTATCTAGGTCATGTAGTAACTAAAGAAGGGATCTGAGTTGATCCAGAAAAGATAAAGGAAATCGAAGAATGGCCAGTCCCAAAAGACACAACTGGCGTACGATCATTCATGGGGATTACTGGCTATTATCAAAGATTTATCCAAGGGTTTTCAAGAATTGCAAATCCCATAACTTCTTTACAGAAGAAAGGGAAGAAATTCGAGTGGAGTCAAAAGTGTGAAGATAGTTTTAAAAAGTTAAAAACATTATTAACCATTGCACCAATATTAAGAATTGTTGATCCTAATAAAGACTTTATAGTATGTACAGACGCATGCAATGACAGTTTAGGTGGAGTTTTAACTTAGGAAGGACACGTCATTGCATATGAGTCTAGGAAGCTGAAGATTCATGAGAAAAACTATGCAACCTATGACTTAGAATTGGTTGATGCCATACATCCCTTGAATATGTGGCGCGATCATTTAATCAAAAGAAAATTTATTTTAATGATAGAAAACAAAGGGTTAAAATATTTATTGGATCAACCTAACTCAAATGCAAGGTAAGCTAGGTGGTTATCTTTCCTTAGCGAGTATGATTTTGAATTCCAAAAAATTAAAGGAAAATAAAGTAAGGTTGCTAATGCTTTAAATATGAATGCAAAACTAAATTTTGTAGCAGCAGTTAGTACCTATAAAACAGATTTAGAAGAATAGCTAGAGGAAGGAGTAAGATTGGATGAAAATTATCAGAAAATACAATCAAAGGTAAGAGAAAATTTAATTGAAAGTTTAAGTACAGGGTATAGTCTAAATGAAAAAGGATTATTATTATATAAAGATATACTATACACACCTAATGTACCTAATATTTAGATGCTGATTTTAAATGAAATTCATAAGACTCCTTACTCAGGACATCCTAGTTATGAGAAGACTATAACCATGTTAAGAAAGGATTATTTTTGGACAAACGTGAAAAATGAACTGGTAGAATAAATTGCTAAGTGCTTTGAATGTCAGCAAGTAAAGGTTGAACACCAGCATCCAGTCGGGTTACTTCAGCCATTACTTATTCCTAGCTGTAAGTGGGAGATAATCAGCCTTGATTTTATTACAGGACTACCTAGAAATCAAAATCTGAATGACTCAATAATGGTAGTTGTCGATAAACTAAGTAAGGAAGCTCATTTTATACCTGTAAAAATAGCTTACAAGGCTGCTAATATTCTTGATATATTTTTAAAACAATTTTTTTTTGTACATGGAATACCAAAAGTAGTAATTTCAAATAGAGACCCTGAGTTTACGAGAAATTTTTGGAAGTCTTCGTTTAAAGGACTGAATACTACATTAAATTTTAGTACCTCTTTCCATCCTCAGACAGATGGACATGCTGAAAGAGTGAATTAGGTATTGGAAGACATGCTTAGAATGTATGTTAAAAAACAACCAGGTAAATGGGAAGATTACTTACAATTGCTAGAATTTGATTACAATAATCACTACCAAGCTTTAGCAAGATAAATTCCTTTTGAAATTTTGTATGTCAGGAAGTGCAATACCCCCATCTCATGGAGTAATCCAGTTGATAGGTTAGTATTAGGACCTAAATTGTTAAAAGAGATGGAGTTAATTGTAAAACAGGTGCAAGGTAATTTGAAAGTTGCGCAAGACCGACAGAAAAGTCAAGAAGATCTTAAACGAACTCAAAAAGGGTTCTAGGTTGGTGAACATGTCTTTATTAAGGTGAGGCCTAAAAAGAGTTGTCTAAGATTAGGAATTTGTGCAACGTTAGCACCCCAATATTGTGGACCTTTTGACATACTATCCAAAATAGGACAAGTAGTATATCAGTTGGCTTAACTGCCAAATTTGAAGTTTCATAATGTCTTTCATATTTATGTGTTAAAAAACAATGTACATGATGCTACTCATGTTATAAACTGGAACGATGTGCAGGTGGAACCTGAAGGAAATTTTCTGGTGGAACCGGATTGTATCCTCGAAAGGAAGGAGATCTTGCTTTGGAATCGCACCATTGGTCAGGTGAAGGTGCAATGGAAGCACCTTATTCCAGAAGAAGCCACCTGGGAATTGGAGAGTCATATGCAAAATGCATATCAAATTCTGTTCCAAGGAAATTGTGAAGACGAAGAATTGAATAACATCAAGGACGATGTTATAATTTAAGGGGGTGTGTATGTCACATGCCCAAATTTCCAAAACATTTTTTGTTTTAAGAAACATTATGTTACATTTTATGTTAAAGTTTGTAATTAATGACCAAGTAGGGTCAAGGATAATTTAATGTAATTGCTGAATATTTTATTAATAAATAAATGAGATATGAGACAGCAGCTTAGGGAAGCTGTTAAATGAGTTTTTTACTGGTAACTTGATGGAGAAGGCTGAGTTGAGAGAATATTGACAATTGGAAGCATCCTCAAACTACTTCTAGCTGTTGCAGGTGGAAAATTCCCTATTTTTGTGGTCATGTTCCGCAAGAAAGTGGAACAAGAGAAGGTGGCTCATTAAATAAAAACTAACCCAAAAGGCCTAGGCATGTTAATAAAATATTCCCATTGAAGACAATTGAGCCTGCTGATTCTATATTTGTGAAGATTCTGAGTGAATGGGGTGCACAAGAAAATTCAATGGAGGAGACTTTCTGAAGTAAGTTTGAGTGGAAAACTGTTGAAGACCTGAACTAGTGCAACTATTCTAAGATGAGTTCATACTACTGCATGCAAAACTAATTGCTGTTCAAAATTAAATAGAGTTGCATTGGATTACTGGACTACATCTCTCACCCAGAACTTCTACCAAGTGCATTAGGAGACAATCTTGGGGGTCCTGAGAATTGCATTCCAGCATTTCTCTGGGATTTGGTTGGGAGGAACAGGTTCCTTAAGCTCTTGTCACCTCATCTATTTCTTGAGGTTCTATTTAATTTATCTCGCTATCTAATTTTTTATTGTTATCTGACAAGTTGAATTAAGCAGTGAGATATTATGCTTTTGTCCTTTTTGTTGCTAGGGTTAGTTAGAAGAAATGTATGTATAGTGAAAAGATAGTTAAAGTTCTGAACTATATATATTAGGGTAAATGAATTATAGGAATTTATAGATTTATTGATAGATAAAAATTACCTAACTATATTTTCCACACCTTTTAGAAAAGGTAGTACTCTAGTACAGTAGGTTGGTTTAATTTCAGATAAATAATCGAATGGAGTATGCATGAATGTAAATTTCTATATTCTACAGGTTCTTAGCATGGTTTGTCTGTATGTTTCTCTTATTATTTTAGATATTTTTATTTAGTTAGAGTACTGAAGCAAAATAAATAGAACTGTTAGTAAATTTTTAAACGTATAAAATACTAGTTTGTGTAATAGTTTACACAGTAGATAAAGTTATTACAATAAGTCTATTATCTTATAATTAACATTTATTATATAAATAGGAATTAACATAACCATGATTAACTTTTAGAATAGTAAACAAGGTTAACACAATTACTAAATAAATTCATCTAAGTAGTATCACAAACTAGGGTAATTCAAAAATGAAGTACTAACTATGTACTCATATCAAGAAGGATTAGGGTTTATAAATTAACCTACTTAAATGAACTACAATATTTATATAAACCAAAAATTTATCACCCTCTTTGTTAGTAGGGGAAGTGTTCTTTTCATTTCTAAAATACATTCAAAACCTATTTACTCTATTTCATATAGCTATAAAAATCGATTGGATGACTGTATGGAGTTATATACTTTATTCATGAGTAACTATAATCAAGAAAAATCTAACAATATATTTTCAATCTCAGAGATTACAAGAAACAATTAGGTTACTCAGCCAATTTCCTTTTCTCTATTTTTATTTTACTGCAAAATTGATTACAGATAATAATATCCAAGTTACAATTGAAAACCCTACTGTCAAAACCTTTAAGATATAATTTACATACAAAATAAATTAAATAGGAAATTACTTAACCCCAAACCTATGAAAGGTTAATTGCAATAAGAAATAACTAAAATAACCAAATATTTACAAGTCTGCTTTATTCTTAAAAAAGACACAATATATATA
>LPNX010805318.1:474061-556914 GCA_001517045.1 Pseudotsuga menziesii
AAATCCTGTTCGAAAAAGTATCATCACATTAAAAAAAATTTACAACAAAGAAGAAGTTGTCTCGGCTATGAAATCCCTAACCCATCATTGCTAAAACAACCACTAGGGATTCATAAAAATGAACCAAACATCCCGTATCGGCCCCTGGCCTTTCTAAATTTTACATCATGGTCGAGTTGAAGACCCAATAAACCAACGAAATCCTTCAACAAAAAACAAATCAACACTTTACACCACTGTAAGAGAACCTCAGTTAAACCAAGGCTTACCAGAAGAATTGTGTTGGTGGAGCCCCCTTCTATTTGCATCCTTCGATTCAAGATGTAGGTTTCGGACTGTAGCCTTCAAAAAGTTCAAACATGAAAACAAAGAAATGTTACACCACTGTTATTAATGGAAGTATTAAACTGATTAGAGAAATAATAATTAAAATGGAAAGAATCTTTGTATGTGGTTCTATTTTTTCTCCATGTTTTTGCGTGAGAGATGTTCCAATCAAACCCTAGCCACCATTGGGAAAACAATGAGCTTCAAAGAAGCATAAATAGAAGGAGAGTGCAGCTCATAGAGTTTGAATCTGAGTCCTAAATCCCCACGACGGAGCAGAGGAAAATTCCACTCTAGAGAAGGGACTCTTAAGACTTCTGACCTCTGCATCCAATTCAAGAACAACAATAAACTGTTCAAGCCACACCACGACAACCAAGAAGTCACGTTCACCTTCTTAGGTCACGATCACACTAGTATACAGAGAATAATTATTATAGAGGTAAGCTGTGATAGATCAAAGGGTTTTGAGTCTCAACACAAACAATAAGCATACAAATCCTTCAATGCAGAGGAACAAAGATGGCATAAGGAGACTACAGAAAAAGGCGCAAGTTTTAACAGTGAAACCTTGCGGCCTTGAGCCTTCCGCTCTAAAAAACGCATAGTAGCAACATAAGACTAGGAAGAATGTGAATTTTTAGGGTTTAGTACACTTTTATATTTTCTTTGGTCAACCCAAAAACCTAACCCTCGTATAGCCACCACGTGGCTTGGTAAATCTTTTCAAATTATGGGTCATTTTAATATAGTTCGAAACCCTTACTCAACCTGCACAAAATAGTGTAAAAATAATTATTACCATATTATAATTCATGTTATGGATTTGTTAACTTGGTTTTATGTACAATTAATACATATTAAATAACATGGGAGGTAAATAGTAAGACTACTAGGGTTTTAGTATGGTTTAAAATATAGTAGAGATACTAGAAAATCAAGTATGGTTTTCTTTAACCTTTTCATTAGTGTAGGAAAACTTAATGAAAAAGAACTACATCAAGGATATTTGCATAATAAAAACACCTTATAACAAATTCATAAATTATAGCATTAGAAATTAACTATGAAAATTACATTTACAACTATTAAAACAAAATATGCCTACCTAGCATATTAAAATGGATAATAGAATTGATATCATAATTAAATATGCTAGATGTTGTATACCCTTTTAATAGAATCTGATGAAATGAGGAATTATACACACGGAATAAAGGATATTTTTCTTATAGACAATAATCAATCCTTTCTTACATCAAAAGTAATAACGCTATTGTTTAAGTAAAACAAGTGGTGTTAGTACATCTCTAAACAATAAGTGCTAGACTAGCTTAAAAATTACCTTATGCATCTTTGCACTCTTTTTATGTGAGTTCTCAATAAATATGCTTAATATTCTTACTCAGATCCTTGGTTTCTTTCTTGATTTACTCAATATCAGCAAGAGTAAGAATCTTGGAAATTAATTTTTAACATCAAGTAGTTTCAACAAGGGCAACTGCTAGATGAGATGCCTTTTCCTAAAGCTTCTTACATATTTGTTTTAACTAAAAATAGAATGATACAAAATAAACAAACAAGAGCTAGTTATAGTGAATTGGAAGAATAATTGAGTTAAGTTTGCTAGAAATGTTTACACTACTATCAACTATGAAGATCATAAATAATAAGATCAACGATACCTGTTTACTACTCAAGCTGTAAAACAAATAATTTAACTAGCATTTTATTTTCTGCTAGTTGAAATGATAATCTTGATCTAGAAAACTGGTAACAAAACTGGTTACCTGTTTAGAACCTGTAAAGGAAGTATCACTTCACTGCATTAGCTATAAGCTAAGTAATTCTCGATCTCAACTGAAGTTCTTTCCTACTTCATTAGACAGTAAAATCATACTTAGTATTAGGATTTGGACATAGGTTTCTTTTCCTGTTATTCTAAAAACATAAACTGCTAAATCAAATCCTTGACATGGAGGTATAATCATAAACAATTAAATATATAGAACTAGATATTTACAAATGTTCAGTTCTAGTTACTACTATTTAAGTAACCGTTAGAAGTTATTAGTTCCTAGGCAGTGGCGACTACGAACATTTTATGTTACATGAAAAATTTTAAATTTTTACGAATTTTTGGAGTATTACACACACTGTAGTGAAGGACACTACTAGGAAAGTTGACTCTTTCAATCCAGGCATGTGCTAAAAAAACAAATTTGACCAGCAAACATGCATAAAAAAATGCTTCCAAGAGATGAGCCTAGCGTTCCATCTTTGCGCAGGACAACCCTTTTAAGGCCACAACTCCAAACACCAACCAAAACAAGAAAAATGACTTTTCAAAATATATTTCCCGGCTTGTCAATTGTTAAGCTTGTATGATCGAAAACCACGGCAGTTGCATTTCACGAAAATGAATTTTCACATCTAGGCCTTAAAGTTGTTAAGAATTTTTTCATCCTTATTTTATCTCAGCAAAATGCATGCATCTTTTAAGAAATATATTATAGTTAACAAGTTGTCCAATAGGACATTCCTTCAAAATCAACTTAAATGTATTGATCATAAATAAAACAATTGAATACCCTTATCATACTTTTCTTGGAGAATGTAAACCCCAAGGGTAAACGGTGACTTCTCGACAAACCAAAGAGTTTGACAAGATCTTTGAAATCCTCATAAGATAATTCACAATTAAGAATGAGTCCCATGTGTGAACTAAACAACCACATAACATTCTATCATCTTCTATAATGTATCATATTTAACGAAAGTAAAAAGATTCCTCGAATCTTTTGTATTTTTGGAATAACGTTTCTCTCGTAACTAGGAATTGGGCGTACGTTCAACCATTGGAAAGGTATTGAAATTCTATACAACTTTGAAGTTTTGAGTTTTTCCTAATTCCTTACCATTTTTCCAGGGAGGGAGTTTTAGTAACTAAGCATATTTTAAAAGATGCTTTTAAAAAACATCTTTTAAAAGATGCTTTGTTACTAAAATTCCCAACTGAGAAAAACAACACGGAATTAGGAAAAACAAAAAACAAGAAATTTTTGGATAATTTAAATGCCTTTCCAAAGGTCCAAAGTCCTCTCAATTCTAAGCTATGAGCAAAACGATATTCCCACAATACAAAAGATTCCTGGAATATTCTGGTCTTTTTTCAAATAGGATACATTTTGGGCAAAATAAATCTTTATGCAACCTTCTTGAATTGATACAATAACAATGCATTGATGGAGCATTTAGAGAGAGATTTTATTTTGATCAAGGGACATTAACATAAGGGACAATAATCTGTATAAGGGTTTATGTCACATTTCACCTTAGCAACAAACAAATCATTACGATATATCCATGCTTGAACATATACAAATCATTTAACTATTCTAAAGAAAGTTTAATACTCAATTCATTTAACTATTCTAAAGAAAGTTTAAGACCTAATTCATTGAACATATACAAATCATTTAACTATTCTAAAGAAAGTTTAACTATTCTATTCTTAATTTTTCCTATATAGAAGCTATCTAATTTGTTACAACATACCTTCTCTTCCATGCCATACCTTTGATGCAATGAGTTACTCTGTCTATGTATTATAGATCCCAAGATAGGAAATGATCCTTGGGTTTCAAAGCCACAATTATAAAAGATAGTATGTAGAACAAATTTTTCCTTTTGTTCACCATACCTTTGATGGATGGGTCATTTTGGAAAAAAAAATATTTGCAAGGAATTATAAAGTTCTTTTTTTGGAACAAAATTATACATCAGAATGCAAATTTTTATTTGCACATATGATTTATAGTTTTTTCTTGCTATGTGTAAACTTTCCTTTCTATTTTTGGATTTCAAAGCCAATGACCATTGTCTATCTTCATATATGTACTATATATAGACATATCTTTGATGTCTTTCCTCTCCCTACATTTGTGCACTTTGAAATAGGTTCCATCTTTTTATAATGTAATATAATACTGTAAATTATTTAGGCAAGGACCATTAGAAATTTATCATGCTTTATATATATATTCATTTCCTTTATCTATGAGCATCTAGAGAAAGGAAAATCAATTATCAAAGAAAAGGTGTTGCATCAAAGTCAGTGAACCGAAGAGTTTGACAACTTTTAGTCCATTGAAAGGAAGAAACATCCCAACAAAACCTTTATATCCTCGCACTCTATCTTTAGTGAACTTCAACCTTTGTATCAATAGCTCCTTCCTAAATATCATCTTCTCCAATTTCAGTGAACCCTCAACGTTGTACATCACTTGTTAATATTTAAATATTGACAATATATAAACTCCTACTTATGACTAAATTTATAATAAAACCACGATAACCCAAGTTACACATGAAACCGATATGTAACAAATAGATCTCTATATAAATAAAGTATTTTAGAAAAATATGATAATATATTTAGAAATAAAACCTAATCAAGCCTAAAAGTAATGCGTTCATGGAGAAATGAGGGAGAGCATTGATGTTGATGAAGGGACATTAACGATGTTTTCTTCATCAACCCGAGCAGTGACGACCAAAAAAAATAACTAAGAGATCCCATGGTCGCTAAGTGTAAACACAATACACTTGGAAACAATCCCAATAGTGGAAATCCCTCTACGTGGAAACATTGCAAAACCTTTAACGTGAAACCTTCACCTCATTTTCCTGTTACCTAGCTACAAATATAGTATCTTTTTTAAGTACAAGTGACAATAATATGTATAAACGAATCACGATAACCCAAGTTACACATGAAAGCAATATATAACAAATAGATCTCTATAGCAATGGATTATTTTAGAAAACTATGATAATACATTTTGAATCAAAACTTGATCAAGCGTAAAAGTAATGCATTGATGAATATTTGAGGGAGAGCATTGAGGTTGATGAAGGGAGATCGACGGTGTGTTCTTCATCAACCGTATAGGCCATGAAAAAAAAAATATATGTAAGAGATCACATGGTACCAACGTTTAAACACAATCCAATTGGAAACACACATAATACTAAAAATCTCTCTGTGTGAAAACTTTGCAAAACTCTTAACGTTAAATCTTTGCCTCATTTTCATGTTACCTAGCTACAAATATAGCCATTTGTTTTAAGTACAATCAATATAATATGTATAACCATGGTTTATTTCACATTTCACCTTAGCTACAAACAAATCATTACCATATAGCCATTGTAAATATAACCATGGTTAAACATATACAAATCATTAAACAAGTTTGAAGAAAAGTTAACAATCTTGATTTTTTCCTTATAGAATCTATCTATGCTATTATAGCAAGTCTTCTCTTCACTACCATACCTTTCATGCAATGAATTACTATGTATTATAGATCTCAAGATAGACAATTATCCTTCGGTTTCAAAGCCACAAGTAGAAAAGAAAGTTTTTAGAACAAATTGTTCGTTTTGTTTACCATTCCTTTAATGAATGGGTCATTTGGAAAAAAATAAAATATTTTCCAAGGAATTATAAAGTACTTTTTTTTGGAACTACATTATACACGACAATGCAAATTTTTATTTGCACATATGATTTGTAGTTATTTCTTGCTATATATAAACTTTCCTTTCTATTTGCGGATTGCAAAGCCAATGACCATTGTATATCTTCATATCTATACTATATATAGATATATGTTTGTTTTCTTTCCTTTCCCTCCATTTATGTACTTTACTGGGATGATTTCATATACTATAATACAAATTTATTTTAATCTAATGTAATTTATTATCAATGTCTCTCCATCGCATCGTATTCTTTTTCCAATATTGTGGTCTTCCTTATATGTCTATACAAATACTTAATTAGTCTCTAAAATTATAATTCAAATTCTATTAACCTTAAATATTGAAATAGAAAATAAAATAGACAACACTTATATTGTGTGAACTAATTAGCCCTCATGGGTTGTATATCATTTGCAATTTTATTTTTTCTTGTTTTTTCAGGACCTATTCCACTCCACTAAAAACAACAACCAACACCTTATAGAAAATATGTTGACCAAAGATGTTTCCTCATTCCTTCTTCATGGTGTTGTCAACCTTTTCCCACTGGTACAAGTTCTCGCATTAAACCAACTGAACTTTCTCAACTCATCAACCATTAGATTCTCAGTTTCTATCTCAGATTTCCTTCACGAGCATGAGCCATTGCTTTCAATTATATATAATTGTAGCATAGAAGGTAGTAAATTGAAAGGAGGATGTATAATCAAAGTCACCCAATGTACATGAAATGTTGTACATAATGTAATGCATGATTCATTTCCTCCATACCCTTTTCCCATTTAATGGATTCCACACCTTATATGCAACAAATGTTTTTCTTCCATCCCTTTCTAACATACTTATTTTTACCAAGACTATCACATTGATTGTGCTTGAAGTTGTCATAGTGGATCCATGAATTACTGGAGAGCCTTCGTCTTACCACTTAGCTACCAAATTTCCCTCACAAAGTAGTTCCTCTCTTGCAGAGACCAACTTGCTTGAACCCTGCCTCACTTCACTTATCAACCTTGCCTCGATAAATGCAAACCGTTCCCTTATCGTATCTACTATCCCATTCACATCACTTACCTCTTCTAACAAATTTTGGAGCATTTAAGGCCAAGTCATTGCCAAGACAAGCATTCATGATTATAGAAATCAACAAGGCCCTGGAAAAGTTTTGTCTTTGACCTTGTTAATGCTTCACATGATGAAATGCATATCTTTGCATTCAATTAATTGGAAATTTCTTTGTATGACCAAATACAAAATTGAAATGGTCCACAAAGTTTCAAATGGACCAGTCAAAGTATCCAATCCAATATACAACCAACCATCACAAAATTTTCCTAGGTTCCTCCTCAACCTTCCAATCATGCTTAGAGGAATAGCCCTTGATACCATTACATTGCTTTCACTTTAAATCTATTCAGGACATCCAAACTTTACTTGTCAATTCGATGATTAACCCTCTTGGATTTGTAGTTTTTGTTTCACCTACATCAACTATACAAAATAGGGATGGTTCAAAGACTAGATGATGTATAATTGGACTTCAAGGCATGTCAGGCTACAAAATTGACATAACACTTTGGGGAGAGCACTGCCAAATTGAGGGAGCCCAACTTGCTAACCTTCAAGGGTTAGATACTCCTCCATCTTTAAAAACCAAAGGAGGTCATGTTATAAAATTCAATGGAAAAACTTTTGGAACTATCTCCAAAAAACCTATTTTTATAAACCCAAGTATTGAAGAATATGTCCTTCACTAAACATGGTTTCATGAAAATTCATTTCATTCATCCTCACCATCTTTGAGTCAAAAATTCAATGCCTCCCATTTTTCCCCACATTAACACATCACCATCAATGTGATACAAACTCTTGGGCCCTCTAAAATACAATTTGGTATTCACTTATTGCAACCATGACAAATGTTAACATGGATGACTTTCATTTCCTTGCATGCCCTCTGTTTGTTGATGGCATACAATGCATGAAACAAATTTCCCACAAAGTTGGTAACATTTGGAATTGTGTTAAATGTGATGGGGATTTTCTTGAATGTGACTACGAATACATATTAAAGGCTTACCTCGACGATGTGTCTGGATGCCTTTATGGTGTCATAGCTCTTGATGATGCTGGAAACCATCTCATGTGTGTTTATTCTAAATACATATTCCTCCTCTCAGCTGAAGCAACATCTGTTGCTTAAATAAACCGTAATATCCACAGCATACAATTCATTTTCATCCTTTCAGTTAGAACAAAGACCTTTTGTGGAACTGCACACATAAAGGTTGTAATTGTGATGGCTGAAGATGTTTCAACAACAACTTCACCTACTTATATTCCTTCCTAAAACCTATGTTGTTGTCTTCCCTACACATTCATTTCAACAAATTCTTTGCAGTCCATACTCAAGCATTAGTTATATTATGTGATGATTCCCTCGACTCTCAAAGTTGTCCTTATTTCATGTTTCAACATATAGTCCTTATTTTTTTACCGCATTAATAGTTTTCCCTTTTAGCAGTTCTAACTTTATTTTCCATACTTTCAATGTACAAACTAGCATTTAACATTTTAAAGTTAAATTCTATATGAGACCTTTGTGGCCACTTTTGAATACAATCCTAATTTATTATCATTTTTTTATTAAATAATAAACAAAATTCAACAAAGGTTATTTTCCATGGCCGCTTAATTTTATTGCCTTATATGCTAAATTTTTCATACATGGTTTGTCATATTAAACTTTCTTCTTTTATATTATTTATTTCTTACACTTAGTAAGCTAGAAATTTTAAATTATATTTTTTCCTTAAATGTTACCTTTAACCTACATGGTCTCTTTTCAATATGCAATTACTTTAAAATTCCTTTAACTCTCATATTTTATATCCACATACATTCCAATTGATAGATATAGAAAATGTGTCCCATACACAAATGCCACCTTCAAGGTTTGTACCAAGTTTACACTTTTCTTGTAGGTGTCATTCCCAACCATGACAATGAACAAGCCAATGCATGAACAATACTTGTATATGCACATAACAAAAATAAAACAACAAGAAACAATGTCTTCTTTATAGATTTGATCATCAAGCTATGCATATCCCTTATTCATTTTCTTTTGGCCAACCTTCCACCACACCATCCCTTCCATCTCCCATGCTAAATCCATAAAAATCCCCCCTCAATGATGCACATTAATTTTTTCACACAAAATTGGACCATCTATCTCACATCAATGTATGCTCGATATGCAGTGAAGCTTACCCTAGAATTTCAACCAAAAATTCCATTGTCCATATGCATGATCTCATTGTATTTTAAAAATAAAAGGCCATTTATTTTCCTTGGGAAACAATATGGAACCCAACATATAACCACATGTCCTTGTAATACTTACACAAGTTGAAGAAATTCTCCTTTTTTGTGCTAACCAAATCCTGCAAGTCACACATGTCAGTGGTGGTCAATATAAATGTCTTGCTCATATTATTTGATTCCCCCAAGACATTTCCAATATTTACACATCCCTCCCCCATTTAATATCATACCTTGACATCCTTGTTTTCCGTAAATGAAACCCTACAAACAAACCATATGAATTGTTTGTTAGTCGAACACGTGTTCTTTCTATTCTTGAATACAAAATGGACAATGATTCGCACTACAAGGATGTTCAAGTTAACTCAAATGCATTATCTTATTTTCCTCTTGATTCAACATACATTTCCCCTTTTCTTCTTCATGTCAATACCCATGATACACCATATCATGAACATCCCTCACCTTCTACTATGCAATTACCAAATTCACTTGAACCCTATGAATTACAATCCTCCTCCTTTATTTCAACACAAAAAAATTCTAGAACTGAGGTTGAGGAAATTAGATGTTTCTTGCACATACCAGAAGGCCCACTCCTGCCTTCCATTCATTGCCCCCTTATAGGCATCTCTCCTATCAATGAGTACAACACAGAAGGAATTTTTTCAATGGCCTTTCCAACCTTATTTCTCATAGCTGTCACAATGATTAAACAACCACACATTCATCAAGTTGAGATGCATGAATATGCACTTCATCTCATCCACTATCATGACAATAGACTTGGCAAACACCCTCATTTTCACTACTACATATACAACCTCATTATGCGACATCAAATTCATTCTACTACTTCTATTTTTTTCAAATGTAACCTTGAAGATATGCCCCCCCCCACAATACTTGAGATTCTCAATCAATTACAATACATAGTTGATGATAAGATCATTGAAAGGGTCATGCTATTTGGGTCTACACTACGTGGGACACATTAATATTGGAACAAAAGCATATAGTAAATCACTAATATGATCACTCAACAAGGTACACGAACCTTATTCTTCACCCTTAGTGCATATGACATGAAATGACCATATTTGCATGCTCGGATGAATACCTATCTCCCTGCCAGTTCAAATCAACACCTTAATTGGAATATTCACAAAATCATATCCAACCCACATATTTCATTGAAATACATGCATAGTAGATTCAAAATATTCCTTTAAGAGGTTCTTCAAAAAGGGCTTCATAGAACCGACTCTTGGTGCAGGTCTTTTACTACCACATACTTGTTATCCTTCTCTTCATGTTCGTCACTTGAAAAGTTTTCTTTCAAACATATCCCTTTTTTCCCATGTAGGTATGAATGGAAACAGAAGTTATCCACACACATTCATGGTTTCATTTGGTTAGTAGATGCACCAAATATGGACACATTAGACTAGGAAGATATTCCTGCACTTGAAGCTAAAAAATAGTATTTTGACAACTTTGCTACAACTTGGAACTCTTGTGCTAATCCCTTTTGCACCTATGGGTTCCATAATTTTGATGCAAATGATCCAATGTTTCTCCAACTTTTTATGCATATACATGAAAGAGATACAGCCAAGTATATACAACAATATTTGGTGCTATTATATCCACATATTGGTACTTCAATCTCTTGTTCTTGGTGTTGTCATTTCTATCGCTCGATATGTACATATGATTGACTTGTACTTTACTTGTACATTTTAGTATTCTAAAGACTTACCTACTTTGTTTTGCCATTATTTTTTTCTAGAAACCTATACTCTTCCACTTGTTATATGTCATATCCCCCATTTTGATCCCTTTACAACTTATTTCAACTCTTTATATACTTACCGTGAACTTGTTAGTTACACTTTGTTTTGTAGCACTTTCACTTTTCTTGTTGTATAATTTTCTGCACTTATCTATTACATATGTGTACTGTTTCTTCAACTTCAAAATGTGCATTTTAAAATGATGTTAGAATTTGTTTCTTTCACTGTCATTTTATTTCATAATGTGTCCGATAAAAAGGATGACCTTCTAACTCTATCTTGTTATGGAATATTCTTTAGTAGATATATTTAACATTCTTGAATGTTCACAGCTCAAAAATAATAATACTTAGATCTCCTTCCATATTCAATTGTTTATTTCTATTTGTAATAATTAAATGTGTTTAATGTTTCATAGATCATTTGGCTTTCCATGTTCATTTGTTTACTTCCCTTCACAATAATCAAATGTTTTTATTGGTTCATAGTTATAAATGGTTTCTCTCACGTTCCTGCATAACAAAAGACACGTTTGCTTCTCTTGCTATCTTCAATTGTTTCTTTGACTTTGCAATAGTGACATGCATACATTGGTTCATGGCTTTAAATAATTTGTCTAATGTGATTTTATAAATTTTATAATCATGCGTACTCAATTATCTCTTAAGCTTAGAAACTTCATTACATTGGAAAGCTTGTACTATTCTCACATGTTTTTTCGTATTTGAACAAATTTCTAAACCTTCCAATAGGTCTATTTTTGTTTTATCAATGCAAATTCATTTATATTCTTTTAGAAAAGAAAAACAATATAGTTGTGACAGTTGATACTATCAATATTACAAAAATTGTTCCCAACATGTACTTTTGACCTTGCTTATATGGTGATGATAGAAGTTTCAAATAGTGTATTAAACACTTGTACATTTGAGAGAGAGATAAAATGGATTCTATCTGCACCTTCTTGGTACATCCTTCAGCTTGCATTGTGATAAGCGTTTATCAATCCTTGGTTTATGGTGCTTATTGTTTCTCTTGTGTTGGGCCTTATTGGTTGGTCGTATGTGATAATGACCACCTCAATCGCTTAACCCTCCCCTTTTTTCTTAACCCTACTATGCTATATTCTTCTATGATATACTATTACTACCCATCCCTCTTCAAAGTTGATTCTTGTTCCTTTTCTAAAACGTGTAACATGTGGACTCTTATTGTATTGTGAAAATAACTTGTTGTCCTTGTTAACTAGTATGGATATTCCATTCGTGAGACCAACCCTTACACAATGAGAATGAACTTTGCAAATGGTTTTCCCAATCTTCTCATATCATAATTTTTTTCAGTTGTTCCATCCATGTTTGTTGTATATATGTGGTCTACTTACGTTGTTCAAAAGAAAATACCTTTGTGAATTGTGTTGTTACATGGTATGGAGAGCACATGACTGCATTAACAACCCCATGTTGATATTAAATTTTAAATGTTTCACGGTCTGAGAAGAACAAGGTAGCAATTTGTTGATGCCCAAAAATTCTGAAGCATTGACAGTAGGGATTCTCCCCAGTAAGCGATCCCAATTAGATTGTCCACTGTTTGGTGTGGAATCCACCTTCTTAATGGTATGACTACGTTAGATTGATTTGTTTAATTTATTTATTGGTTGTGGCATGATTCATCGTTTATGTGATTTCTTGAATTAAAGGATGAAATGCAATTACCCAATTAAATTCATATAACTGACAGACATAACCCACACTAGTGATGTGCAGGTTCTTACCTCTCACATTACCGCTCCTACCTTATCAATCATTTATTTATTCCTAAACAAAGATAACTATCCTCCCCTATTCCATCCTTGTAGGGAGAAAATTTGAATTAAGAGTAATATACTGGAAATGTTCATACAAGTCTAACACGTAGTTGTTCCAACACAATATTCACATTTACAACAGAAAGAATACCAACGATAGCTCTGATATGATAAAATAACTTATTACTCATTTCACACATAAATATTTTCATAAAAAATAAAATTCTTCATCACCAATGAAGTAATTCAATAAAGTTAGAACGATATCACAATATATGTTATGAATGCAAGAAGAATTAGTTACACATTAAACATTCCACACATTCCAAGGAAAAATCTTTGTGTAGGATTTTCCTAGCAAACAGATCCTTCCTATTAGCAGAAAATTAGTTCTCTTACAAAATGATCCAGCCTCTATTATGCTAGAAAAAAAAGTCCTTTGTATTTAATTTTCTGCTCTACTTATATTACAAAAAGATTTTGTCCTCTAGTGACTCCTCATTCACCCTAACACTAGGGATTCCTAAAATTTGTCATTTTGTGCTTAAATTGGAAAATACAAAAATATTTTCAAAATAAGAAATTAGGTGGGACCCGACACACTGTAAATATATCTTTCCCACACATAAGCTTCTTCATCTATGGCCTTATATTTGATAGGATCTAGTACTTGCATAGTTACTTCATGAATTGACAATTGTGTCTCTATATGCACCACCCCCTTTGTCATATCCTTGCAAATGTCTTCCAGAAAATATGAATTGATAAAAGCCTATCCCACAAATTCTTGAATGTCTTGTTCTATGAAAGCATCTATTTTTATGATATACTCTATATCTTCTCACAACCCATCCTGCAGCTGTGCTATGCGTTGGTCCTTTTCTGGAAGATTAGCTATCTTCAAGACTAACGTGATGTTACACTTCTCATGGAACTGATGGATTTTCTTGTAAAAGTCATGGAGCTTTTCTATGGTATTAGGAATCTCATTATTTATTCTCCTAGTCATTTTCCTGCAAAATTCCAGAAGCTCCATCTTCTAATTTAGGACCTATGTTGTCTTCTGGGGTAGAAGATCATAAAACTTTGAAGTATCCCTCCAGGCCATATAGCCTTTAACCTTTTCTACAATATCCAACAACCCTTTCCTAAATGCTAGTGACTCCGTCACTATCACATTCATTCTTCTTATCATTAGCCTCAACTTATAGATTTCATCTATGAGGATTACGTAAGAATTCTATTACTATTCTTGAATCTTGCAGGCTCGATCACAAAATGGAGTTACATATTGCTTTCTCTTTCCTTCCAACTCTAGTTTCGCTGTGAAAAATTCCTTCTTCCTAACCAACTCCTCCAATTTAGATTTCAATTCTTCAACCTACTAGTTTGCGGCCGAATCTCTTGAATCTAACTAAGAGATTCGAGCTTCAAAGTCACTGCTTTTCCCTTCGATAATTGTTAGCTACAAAGTTAATGCATCCTTTTTTGTTCCCAAATTTTGGTATTCATTCAGTAACCTCTCCTTCTCAAAGAGAATGGCATCATGTTTCCTTTTCAATTATATCCCTTCTCCTCTTGTTTTCACCAAATTATCTTTCAATTTGAGCATCTTCTCTTTATTTCACTCCAGGTCATTTATTAATATGTCTACATTATCAGCACTCGCCTAGGTAGCTGCTATGTTTAACGAGGATGTGAATTTCAGGTCTTTATGCGTACTTTCCATAATTGTGTTCTCTATAATGATGACCACATCGGTTTGAGTGCCCATTTTAATATTGTCTATGAACTTCTCATGATGGTATTTCTAGTCTTATAAAAATAATGGTGTCCAAGCAATCCACAATATGATGCTTTGATAGGGTGAACGGTGTGAGCTTGAGCTCCTGAAAAGGGATGTGGCCACCGGTAAGTGTCTCACTTATGGTTCCAAGAGGATCCAGGTCCATGTCACTCTGGGATAGTGGACTCATTCTAGGTTGCCTCTTTGTCCACAAATTTATTGACCTTATATTCTTCTTCTTTCCTCTTAAGCTCTTCTACTGCTTCCCTTTCTGTTGTTTCCTTTATCTTATGTTATTCCTCAGCTTCCCTTTGTGCTCTCTCTTCTATTTCCATCCGTAATATTTCTTCTTCCTTTTGCAACCTTTGATCCTCCTCTTCTTGCTTCTTTTCAGCTTCTTGTTTCATCCTTTTCTCTACTTCTACTATTTGCAACTTTACAACTTCCATTGTAGCACTAACCGTCTTTCTAGAGCTCATACCGCTCTTCCGAGTAAAGTGTTTATTTATTTCATTCATATTGTTCATTATTATGAACAGTTCTTCATCCTTGTCGAATAAGTCTGCATATTCAAAATGTATCTTAACCGCTGCACAATGTTCAGTGACCTTTTTCCTGCTATCATTTCTCACAAAACTCTTCTCCCCAAAATGGAACACTTCTATATCCATCACAAAATCTTTATCCCATTTTACCCTTGAAAATTTATAGTCTACCATACATAATGGCAGCAAAGGAAATGAGTATTTCTTATGATCATGCAAGTAACTTCCAATCCCATTTATGAATACTTGCCTCACAACTTCCTCGTGAACTACAAAGTCAGTTGCATATATGGGAAAAAGAGATGAAGCCCAAGAACATACATAGATTTCGATGTACGTGCCCTCCTTGGACAAGTAGTATTCCCCATATTCACTTATGACTGTCATTCCATTTTTAGAAAATTAGTTTGGTTCTTCATGGAAAATTATCCAGTAGAGAGGCATGAGGAACTCTTCACATATGAGCTTATAATATTTTTCACTTCGATGACCCCACAAGATTTGATAAGTCGTGTAGATTGGAGATTCATTTCTATTCCATATGAACCCCAACTTAGGAATGGGTTTCTAGCCAATATGAAATATATGAGGTATGGAGACATTAAGAATTATACCTTCTTTTGGGTTAAACCTTCTTGTGCAACCACAATTGATGATGATAGGTTGTCTGGGATGATTCCTTCCCAATTAAAAATTGCGCGTTGAAAGGCTATGTAGTAAATTAGAGGTACCCAATTTAACATGTAGATAGTCCCATCTTTCCTAGATAAAAATCATGCAATCTCAACTAAAAATTCTATAACAAGTTCAACTTTAAACAATTGTGAGTACATAAGATATGGGTGACCTACCTGTTAGTTGTTGAGAGGTTGTGAAAGCTATCCGAGCACAATGGGTCCACCTACTTGTATTCTAACGACTAATGGAGGTGAAAACTGTGTTTTGCAATAATACAACAAAAACCCTATGTCGTATTTATAGAAAACGAAACAAAACCTAGTCATTAGTAGGGTTGGTTGAGTCATGACTGTCATTTGGCGTGTACTTTTTCGATGCTCAGTCACCTCCTAAGAAACAACGACATCGTCCAAGTTGGACCTATTACTTGATTTTCTCCTATGGATCGGCATTGCAGGTGTGTCTTGTGATTTCCTGTGATTGTTTCAGTGGCACTCGTCGAGTTTCCCTGAAATTGGTCACCATCGATTTTCCGATTAACTCCTTATTTTTACTTGTTGGAAAATTGATTTTCCCTTGTTGACAATTTTAGCATCACTCACTCAAGAGTTCTGAAAGTTGGACATTTGCTGGTCAATTAGATCAACTTGCCGATTTCCTTTGACGGTGTTAGTTTAACTTGCCTAGTTGCTCTAAAAAAGGAGAAATTATGAAAACCAAACTTTTTTCTTCCAACAACATCGACTCAACTTGTCGAGTGGTTTTGATACTATTGTATCAACTCTCTGATTTCTTTTGATATGGTCATCTCAACTTTCCTAGTTCTTCTAATACATTGGAGCAAAATTCTAAGTTTTACTTAGACGAAAAAAACCTTCTTTCCTCGATATTTAAAAAAACTAAGTGTTGAAGTGTGAACTTATTTGAATGAGAATAACAAATATAAGTCTTCTTCTAAAAAGAGTTAAAGCAGGGGTCCTAAAATAATAAATTGTTTTGGGGAAGCATTTCCAAAAGTAACAATTGGCGACTAGCTAGTGAACACAAATCTCTGGAAAATACATCTTTGAAAATCAGAAATGCTACATGGTACTAGATTCTGAATGTGCAACAAAATTTTCAATCTATTCCCCAAGACTCTTTAAAAGGCCATACTTTATCCAAGGATATAACATCCGTGCTTCACACGGGTCGTCACCTTTTCAGGAGTAGGGTAACCAATAATACAAGTCTTTATAACTTTCATGGGGGCAAAATATGAAATTAATTTGTACTTCCACCTTTTAGTTTCTACTAGATATGACTCCACAGGATGGTAGTAGAATCAAACAGCTATATTTGTTTGTTCCTCATTCCCATGCTATAAGCATCCTTTTGAGGATTCTTTTATGGATGAAATTTGTCGTTTGATTCTTCCTTGGTGGCTTTCTTCATTTTCAGAATCTTGTGTGGGTTCTTCCATCCATAATGTCCTTTTTTGTGAGTGATAATTTTAATTTGTTTGGTCATCATGCTCAAGGACGAGGAATAACCTTTCTGATATTGGTTTTTTTTATAACCCTTTTGATCTAATGATTTATTCTCTCAACGTCTTTTCTTTGATGGAGACTAAATATTTCATAAAATTGACTCTTTTATATAAGCTCTTTTCTCTTTTGATTTGTATTGTGGGATCATTTTGACTGCCATACATCCGTGAGACCTGCCTTCTCTCCATGGGTCTATCATGGTAGGCTTCCTGAGACAGATATTAATTTGAGAGTGGATGGATCCTTAAGATAGTAATCCATACATCATGAGTCTTAGTTATTTTACAAGGTTTATAATGACTCAAATGTGGACTTGAAGTTGGTTTCCATTTCTAAAATTGGGAAACAATTAAAAAATATCATACTGATATAATTGTACCACGCATGCCTTCCCATAAGCATCTCTTGGATTTCAAATATCTATGTGATTATTCAGATCCCTATACTTCCAAGCATCAAATATTGAGTTGGTTTATTATAAGAAGACAAAGAATATGAACCTAAGCAAATCAAAAAGGAAAAAAAACTAGAAAAACAAAGAAAAAGAAGCTTTTATTTATGTACAAAGTGCTCCTAGAACCTAGGTGAAATACTATTTGAGAGAGAGTTCATTTACATGAATACTTCCTTCCTGTCCTTCTAAATCTTGAATTTTGTAAGTTGAGGGTCGAAGCTTCTCAACAATCTGATAGGGGCCAATCCATAAATGTTGAAATTTCGTGTGTTTTCCCTTTTCATCATGCGGGTGATCCCACTTTAGAACTAAGTATCCTACCTCAAATTTTCTCTTACTAGAATTTTGCTTATCAAACATCTCTTGACAATATTTCAATGTTGATTCAATATATCCTTTTCCTTTTGTCTTGATTATTTAAGATTCAAAAGAGTATAAATTCATGATTGTAAAATTTCACTACCGGACCCTCTTGAGGCTTGGGCTAACTGCAAGGATGGGAGAAGAATGTTTGGGGGTAATATGGGTTCCCTTTTGTAGACTAGAGTATAAGGAGAAACTCATAAGGAATGCTTCAGGGTAACCCTATATGCCCATAATGTGTTAGGAAGAGTTATGTGCCAATTCCTTTGACTTTTAATAACAATTTTCTTTAAAATTCAAATGAGATTTTTATTTTTTTACTCTGCTAATCGATTTCCCTATGGATAATAATTGGTTGAATAATGCAGTTTGATTCACTTTTCATAAGAAAATTCACTTAATTTGACAGACGAGAAACAAGATGCATTGTCAAAAACATGAGAAATTAGAACCCCAAACCTGGTTATGATGTTCTCATGTAGGAAATTGATTATTGCATCCCCATTCAATTTGCACAAAGGAACTGCTTCTACCCATCGTGTGAAATAGTCGTGTGAAATTTTAGGAATTTATGGGTACCTTCCATAATTGTGTTCTTCGTGATGGTAACCACATCATTCTGAGTGCCCATTTTTTATTTTTTCGCTGACCTTCTCATGATGTTATTTCTAGTCTTATAAAAATATTGGTCTCCAAGCGAGCCATAGTACGTTTCTTTGATGAGGTGAAGTGGGTGAGACCTATCTCCTTAAAAGGGATGTGGCCACCGATAAGTGTCTCACTTGTTGTTCTAGGAGGATATAGGTCCATGTTCTCTGGGATGGTGGACTCATTCTGGGTTGCCTCTTTTTCCACAACTTTCTTGACCTTATATTATTCTTCTTTCCTCTTAATATCTTCTACTTCCTCCCTTTATGATGCTTCCTTTATCTTATGTTATTACTCAAATTTCCTTTGTACTCTCTCTTTTGTTTCCTTCCGTAATCTATCTTCTTCCTTTAGCAACCTTTGGGCCTCCTCTGCCTACTTCTTTTCAGCTTCTTCTTTCATCCTTTTCTATGCTTCTGTTATTTGCAACTTTACACCTTCCATTATAGCACTGACAATATTGCTAGTGCTCATAGCTCTCTTCTGAGAAAAGGGTTTGTTTATTTCAGTCATATTGTTCACTCTTTTGAACACTTCTTCATCCTTGTCAAAGAAGTCCACGTGTTCAAAATGTATCTTAACCGCTGCGAAATGTTCAGTGACCTTTTTCTTGCTATCATTTCTTGCAAAAATATTCTCCCCAAAATGGAACACTTCTAGATCCTTCACAAAATCTTCATCCCCTTTTACCCTTAAAAATTTATAGGCTCTAATACATAAGGGAAATAGAGGAAATGAGTTTTTTTTTATGATCACGCAAGTATCTACCAATCCCATTTATGAATACTTTCATCACAGATTCCTTGTGAAGTACAAATTTGGTTTCATATCTGGACAAAAGATATAGACCTCGGGAACATCCATTCATTCTGATGTACATGTCTTCATGTGAGAAGAGGTAGTCCCCATATTCACTTATGAATTCCATTGCATTTTCAGACAAGCAGTTTGGTTCTTCATGGAAATTTATCAAGTAGAGAGGCATGAGGAACTATTCACATATTATCTTATAATAATTAGTATATCGATGGGCCCATGGGATCTGATAAGCCACGTAGATTACAAATTCATTTCTATTCCAGATGCACTCCAACTTAGGAAATGGATTTCTAGCCAATATGGAATCTATGAGGTATGAAGACATATATAATTATGGCTTCTTTTGGGTTAAAAATCCTTTTGCAGCTACAATTGATGATGGAAGGTTGTCCGAGATGATGTCTTCCCAATTAAAAAGTATGCCCTAAAAGGCCATGTAGTAAATTAGAGGCACCCAATTTAACTTGTAGATAGTCCCATCTTCCCTACATAAAATTCTGCTTAGTAATAAAGATATAACTATAAAAGGGGTCTTTAATATTTGACATTCATATTCTCTACTTTCTTTCTATCTCAGTTGCTTTCTTGATACTACCATTTTCTTAACATATTCCAAGGGGTCTATGTTTACCTTTGATCCAATATTCAGTCAACATGACTTGGGTTAGAGGTAACTTGTATGTTGCTACTATATGAGCTCGATGGAATGAGGCAAACACCTCCCCTTTGGTGTTAGAATGATTCTTGATGTGGGATCATCTTGTGGTAGAATCCACCAAATAACCTTAGAACAAGGAAAGAGTTATGGGCGCTTAGTAGCCTTGGTGATGCCCGACCTTTTGATATTTTGATACAAAACCATTTCTTCGAGACCTACATCAGGGATATCTTGGTCTTGGATCATTTGATACAATTACCCCCATTTGAATTCGAGGTTTAATATAATTCAAGGTTTTGTATCTTTAAACGTGGTTTATATCCTAGTCTCTAATATAACCTCCAAGTCCCAATCTACTTCCCTTACCCTAGAATTCCTCCTGGAACCCTTCTTAGGCATTTGTAAACCCTATTGAACAGAATAAAATGGTACAAGCAATTTAAACAATAGTTTAGTGAAGCAATTTTTTTCTTTCATAGTACTAGCACTGAGCTATGTTTAGAGAACAACATACATTCTTTCAATTTTCTTCTTTTCTCTTTGCTTAAACATTGTGCATATGTGTGGGACATAGTATGAAACTAAGAAATGTAAACAAAAGCACTTCAAAATATTCTTCCCAACATTTTATTCATAAACACAAAACAATCATCGGTGCTACTTGTGGTTTGCGATAATGATTAAGTCAATAATTCACTGATGTTGCTTAAGGGATTAGAATTTATTTTTATGGGAAAAGTGTGAGTTGTGGTGTGATTAATTTATGGATGTATTGAATCTTTTCCAGGTAAGGAATGGAATTAAGTTAACTTATTGATGCAACTTCAGATGTGCTTAATGATACAGCTTCGGATGTGTGAGAAAATATCACTACTCAATATCAGAGAAGAAATTACCTTCCCTCTAGCAGCGATGGTTCTTGACAGTTCTTATGGGCTATATATAGGAGAGTCGAGTCCCAAGTAAAATAGACAACATACCAAACAATCCCAATGCATCCTCCATTAACCAATTGGGTAATATTGGACTAATTATCTACAATATTTTCTATGGAAACTAGTATCTTAAAGGCCTTATGGAACTGACCGGATACCTTTTACCTTAAGGGAGGAGATGGATAAGGCTTGGAATTAGTATTCGTTGAGTTACAACGTAGAGCTACACATACCACATAGACACACTGATTTCTAGAAAGTACCTAACACTTATACCCGCTAGTCAATAAGGAGTCTTAAGATCGGGATCTTTAATTTACTGCCATTACTATCCCATTCAAATTTGGAGCATTGACACATTATTGTTTTGAGTATGAGTCGGAGCTTATTAAAATAGTTTTTGTGAGATATCCTTCTTTTATCCCTTTTATAAGTAAGTTGCTAAAATAAAGATAAAGTTTTTTTTTTAATATTGCCATGTCTTTCAAAGTTGTAAATTTGCTAGGTTTTAAGACCACCCAACCCTATATAAATGTATGTGCCATGGATTCAAGAGAAATAAGGGTATTTGGTATAATAAAGGAGATCCCTAAAGCTGAATATACCCCTAAAAGAGGAGGCACCTCCATGACTGGGATGATTCGAGATTACTCACACAATTTACCGTGCATATCTCTTGTAATATGGATCTTTGTTATGGAATCGTATAAGTTTGGAGTTTCCACCAATTAAATGATATTCGTATAACCATAAAAGGGTTGTTTTATATGGATGATAGCTCTTAAATCCAAGCCTTTTAGAAAAAAGGTTAAAAAATCACAAGGTTTTGACTCGCCATATAGAAGCGCGGTTGACTAGAAGGATGACACAACCTATAGCGTCTTTGTTTGTGCTCAAGGAGGGGAAGGGGTTTTAAAATAATCTTTTGGTGCTGAACCAATGGATTAAAATAATGTAATATCAACTAAAAATTCTATAACAACTTCAACTTTAAACAATTATGAATCCATAAGGTATGGGTCGCCTACCTGTTAGTCGTTGTGAGGCTGTGAAAGCTAGCTAAGCACAACGGGGCCGCGTACTTGTCTTATAATGGCTGGTGGAGGTGAAAATGACATTTTACAATAATCCAAAAAAAATTCTATGATGTATTTATACAAAAAAAACAAAACCTAGTCATTGATAGGGTTGGTTGAGTCAAAATGCGGTTGGTGGAGTCATAAATTTTGTTTGGTGCATAGTTTTCCGATGCTCGGTCTCGTCCTAGGAAAAAATGTCACCTCCTAAGTTGAGACTATTGATTGAGTTTCTCTGACGAATCAACATTGTAGGTGTGTCTTATGATTTCCATATGACTGCTTCGACGACACTCAGCAACTTGCCCTGAAATTGGTCACCATCACTTTGTCGTTTAACTCCTTATTTTTACTTACGGGAAAACTAATTTTCCCATGCCAACTTTTTCAGCGGAAGTCACTCAAGTGTTCCGAATGTTTGGTGTTTGTTGGTCAATCAGATAAACTTTCCAAGTTCCTTCGACAGTATCATCTTAACTCACCCAGTTGCTCCGAAAAGGTGAAATGACTAAAAACTAACTTTTTTCTTCCTATAGTGTCGGCTCAACTTGCCGAGTGGTTCCAATACTATCAGATCAACTTGTCAAGTTCTTATGATATGGTTGGCTCAACTTGTCGAGTTCTTCGAATACATCAAAGAAAAATTCTAAGTTTTACTTAGCCGAAAAAAGCATTCTTTGCTTGATCTTCCAAAAAACCAAGTGTCGAAGTGTGAACTTCTTTGAATGATAATAACAAATTCTAAGCAAATTTAAAGGAGAGGCCCTAAAATAGTAATTTTTTTGGTGGAAGTGGTTGGAGCAACAACACAATAGAAACCCCATCTCATGTCAGTTTGTTTTGATGCATGACTAATGCAATTCTATGGTTTATAAAATAGGTTGTATGGATGGAGGATGATTTGCATGTAGACTCATCTTCATGGAAAGGTCCTATGGAAAATTTTGCAAAATGTAGATGAAGTCTTCCAGATTCCTTGTTAGCCCCTCAAATGGCATTTGGATATATTTTTCGTTGCTTTGTCAAATGTAATTTGGACATGTGTCTTGTGTGTTTAGAAAGGTGTTCTGTTAATTGGTTTTTGATGCAGGCTTATTTCGTAACCTGTGTTTTCTCCTTGACGGTTCGTCATCCACTGGCAAGCTAACTGGTCAATCTTACAATCTGGTCGATCGATCTCTCATTAGATGGAACATAGAAAGCATGTTGATATTCAATTTTAAAAGTTTCACGGTTCAGCAAGCACACAGCTAGATTTTCAGCCCCATCTCATGTCATTTTTTTTCATGCACGAGTGATGCAAATATATGATTAAGAAAAGAGGCTGTCTAGAGGTTGAGAAAAGAGGTTTGCAAAAATCATGTTAAATTTTGTAGACTATGTATATTCTAATGAAAATGAACATTGCAAGTGAGTTGATAGAACACAATTTTAAGTGCAATGATGTTTAAGGAAACCTTGAAGAAGGGTATCTATGATATTCAGGAAACAAAGGTTGAGTAGAGATTGTCCTCTTGTTTAGGTGGGTGAATATAAATTTACTATGGATATTAATGGATTCCTAATTATGAAAACCATTTTTTGAACAAAGTTATGAAGAAGAATGAAAAGATTAATTATTATGATATGTCATCATTACGCAAAACATGTTTGGAATGAAGTTATGGAGAAGGATGCATTTGCGGTCAAACCAGTGTAGCCAAATGTGAATCTTCCTAAGCTAAGTCTTCAGTGGGTGAATAAATATTAGAAGGTACAATTGTTTCAATCAGAAAGTGTGCTCAGAAGAATACCTCTCCTCCAAAGAAAGGAATGAAAGAGGCAACAAACATTGCAACAAAAATTGAAGAGATTCAACAACCTATATGAGTAATATATGTTCCAACAAATATGGAGGTTGCAAACAATAATGTATAAAGTTTCCTCCTGGTACTCGCTTGATTAGCTTTAAGTCATTACCATTGCATTTTGTAATGCCCATTCTTCCCGCCACTTCTTTCTTGTGTGTTTTGAGCCTTCCCTTATTTAAACATAAATGTCGTAAACTATCTTTCTCCCTTTTATTGACTTGTATAAAGTGTTCCTCTTGCCTCTTGGTTGTTGTACCTATTACTCTACTCATTTAAACCTAGCCTGGATATTTTCCTATATCTCTCTCTCAGGTATGTACAGACCCTTGTGTAAGGGTCATTTTTTCCTTATTTGTTAATTTTCTTAAGAAACATAGACTATTGTGAAAACTTACTTTCTGAATATAAGGAAAGTCCCAATTCACCAATTATTCTATCATTTTTTTATTTGTAAGTCACAAAGTTTAAAGAGATGAAAATTGTATTTTACTTTGTTAGATCTACACTTCTCTACTGTACTTTTCTGGTTCCAATACTATTCTTGTAAAAAAAAAATTATTATCTACATAAAATTATTTTTTAACATAGAACCTTAAAATTAAAAACAAAACGAATATCTAATTGTAAAAAAAAATTAACTTGTGATTTCTTTAAAACAATTCTAGATGTTCTCAATCATTATTGCAACATCAAACATGACTATATATTAGACCTATAGCTTGTCCCCTTAAAAGTTGTAATGTCCCCAAAATTTGAAAAAAAAAATATAGGCTAGTTAATTACTACCTCAACTAGGCATTAACTGATCTTATGTGGAATATATCGATCCTGCTTTTCTACACCAAAGGAATGTAAGATGTTCCTACCATTTCTAGATGTTTTTCCAATGTGGTTAGTATGCATGTGCATGTTTTTGTTTAGTTATATCTTACTTCTTGGTTATAATAATTGTTCATTCTTTATGGAAAATATTGACTTGACCTTTAACTATCAAGGGGTAGAGTGGCGAGACTTGTATCCCTTATGGGACCAGTTGGAGAGGTAACTAGTTTTACTTGCGGTTATGGGGCTTACTTAGTTCATGTTGAACTAATGCAAACCTCAGCTTCCTTTGCGTAGGTTCATTAGATGATGAAATATTGCTACGACTTTTTAAACTTGGCATGCTACCTATGCTACACTACGCCATTTATTTTCGAAGAAAGAAGGACCAAAGTCCTATCCTAGCAATTATTACTACTACTATTTGTGTTATTGTTTACACATAGATAATGTTTATCAGAACTACATCTATCTGGTTAACATTATTAGTGTGACTTAGGACTTGATACTTTTTATTCCTATGCTTAGTGTTTAAAACATATGGTGGAAATGTTTTTAAGCCTCAATGCAAAGGGATTAAGTCATAAGACTTAGCCACATTGTAATAAAGTTTATATTCCATATGGTATATATGGAGGTCCATTCATGGCATATTCCATATGCCATGAACCTTGGGTTAACTTATGTCAATGATGTTATTGACGGTGTTTTGAATAAAGTCACACTTCCAATACAAAATCGCATCTGGGGTTTCTAAACTATAGGCGTTAGGGTAGAATGTCATGATGTTGGTGGTGGATAGGGTGGCACAATAAATGCTCCTCGGGATGGGGAAAAATCAAACCTATGGTTGATCTATCATGGATGGAAGAAAAAATTTGTTACTGCCATGGGAATATCATGCTATGTTCAACTCTTTGGTTTTGTCAATGCATGGAGGAATGGCTCTCCACCTGGGTTTGCAATGTTATAACTATGCCATTTTTGAATGGAAGATTAGCATACTTCTAACAATCCTTTGTTCCTCTTTGAAGGTGATAGAGCTTCCATTCGTGGGCCGTGGTGTCTACCAGGTTGTCAACGAATACCCTTCATGAGTAAGCCCTGTAAAAAAAATCTTGAACTATTACCTTTGCATATAGATGTTTTTAGCCAATTTTTGAGCTCGGTGTTCTAATGGTGAATGATTTGGTTAAGGGTTTCGACTATGTAATCCTTCTACATTATTGGTCATCCACGGATGCGTATATATAAATTTTAGTTTGGGGAGGGTTTTGATATGTATAATATGGAGACTCTGTGTTTCATTCATTTAGATAATGTGATAATATTGTTAATTTGTCACAATGGTCTAGGAATTGAAAACATAGTCTCACAAAGAATACAGGCAGATAATCATAAAATTGGCAAAATGGTGCTACAATGGAAGTAGCATCTCTATATAATCAAAATGAATAATGAATAATATAATACAATGATCATACTAGAAGGATGAATGCCAAATAAATTTGAATTCCCAAAGAGGTCATTTGAATTAAATGAGTGAGTCTAGCTTAAGTGAATGTAAGCCATAGTCAACACTCAAGTTAACCACTGATCAAAACCCTAATTGGCTCAACTGAGCCCTAACTAAATTCATAGTGCAATAAATGACTGAGTCTACCTAAAAGTAGCTCAAACACATGTCATTGCAAGCCAACCAACAAGTGGTAGTGCATCAATGACTCCAATGAACCCCGATGAGGTTAACTAAAGTGTAACTGACCATCAGAAGTGGTTGTAGGTTCCCCTATTGACTCCAGATCATTAAATAATCGATTTAATGAAGGAAGGCACCTTCATTGCTCTATTTAATTGATTGTAACCATTAGTTAGCAATATGGGGTAGTAATGACACTCATATCACCCCCGAAGTGCTCCAATTAGCCTCCTTGAATGAAGGTTGGTGTGGGTGTGCTCATGTTGATGTCATCCAATGCTCCTCTGATGTCACTTAAGTCAATAAAACTTAGGATAGTGGTTTAACTAGGCCAAATTGACCAAAATGAGTGTCTATGGTGGTAAATGTCTCCAACACCCCCCCTTAAGCTATACTCAGGAGGAGTAGAAAACATAAAGTGCATAAGAATTCTAGGGCCCTGAAAACTAAGGCCATAGGTCATCCTATACAATACTGAAACTCAAACAATGCTAAAAAAAAACTAAGTGAGGAAAAGAGGGAAAACCCAGTGGGAAAACCCCCCCTCAAGCTGAACACTGAAAGTAGTTGGATCACCCTGATGAACTCAATCCCAATAGTGAATGAAGGTAAATGAACTTATTTTATGAAAATATGTTGGTGAAGATGTCTGCAATCTGCTCATCAGTCGGCTAGAATTGTAGAATGATGGTCCTGTCTTGCACTAGCTCCCTGATATAGTGCATGTGTATCTCTACATGCTTGGTCCTCTGTGTGGTAACTGGATATGTGGATATCTTAATAGCAATTTTATTGTCACAAAAGAAGACATTGGATAAATTACTACCAATATCAAACTCAGAAAGAATTCCTTGCAACCAAACAGCTTGGATGCAAGCATTCACGGCTCCTCGATACTCGGCCTCTGCCAGAGACAATGCTATGGCAGCCTATTTTTTTCTATAACAAAAAATGGGACCACCACCAAACATTAATACATATCCAGAAGTTGAATTTTGATCAATAGAATCACCCACCCAATTGGAATCTATGTATCCAACCAGCTCTAGCTCGGAGTCTGCAGCATAGTGAATGTTGTAGGTCCTGGTTCCCTGAATGTACTGGAGGATCCTCTTGGTTTCCTTCCAATGAATATAATGGGGCTGCTGCATCTATATTTATACAGCATTCATGTCATAATAGATATCAGGATGAGAATGAGTCAAGTACAACAAGATACCAATCAGTTGTCGATAAATATGTAGTCCATGGGAGGTGTGCTTTTTCCTTCTTCAAGGCTAATCCCTAAAAGGAAAGGGAATGGTGCAGGACTACAATCAGCCATATTAAACTTGAATAAGAGGTATGATTTGTATTTTTATATATTGACCATTATCCCATTATAATTTTGCTCAATTTAAAGCCCCAAATATTGTTTTAAGAGCCCCAAATCGCTCATTTCAAATGCATTGTGGAGAGTAGTTTTGATGACCGAAATAGAAGCAACTGTGCTACCTGTGATCAATAAGTCATAAACATATAAAAAAATAATAATCAAATTACCATCATACTAATGTATATAGATCTTTTTATTTCATCTACACCTTTGGAAAGTTTGTGGGAGAAGGAAGGCATCCATCTTGGAATACCACTCTCTTGGGGCCTGTTCTAACCCATATAATGACTTCTTTAGCTTGAAAACCAAAGATAGATCAGAGATTTATCCATCGGGATACTTCATTTCTATCTCCTCATGGATATATCCATGCAGAAAGTCTGACTTAACATCCATATTATGCACTTCCTAGTGCTTAGATCCTGAAATTGCAAAAACTAGGCGGATGGAGTCCATTTTTGCAACCAGTGCAAAAGTCTCATGGTAGTCGACACCTTGGACCTAGGACAAACATTTTGACACTATCCTGGCCTTATATTCTCTGGTACTACCTTCTACAGAAACCTTATTCTGAAACACCCACTTGCATTGAACCAATTTCCTTCCCAGAGGAAGAGAAACTAGCTCCCAAGTAGTGTTTTTCTGAAGAGAATTCATCTCNTAAGCATGGTAGTAGGAATTTGGGTCTAAAATTATCATCAAATAAAAATATTTGGACAAAAAAATTTCAGGACAAGATATCGCAATACCTGCTCTTTGGAAATCAGACCGGGTTCTCCTCGAATCATCCAGATTTCCAATGTTATCTCCTGCGGAGGAGAGTGTCTGTCGGGCCCATGTTGGGAGATGATTTTGTACTTCAGGTTCTGATTCAGCATATGATTTTTTCTGTACACCTATATCAGAAATAATAGGATACAAATCAGGTTCATCACCCCTAATTTCATTATCCAAATATTCAGTAGAATAGGAAGGAAGTTCAACAGTTTTCTCCTTCACTAGTTCCACCTCCTGAAGAGGTTCATCGAACTTGACACTCCTTTCGATGATGATATGTTTTGTTTTGATATCCAGCTGCTTGAAACCTTTTGATTCATCAGGATACCCAATAAATAGGCATTGTATTCTTTGCGGTTGCAAAGCCCTCCTTTTATCATGTCGAATTATCCAAACTCTCGCATGTTCGACACATCCGGCTTGTGTCCGAAATATGCTTCAAAAGGGGTATTCCCTTTCATGGATGAGTGTGGCACTCTATTCTAAATGTATTTTGTAGTATGCATGGCTTCAGCCCATAAATTTTCAGCCAAGTTCTTTGATTCCAACATACAGGTGATCATCTCCTTGAGAGACTGATTCTTCCTTTTTGCTACACCGTTCTGTTGGGGAGTGTAGGGAATTGAATGTCGGAACTGAATACCACTTTGGGAGTATATGTGAAGCAACTAATTTCTGACATACTCACTACCATTATCATATCTCAAGGTCTTGATCTTTTTTCTAGATGCATTCTCAAGCAAGGCCTTCAATTCAGTGAATGTTTCACAAACTTCACACTTCTTTTTGATAAAGAAGACCCATGTGTACCTGGAAAAATCATCAATAAAATTCAGAACATACCTTGATCCATTCATGGATATGATAGGCATGAGACCAATGATATCAGAATGTATCATCCCCAATATTCATGTAGCTCAGCTTGCCTTCCCCCGATCGAACTTGTGCTCAAGGTGCTTTCCAACAATACAGCCCTTGCAAAATTCTAGTAGTTTCCTTTATGACCAGGAGGCCTTCAAACATGGAGTTTTTCTGTAATTACTGAAAGTATTTGAATTTGAGATGGCCAAACCTCTCATGCCACAGTATACTAACTTTATTTCCATGAGTCAGCAGTGCAGTGGGCTTTGCATCCTCCACAAAGTGGGAAAACTCATAGGATTTTGCATGATGGTTTGCAAGGCCTTTTGCAACAAGTTTCTTGGATGCAAGTTCTATGATCTCTACATCATTCAGACTAAAGGATACTCTCTTAGGCACTCTTGTATGTGTCATTTGATAGACACTCAGGATATTTTATGCCAGAGACGGTACATACAAAACATTTGAAAAATAGCGATTCTCAAGATCAATCATACCTTGTCCTTCTGAAATGATGGTGGAGTAATCTCCCATGTGGATGGGGATGGATTTTTTGGTCTCCAAATATGAGAAGGAGTCTCTTTTAGCCATCATGTGGTTCAAAGCTCCAGAATCTATCAAGAGTGCTTTGGACTTCGAAGTGCTTTCCATGAGGGCATGACCTCTTCCATGCTGTGGTTCCCGATCTTGTTGATCTCTCCTCCGAAAGCTTTCCCAAATATTGATGTGATTTCTCTCAAGGAGAGAGGTAGCTTCATCAAGTTTCTTCTTCATGCAGGTATGTTCAAGGTGGAATCCCTTCCCGTAGTATGAACACTTGACTTTTATCTTTCCATGATGCCCTTTTCCTTTGTTCTTCTTTGAGTTGGAAGACTCATCATGCTGCTAGTTTTCAACTTTAGGCTTAGGAGATTCAAATTTAGTTTTTGGCTTCTTTTGCTTCTTTCCTTTACCCTTCAGATCTTTAGGCCCTGAGACATAGAAGGATTGATCATGGGAGGATCTGATGATCCCCATATCGACAAGCTTATCATGTTCACTTGTTAGGGACTCAATGAAGGCATTGAGTGAAGGCATCTTCCTTCCAGGGGTTGTGATCTTCCCCGCACGGAATGTAGAGACAAAAACTGAATAATCAGCTCCAAGTTTGGAGAGGATGGTGAGGATGAGCTGATCATCCTCCTTCTCCACTTTGCATTGCTTCAACAGTAAGACAATGTTCTTGAACTTTGTGAAAAAGTCATTCAAGGTCTTGAAATTGGAAGGCTAGAGAGACATCAACTCATTCTCAAGCTAGTATACTCTCAAATCATCCTACTTTCCATATAGGGTTTCTAATTTGTACTAGATTTCCTTTGGATTCTTCAATCCTGAAAGATGGAAAATAAGATCTCAGGAAACAGAGAGGCACAAGAATCTGAATGCTTCATCTTTCTTGTTCAAGAATCTAGCTTTGTCTGTCACAGAAGCATGCTCTTATTTAGTCTCCATACTGACACTATAGAGTGCTCTGGAATGTAGCTGGATCTCCATGACTCCTTTCCATGAGTGGAAATTGAGCAGAGTTAAGAGTTCTATGGAAGAAGCCATCTGAATCTGCTGGAGCGAATGCTTTCACTTGTTAAAACCTAAAAATCACAACAAAACGGGCACCGTAAGGTCGAACATCCTGCACATTTTAGGCTTTTATCACACCCAGCATAGTCAATCAAGCAAGCTTGAATCAACAATTTCCTTACTTGGGGTATTAAGTGGTAAGCCTTGGCTTCTGGTGCACTGCTGGAATTTTTGAGCTTTGCTCAATTTTTCATTGAAGATCTATCAAATACCTTGTTTTTGAGATATATGAGCTTCATCCCATCGTGAGCTCTGATACCATATTAATTTGTCATAGTTGTCTAAAAACTGAAAACACAGTCTCACAAAGAACACAGATAGATAATCATAAAATTGGAAAAATGGTGCTACAATGAAAGTAGAAGCTCTATATAATCAAAATGAATAATGAATAATACAAAACAATGATCATGCTGGAATCATGAATTCCAAAGCAATTCAAATTCCCAAGGAAGCCATTCAAATTAAATGAGTGAGTCTAGCTTAACTGAATGTAAGCCACAGTCAACACTCAAGTTAACCACTGATCAAAACCCTAATTGAATCAACTGAGCCCTAACTTAAGTTGAAGTGCAATAAATAATTGATTCTAACTGAAATTAGCTCAGACACATGTCACTGCAAGCCAACCAACAAGTGTTAGTGCATCAATGACTCCAGTGAGCCCCGATGAGGTTAACTGAAGTGTAAGTGACCATCAGAAGTTGTTGGAGGTGCCCCTGTTGACTCTAGTTCATTAAATGATCATTAAACAATCAAATTAATGAAGGAAGGCACCTTCACTGCTCTGTTTAACTAATTGTAACCATTAGTTAGCAATATGGGGCATTAATGACACTCAGATCACCCCCAGAGTGCTCCAGTTAGCCTCCCCAAATGAAGGAGAATTCTAAGTTAGCCTCGTTGATTGAAGGTAGGCATGGGTGTGCTCATGTTGATGTCATCCGGTGCTCCTCTGATGTCAATTAAGTCAATAAAACTTAGAATAGTGGTTTAACTAGGCCAAATTGACGAAAATGAGTGTGTTTGGTGGTAAATGTCTCCAACAAATATATTTTTGTTCTATTTCTTGCAATAGCACTTATGTAGAATGAGGATGTGTATATTTTTAATTGTGAAAAAATAGAACGTATAACTGTATGCATTTCACAGTTGGGGTTTATTTGTTGATATTGCCACTAGCTTGGCAAGGTTGTGACCTTATGTGTTTGGATGTCTGTAACTTAACTCTTGTTTTGGTATGTTAAAGGAGGTTTTGTGTATATGGTTTAAGTGAATAGTTTAACATAATTCCATGCCATTGCTTGCAATGACACCTCTGTTGATTCGCGACTGTGTAATTTTCTTACTGGCAATTGTTATTAATGGTGATTTATGATGTAGTTTTCTTTCCTTTGATTTAATATGGAGATGGTCGTGAACTTATCTTACTACTGCAAAAATGTAGATGTCGTAGATGTGATAGTGTAGGAAGTAGAGTCTTTACTTGGATTATTTTAATGGGGTTCTTGGCTCTCGGCTGTGAACCTGGAAAACAAGAAATGTTGCATGCATATTTTGTTTAAGTTATGTCAACTGTTAACAGAGTAATGGTTTGGATTACGGTTAATGTTGATTTTTGGTTCAGTTTTGATAGTTTTGATTTCAACCCTTATGTAAAATGTGTAGCCTATGTAAAAGTTTCAATGTAATTTTAATTTCATTTTCCTAGATTACTTTCGACTTTAAGTGGAAAATTGTGAAACTTACAGCGTTGTTAATTTTGCAAATTGAATCCTACAGAATTCGATTCCTGGCATGGTTTGACATAACCTCTGTTTTGAAAATAGGAGCCCATAGGATTGGGCCTTTATCTGCGTGGGTTTGGGTTTTAATGTTGTATGCGTCGAAATTTTTTTGGCAGAAGTGCCAATAGGATTGGATCCTGAAACCTTTAAATGGATATGATAATCAATAATGATTTTGTATTAGGTTTATGTTTGATTCTTATTTTGATAGTAGATAATGTTTTTATCATTTATAATAATCATTCCTTCAAACCTTTGTAGGTCTCAATGGATGGCATACAATGATGGGTAAAGTTATAAAGTGGAAACTATTTGTTTGTAGTTTGTTTATGGTAATTGGTAGGTTTTAAAATAGGTTAACTCTCTTTATTTTTTGTTTATATATAATATTTAAAGTTTCATCAGTTATATTTAATTTATAATCTTATGCAGAGAATTTATGTTAAGGCTATAGGTAATAGTTTTGTTGATTATAATTTATACAAGCCTACTGGCAATATAAAATCTCCCAACAGAGTAAAGATATAAAGTTATTTTTTCTTTAAATAATTCTTGGTTGATAAATTTCCTCAGTTAGGGTTAATAAGATTCAGGTACAAAATCTCTGCTATTATTTTTATATTTTGTACTTGAAATAATGAACAAGAAATCTCACTTAAAAATATAGACTCTCTTTAAAGAAATGCCATCGTAAGAGAAGACTGAAATTAACCTTTAAATGATGAAATCCAATGCAAAAAATAACAGAGACCAAATCCTCCTACTGAAAAAACTAAAGGTCATATCCTATCATTAAAAATATGAAGAAGATATATTTTCTTAACTAGAATATCATGTTTGGGTAGATAAAATAACCTAGCCTCTGTTAAAAGAAATACATCAGTTAGGGAAGACTGCTTTTAACGTGTAAGCGAAGAAAGAAACAATGTAGAAAATAACCTAGCCATGAAAGAAAAATATTAATTATCCATTTAGAATTTAATCTCCTCATTTAATAAGAAAATCTGTGTAAATTGCAAGGGGAAAATCAAGAGCCTTATACTTGCAAGGTGAAGTTATTTTAATGGCTGGAAATCTTGTACACTCAAATATCCAGCATTAACAAGTACATAAATAGATTTGACCTCTGTTCAGATAACCGAATAACTTGGGAACTACCACGTTCCACCCAACCATGACCCGTAATCGTTCCTGGTTTCAATCCGAAATCCCCCCGAGATGGTTCCAACATGCACGTAGCTTAGAGATCCTAAGGTAAGGCTACCGTATATGGGATATCAAGTTCTATACTAGTTTCTTTGTTTCCTCTTAGGAAAAATGTTCTCTAAGAACTCTCTTGATTCTCATAAGGTATAATTATGGAAAAATTAAAATATCCCCAAGCCTCTCTTTGGCTTGGGTTTTTATACACAGGATTTTCAAGGAAAGGGACACTTAAATCAAGAATCATTTGATTTATTGAAATAACCCTTTTTACTTAATTTAGGTAATTTTAATATTTATTTAAATTTAACTTAGGAACTTTTGACTAGTTCCTACTTTGACTATTGTAGATATTTAATATTTAATTATTGTTCGTAATAATAATAACATGTGGATCCTTTCATTATTACTTATAGTTACTAGTATTATTACTACTCTTACTCTTTTATACATATCATGTATAAATTATATATTTATATATATACCATTTGTTAACATTTTTAACTTTAGGTAATATATAGCATGATCCCTAATCATATGACATGTTTATTTTAGCTTAGTCACTTTCTTTAATAAGGATTTTAGGTAGGGTTTAGGTCAACTAGGATAGGAAACTCTAAACCTCCTTGCATGTTGGATTCCCTTGTATAACATGGTAGTTCTTCAGTACTTTGATGAGATACATAAATTCAAAATTTCATTTAATCACTTAAAATAAGTAAGATGAGATCAATGTTTTATCAAAGTCATTTTCACTCAACTTATTAATTTCCCAGTAACTCCAAGCGCTTATCCAGAGCCCATACTCAACGCTAAAAACATGGAGTAAACTTAGTGCAATTCCAGAGCTCCTCGCTCAACACTAATGCTAGAATGTAGTTGTAGGATACACCTAGGGATATAATGGCCAAGGATTTGATGTTCTGGAGCTTATGCTCAACATCAACTTGGAAGGATCCAGGGCTTATGCCCAACACTTCCAATTCCTATCTTTTCATGTGCTTCATAGCTTCCTGCTCAACACAAAGGTTTCATAACTCATGTGCTTCAGAGCCTTTAGCTCAACACAAATATTTAAAATACTCATGTGCTCCAAAGCCTCTTTCTCAATGCAAACATTAAATATTCATGTGTTCTAGAGCGTCTTGCTCAACACAAACATCTCATCAATTATGTGCTTCAGGGTCCATGCACAACACATGAAATCATATATATATATATATAACATATGCAATTCGATTACGCCCAATATAACAAACAAATTATCATGTTCATGTTCAGTAGGGTCTTATGCCCAATATACAAAATAAAACATCAAATCAACATCATAAGAAATGAGGCGTATGCCCATACGTTTTAGGTCAAAAATTTAGGATATTACAAAAGTATTAGATTCATTCATTGAAGAGACTATTAACCAAACAAAAGAAGGTCATTCCATATTCCATATGATGGTACAACTTGAATGATATGGTAGGATTTCATCTATATCATTGATTAAATCCCTGCACTTCTCTTATTTTTTCTTCTATGGTTGAGGTTTTATAGCCATTTTAAATAGTAATTATTAGATAAGGGCACTTGGGTTCAAGGGTATTATGGGAAATAATTTCTGATATACAATTTTATTGTGAGGGGCATTGTGGTGTTTAAAGATTACACAAAGTTCACATGAAATATCATGAGTATTGTGGTTCAGCTCTTGTGAAAGATTCCTTCCAGCAACAACAAATTCACAGAAAATTATGATACTAATACCTTCAACTACCTTATTCAATATAGCTTTGATATGTATTTATTTTGAGTTATTTCTATTGGTTTGTAGTGTTTTTTGTAAGGAAAATGGGGGTTAATTCATGATGTGTATGCTTCTCATTTAGTTAACAGTGTTTGTTTGGATAATCAGATTGAACTGGAAACACCAACTTTGTAAAAATCCAAGGCCCAAGGGAGAAATGAAAATAGTGGTTGTTTATAACAATTGTATGACATTTGTAACGTCCCCGACCCTCCGATCGATGAAGAGGACACTACCAAACCATCAAACATCCAGGAAACTAGCCCCCATGAATATGAACATGCATATAATATTGAAATAAAATGATTAAAAAATAAAACATCCAAGGATGCATAATTACTCAACATACAATGGAAGCAACATACATTCGAGCATCAACATATTCATCATTATTCATTAATAATAAATATAACTGAAGAGACAAAATGGTCAAGAATACTCATCTTGTAAGAACTCATCCCACAACCAGCTACGTCACTGCAACATTCCACCCAACCATAGGCTAGCATGCTCATCAATCTCTCAGCAACACTGCCACCCCCAATATGGGCATGATTCCCCAAGGAATAAGGGACTAAGTAGGCTTACACATAGCCAAGGATACACAATACAACCAAGTCAACACAGTTGGGTTTATCAGGCCCTAGGAAAGGCTAAATGCTAAACTGGTGCACTCATGGAAGAGATAAGGACACCTACGCCAGAGCTAGCCTGACTTCTAAGACACCCACAAACACCCGACACCAGGAATCAGTCCCTTCTCTGCTTTACAGTCCCTCAAGCCCTAACGTCCCTTGCCAGTGCTCTTCCAGGGTTGTGGAGAAGAAATCCATCCATCTAACTCTCTTTGTGTGGCTCCCAAACCCAGGTTTCTCAAGCATACCTAGCCTTCAATCCCACTACACACAATCCGAACACCAACCACTGCATACCCATAGTAAAACAATCAGTTCACAGCTCTGTGAAGAAAACCAAAGGAAACAGGGTGGCAACCCGAATATGGTGAACACAGCTCAAGCCAAGAAAGATGATTTAGAGTTGTTCTTGGCCCTAGTGTGGCCAAAACAACTTAGCGGCACCCAAAAGATGGTTGCATCCACACCAATGAACAACATAGGGGAAAACCATAACAAGTCACAGTTTCAGGGGAAGAACAACAACCGATCTCAAAACGAAGCCATGGGAACATTACACAGTCCAAAAAGGGGAAGGTAAACAAATCCTCAGCCCGTGCCTGAGAAAGAACATACACACGGACCACAATCAGAAACATACACGGCCACAAATCAGAAAAGGAAACATACACCTACCACTGAAAATCATATAGAACACATAGGCACACAGCCTCGAGCATCAATGAGCCCCTCCACATGAAAATCCTGATTGACAGCTACAATTTCTCCAACTCCCTGCATGAGGAAAAACAACGCAGAATTCCTATGCATGAGAAGTTGATAGAGGACAACTCTCGGCGTGAGGATAGTCAAAAGGACCCAACAATGACCGTGAATCCCCCCCAAGAAATGTCAACATGTGAGAGTGGAGAGAATGCCCCTCTGTCCAAGCGATGTGAAGAGGAAGAGTCCACTGGTGGAGTGGGCATGTGGGTAAGGACTGATAGCCCTACCACACCCACCACTACTCAACAATAATTGCCCCCAACTAACAGACAACAAAAGTTTAAATGGGTGGTTGACACATGGATTTTCCCCATAGGTCCAAGGTTTAACACTTCCCCCCCACTATCCTTAGGAAAATCGTGCCCTTTTCATTAACATTGCACTGTCGTAGCTGGCTATAGGTTCATTTTAATTAATATGCATATTTACATGATGCCAAAACTATTAGGTGCCGGATAGCATGATATACCATCGACCGAAATGTAATACAACCAAATCGATGGTGGGGGATTTTCCTTTAGCTCCACACCATGATTAATTACAATATCCACGTAATGTATCTTTTAATGCAACTGGGGTCAAAACTAGGGATATGACAATCCCCTCCCCCTTGGAATAACACTGTCCTCGGTGTTCCAATATATAGGAATACATATACAATTTGCACATCAAAATTTCAAAATTTTTCATATCCGTCCCATGTTCAATTATTTACTTAAATTTTCAGGACCAATCCCCTTGGCTTCCACGAGCTTCTCTTGCTGGTTCTTAGCTTTCGGCTCATCCCCAAGTCTAGGAACTTTGTGGTTCCTACCCTCTTTATGTCCCCTCATTGGGCAGTCTCGATGGTAATCATGTCCTCCGCATTTCCAACATTTCGTTGGATGCTTCATCTTTACCTGCTCAATTTCCTTTGAGCCTTCATGTGTGGGACGTTTCTTAGCGGATCACTTGGATGGATGTCCCATCATTGATCCACTTTCCTTTCCTTTTCAGATTGCTCCCAGAATGATTTTTACCTCCTTTTGCAAACAAATAGAATCTTGCAAAATCTGGTGGTTCATCTCATTCTGCGTTTTTGTATCTTGAACATCTCTCCAAGATTCTATTGGGTCTTGGAAATCGTTTGAAGGAGACTTTCATCCAAATCTGATAGCTTCTGGTCTGTTGCCATGATCAATGTGCACTACTAGATTTCACTTTTCTCACATGTGAAATGCATCATTGAAATTATGTTAGAACAAGCATAATATAGGAATTAAAATCAATCAATTAATTGGCCAGTTGGCATGACATTCCAAGTCTCATCAAGGAGACTTTCATATTTTTCATGCCTTCCCAATAGGCACATGAGCTCATTCATGTCCATTCTTGGACATGGAATTAACTATTCCAGCATTCACAATTTACTTTAAGAAAATACACACATTCTATTTTCATTCATACATGCATTCAACAACCTTTTTTTTTCACAATGCATAAGTATATATATATATATATATAATCAAAAAGGAAAGAGAGAGTAGAAAGAGTTGTTTTTCCTCTTTGTCTTGTTCCATCCTACAACCCACACCACCACTATGGTTTTCATGCTCTAATCCTCTTTCACTTCATCGTGAATGCTGGACCAATCCCTCTTGGTCATGACACTTAGTGTCTCTGGTCTATGTCAGACCTCTCACCCATGGAGCCTCCCCATGTGGTTTGTCTCAACTACTAGGACCTTCACAGTCTCACTAGCACCTTTTTCATTACTACTCATTCTGATCTCTTCAAGATAGTCATATGTCCACATGCACCCTTAGGATGCTCTCATAGTTCTCACTCCCAGCGATACCTATATTCAAACATTGAATAGATTCACATGCTTAGTTTATTCTCAGTGGTTTTTATCTCTTAAACAAGAGCTTAGAATATCATAACCAAATCATATACACACATATATTCATAAGCAAGAAATTGCAAAATAATCCAATACTTATCTATATTGTGTGTTTCCTATTTGGCCTACAGGGTCCTACTTCACTTTGCAATCCCTGAGATTGCCTATGGACTTGGATGTTAGGTCAACATGCAAGGTTGCTTCACAACATCCTTTTATATATATCAAGCACAGTCAAGCCAACCTACAGTTGGTTTTATCAGATCGTCCATCCAAGCCAATATACAATTGGGTTTATCAGGCCATAGCCAATCAAGCCAATCCACTATTGGGTTTATCAGGCTACTCAGCCAAGCCAACTAACAGTTGGGTTTATCAAACTGTAGGTAGTCAAGCCAACACTGTAACATTCCCATAATTTCCACAGCATCAATTAATTACTGTCTAGCCAACCACAATTTCCACAATTTTCACAACATCAAATAATTATACAGTCAAGCCAACCTACAGTTGGGTTTATCAGACCATCTAGACAGTACACCTTCATGCCAACTGGGCTTCGAACTTTACCATTACCATTTCTAGGTTTCATTTCCAGCAGTGAGCTCCAATTCGACTACCCCATACAACAAAAGAAACCACTCCCTTCTCTGCTCTTCAGTCCCTCAGGAATGTCTCCTTCTCTGTGCTCTTCAGTAGAGGGTAGGATGAGCCCAAGCCATTGTCCATTTAGTGTGCAACACCAGATTGCATTTGTTTATCCTGACAAAACAAGAAATATAAGAAAACTCATTAGCGTTATTGCTCTAAAACTGTAATCATATTTCACATCATTCACTATCAAGTATTGAGACACCAAAAGTGCGTCCACTCCCTAGGGTGAAATAAATATTGAAAACCCTTTCATGATACGACATCGGGAAAGTGTGCACCCCTTTCCGATGTGTGCCATGTAGGCCCTATTCATACTCAAGCAATCTTCCATAATGGAAATAAAATCAAAACATGCTCTGCATATTGAATTTAACAATTTGACATGCATATTCTTATCCAGGGTCACAGAACACTTATGCATTTGCCGAGGCAATATTCCTTCGTTAAGGAGGAATGGGGCTCCCTTCTCTGAGTTGACAGTCCCTTGGTTTTCCGTCCCAACTCCCTATTACATTTCATATCCACACATGTCTTACTGACATAATCTATACCATCTCACTCATGTAGCTTACCAAACATGTATTGCATATCAGACATTTCCAAAATGTCCAATGGAGTTTCACCCAAAACCCTTTTCCAAGGTAGGGGAAAACCTCCCCATAAATTTTGGCTCCTTCAAGCCATCACACATGGTCTTCCTACAATGTGTACCCGTAGCACATTCATCAAGTAACCAAACAGTCAAATACAATCCTTATCTACTAATATAATCCAAATTTGATTGTTCCAGAACCAAGCAATGACATTAGTAATTAAATTCAATAGGAATTTGCAATTTTGTTTACTACAGAAATTGATTTGCTTGGCAATGAGGTGATCCTCATTTGTGGTTCTCTTATAAGCATCACCACTATGCCCATTATAATTTTATGCTTACTAGCATCACATGAACATCCACTTACAACACGTCCTCCTGACACAATTCTATGCAAGCCAATAGTGATTAGTAGTTGTCAACAATTTCTCAAATCTAAAATTTACAAATTTAAATTGACAATTCATTCAGCATACAAACTATTTTCACAGCCATGAGACTCTTCTCATGAGGTTTGGCTCTTTCACATGGTAGATTCTGATCTTCGTCATGGTCTTACCCACTTTTCCATGCCCCAAACAATCTACCTGAAATCTGAACTTCAATCAGCCAAACACTTGGTAATTCTTGATGCATATAACTTTTTTCATTGCTGCAACAATCACTGAAGCATTTAAAAAATTATAGAATTCAAGTACTTTCAGTTGTTAATCACATCAGTATTACCAAAATTCATTTTACTTCATGCGAATCATTATCATACTCAAATTGAAAGGTATGGTCACATCATTTATGCAATCTAAATGAAATGTTTAGATACTCCTTATTTCACAAGTGCATCATTTGTACCACCTTGCCCTTCCATAGAGCATTTATGGCAGCTAATCGATCATGACTACCCTCTTCATGCACTTACTATCCTGCATCCATAACAGCTCTTGAGATGGTTCCAGAATTATCATAAATTCATCATTTCAGCCATTAGTTATTCATAATAACACATGCACTATCTCGATGCATTCATGCAATGCATCACAACATTTGCACCCATACTTATGTATGGATATCTACAACATTTACTCATACTTTTCATATGCATCTATTCAATGCATAACCACAAGATTTATGAAATATTTTAATGCATATCCACTTAATGCTACCTTGCATTGATTCAAGAATGCTATGCAGTCAAACATACCATGCATGGCCTAACCATGACTACTTCATATAAGATGCATTACTATAATCAAGACCATCCGTACTTACTTTCTTTGGGATACTAAGCTCATAGCAACGTATACAGGCATGATGCCTTTCTATATGGATGTAGTATAAATTTTAAATAACCACATGGTATGAAACCTCTTGCTTTTACCACTCCATGCAATTTTCATAATTAAACCATTACCTGCATGGATCCTACTTACACCCTTGACATTACCAGTTTGGTTGGTCTCCTACAGGAGATTGCATAATTCTCTCACCAACTTTTCATTCTAGACTTGTTGCCTTATCCCTTTCTCCATAGGGTTTCTGGTCACATTCGTCAGCATCAACAACATATTCAGCCATGTCCATGTTGTCATTGGTTTTCCCACTAATGCCAACACCAATGCAATAATTACCATTAGTGTTTCATTATAAATGTATAATTCTCACTACTCTTACCAACATGTAATATCCTATGCATGCAAGGCATATCCTCATACATTTCATGTATGAAACTTATAAAATGTAATTATAATTAGTAAGACAGGGTTTAAGGAAATTTCCCTTTTGAAGTCCCTCATCTTTGTATGGAACTCCTTTTCCACACAACAGCTAGTTTGACTTCATGGTCTTGCTACCTCTAGGCATGCAATTCCCGGATTGTCCATATTGACAGCAACACACTTATTTTTCAAGAAATCACTAGTACTTTGCTGCTCTGCACTCAAATTCTGGTGATTATTCCTTGTTCCCTACCGAATAAGCTTTCCAATGCCTATCCACATGCTTCATTATGACCTCGGGTGTGAAAACCACATTACTTCTAAAATGATGATTCTCACCAATTTTAGGCAAAACACACCAATGTATTCTGGTTTGGAATGCTAACTTCAGTCACCTAGGATTTTTCTTCCATTTCATCCCTGAAGCTACTGAAAAATACACTAAGAATTTCAATGAAAAACTACTAAAATCTATGAAAAATCCCACTTAAAAACCCCGAAATTCCTTTGCCAAATCGGGTCTCATCCCATCAAAAATTCTGACACTTTGGCGGTCAACACACCTAGTTTTCTCCGCTACTCATTGGTGGTTCGATCACCTATTTTCCTCCGATGTGTCGGGTCCTTCGTTGTCTAGCTTTCGGACTACTATCGGCACTGCCCAAGACTGTTACCGGTGATCGGGACAGATAAGAATTACTGCATCGCCATATCGGCGATCAGATCCACTATACATCGGGCAGCTAGTTCTCTAGGCAGCCGCAATGTAGCCAACAAATTCTCTATGGTTTCCGTGGGACATTACCCTATCGGCGGTCGGAGCAACTAACAACTACGGCATTGGTGGTCGGAGAAACTAACCACTGCGACATCAGTGGTTGGAGCAACTAACCATTGCGGCATCGGCGGTCAGACCCACTCGCTCATTGGATGGTTAGTCCCATAGTCATCCGCAATGGCGATCAACAGATCCACTGTGGTGTCCGCGGTCTACAAAACTGTCGACGGATCAGAGCTCTAAACCTTATTGTGTCGATAGTTGAAGCCTCTATCCGTCAGAAGGATAGTCCACTAGACAGTCGCAATGGCAGACGCATTAACAACTAATTTATTTCGATGTCATTCATTGGCAACCAAAACAACTAATTTCTTCCGACTTAAGCCACCGCATCAACGGCTCCATCCTCTAAATTTCGCCCATCGTTTCGACTAAGTGAGCCAATGTTTCGGCGGTTCTGTCAACTAACTTCCGCCGATTGACACTCCAATCTTCTAACTTTCACCGATCGTCAATGGGCTCAACACTTAGACAATTTTTCAAAATTTTTCTTCTTCCTTTAACTTTCGGCGCCTTCATCCTTTAACTTTCTCCGATGACGGTGACGTTTCAGCGAACCCGGCATTAAATTTCACCAATCTATTCATCTTATTTTCATCAACTTTTCGGCGCTTACGTCTTCTATCCTCCGCCAACATATTGGCACCTCAAACAACTAATTTTCAACGATCTTTCACCTTTTTCCTGCCGCCATATCCGCGTTTCCATTACCTAAGCTTCGCCAATCAAAACTGCTAATTTTTGCCGATGTATCGGCTCAGACTTCTTCTAAATTTCATTGATCAAATCAACTAATATTTGCGTTTCCATTACCTAAGCTTCGCCAATCAAAACTGCTAATTTTTGCCGATGTATCGGCTCAGACTTCTTCTAAATTTCATTGATCAAATCAACTAATATTTGCCTCTCCAAATGACTAACTGTCACCAATCGTCGATGGGCTATTTCGGGAAGTCTTTCAACTAAAAAGGGCCAGCGTTTCAACGATATTTGGCTATTCTCCACCGAAAATGTGACTCCGACTTCCTCTAACTTTCGCCGACAGCCAACGAACACTTAGAGAAAAATTCACAAATTTCTTCCTCCATCGGGTGACCTTTCGTCTAGCTCTCTGATACATTGGAGGAGCTTCCCACTTACTCTTCCGATGGGTTGACGGTTCAGGCACTTAGACAATTTTTGTGGAATTTTTATGATATTTGCTGGGAATAAGGTAACCTACCTCTGCTATTTGATCTTTCATGGCCCTCTGAGGCCCAATGCTGCAATGATGGCTCTGTCACTGCATCTTCATGACCCATTCAGGCCCATGCTGTAACATGAGCTCTCATACCACACTGTAATGTCCCCGACCATCCAACCAGCAAAGAGGACGCTACCAAACCATTAAACATCTGGGCAACTAACCCCCATGAAGATGAACATGCATATAATGCAGAAATAAAATGCTTAAAACAAAAAACATGCAAGGATGCATAATTACCCAACATATAGTGGAAGCAACATACATTCAAGCATCAACATATTCATCATTATTCATTAATAATAAATATAATTGCAGAGATGAAATGGTCAAGAATACTCATCTTGTAAGAACTCATCCCTCAACCAGTTACGTCGCTGCAATGTTCCACCCAACCATAGGCCAGCATGCTCATCAATCTCTAAGCAACACTACCACCTCTGAGTTGGGCATGATTCTGCAAGGAATAAGGGACTAAGCAGGATTACACATAGCCAAGGATACACAATACAGCCAAGTCAACACAGTTGGGTTTATCAGGCCATCAAGGATCTAGGAAAGGCTAAATGATAAACTGGTGCGCTCATGGAAGAGCTAAGGATGCCTACACCAGAGCTAGCCTGACTTCTAAGACACCCACACACACTTGACACCAAGAATCAGTCCCTTCTCTACTTTAAAGTCCCTCAGGCCCTGACTTCCCTTGCCATTTCTCTTCCAGGGTTGTGGAGAAGAAAGCCATCCATTTAACTCTCTCTATGTGGCTCCAAAACCCAGCTTTCTCAAGCATACCCAGCCTTCAATCCCATTCCACACAGTCTGAAGACCAACCATTTCATACCTGCAGTAAAACAATCAGCTCACAGCACTGTGAAGAAAACCAAAGGAAACAAGCTGGCAACCCAACGATGGTGAACACAACTCAAGCCAAGCAAGGCGATTCAGAGATGTTATTTTCCCTATCTTGGCCAAAACAACTCAGCGGCACCCAAAAGATGATTTCATCCACAACAACGAACAACGTGGGGGAAAACCACAACAAGTCACAGTTTTAGGGGAAGAACAACAACCGATCTCACAACAAAGCCACGGGAACATTACACAGTTCAAAAATGGGAAGGTAAATAGATCCTTAGCTCATGCTTGAGAAAGAACATACACACCGACAAAAATTGGCAACATACACAGCCACAAATCGGCAAAGAAACATACACCTACCACCGAAACTGGTATGGAACACATAGGCACAAAGCCCCGAGCATTAATGGGCCCCTGTACGCGAAAATCCTGAGTGACGGCCACGATTTCTCCAGCTCCCTGCGTGAGGAAAAACAACACAGAATTCTTGCACATGAGAAGTTGAGAGAGGACGACTCTCTCCATGAGGATAGCCAAAAAGACCCATCAATGACTGTGAATCCCCCCCAAGAAATGTTGTCATGGGAGAGTGGAGAGAATGCCCCTATGTCCAAGTGACGTGAAGAGGAAGAGTCCACTGGTGGAGTGGGCACGTGGGCAAGGAATGACAGCCCTGCCACACCCACCACTACTCATCAATAACTGCCNGACAACAGAAGTGTAAATGGGTGGTTGACACATGGATTTTCCCCATAGGTCCAAGGGTTAACACTCCCCCCCCCAACTTATCCTTAGGAAAATCATTCCCTTTTCATTAACATTGCACTGTCGTAGCTGGCTATAGATTTATTTTAATTAATGTGCATATTTACATGATGCCAAAACTATTATGTGCCGGATAGCACGATATACCATCGAACGAAACGCAACACAACCAAATCGATGGTGGGGCTTTTGCCTTTAGCTCCACACCACGATTAATTACAATATACACATCATGTATCTTTTAATGCAACCGGGGTCAAAACTGGGGATATTACAACATCTGAATGGATCTCGTGCACCACTTGGTGCTCATGGGGTGTGTTGGGCTGCAGATAATTTTTTTTATATTTCTTGATGAGGTCTTGGCCCCTCTCATTTCTTTCTTGTAATAAACCTAAACTTAGTTACAAATAAAAGTCAGGGCTATATTGCATAAAGTGTTTGTTGTTTCTTGATGTATTACATTAATTTGTGTTGTTTTCTTTAGTGAATTCATCGTTTCTCACTTATAATATATTACTTATTTTGTTAGATTGATGCCCATTTTGGAGAATGACCTTGGTTTCTCAGATCCCACCAAGACGTTTTTGAATTATTGGTTGTGGTGGTGATAAAACTATAAATGTTTGACATATGAAACTCTATATTTTGGTAGCGTTGTAGAGCTTCAAAATTTCAGGTTGATATAGGTGATTGTGCAACATGTATGGGATGTTGTTACTGGTTCAAGGTAATATACTTTTGAAGGTCATGAAGCATGTGTCTATTATGTATGCCCTTATTACAAAAAAAACATTCAGGTATAATTTTTGTATTGTGATTTTTATTTTTGTTACTAGCTAGAAGAATGATTATTTTTCAGGTAGACACTTATTCTTGGATATAATGATTCCCCATGCTAAAGTTTTGTTTCTCTTTTCATGGATCAGTTTAATTTCCGGACAACTATTGATGAAAATATAAAGGTTTAGTTATATGATTTGATAGGTTCAAGGCTGGTGCACTACAATGGCTTATAGTGTCGATGGGACAAGGTCCATTCAATATGTTGTTTCAATTGTTTCTTTACAACACGCATTGCCTCTTCTTAGTTATTGGAAAATGATTTTCAGCTAAAGGTAATGATTTTTTATTTTTTTCATTACTTCTGTCAATATATTTTTGTGTAGGCAAGCCAATTGAATTTTCAATTTTCAGGTTTTATCATGATCATACCTTCAAGATATTTTATATGCCTCTTCTAATTCTATTTCGACCACTTTAGAGCTATGAAATATTATGAACTTACTCCTTAAAACATTTCAAATTTGAAGTTACTGTATAATATGAAATCTTTTCAAAATTGTCACATCAATATGTAGGTTATATCGATTTGCATTTACTCCCTCCATCCTATATTCATATTCCTATAAAATCTAAAAAAGTGTTTGGAAACATATCTAAGAAGATTATAAGGATTTTTAATTCAACTCACTCCAAACATGGTGATAAACTTGTACTTTCATTTCATGCTTGTTTACCTATCAAATTAAACATTTTCTTGTTCCATAAATGCACTTATTTTCTTATTCTAAGAAATTCTATACTTATATTTTTTTCAAACTTTTCATTTGTATTCTAACAATTTCAGTATGCGCTTTTTTAGCATGTACCATTTTTCTATTGCTCCACATATAATTGTTTCTATTGATAAAGATCAAATTGCTGCATAGTTGATGAATAATCAACCCCTTTCACATATTTCATAATATTTTCCTAGTTCATTGTTATTTCCATATGGAAAATAACATATGGCATTATTAGAGTATTAATACATAAATCCTATCTCAAGTAGCAAAACCTATCGTTCCTATCTCTCATTGAGCTTGCAAAATAAGTAAATTGACATCAATGAACATTTGCATATATATTTCTTATGCATTATGAGTTTCAACTTGCATGGGAAATGTATTTTGTCAAAATTGCTTTTTGATCATTGTGTGTTTTTTTTTTGCGGCTTCTCCAATCGTCTATGCACAACTATATACATGTCAAATGCAACATTTTTTCATAACAAATGATTCAAAGGAAAATTTGGGGGTTTGTAAAAAGGAAAGGGTTGATGTCATTTCACAACACAAGGATACAACATTAATGTATTTGAATTCTCAATGCTAGACTAAAATTCGTGCAAGACCATATTTTGTTAATATTTCTCAAACATAATTATTCCTTATTTTAGTTTTTGCATCAATTGTAACAACACATTAGACTTGTTTTGGGTTTTTTTGATACTACCAAGCCATGCCAAAGTATATGACAAAATACAATATCATGTTTTTTGTAAAAACCAATTGTAATAGATCTCTTATGAACAACAATAAGACATGTTCTCTATATACTATAATATCTCATTGTTGCTATATAAATTTGTTATATATTATGATTTTTAGTATTATCTATTTTTTAAGAAATTGTATTTCATTGTTTTGCAATGTAATGTTCTTTGAATGAAATATATTTTTTATAATATTTATAATATAAAGAAAATTATTATTAGCTTAAACTTGCTTTTCACTTTCCATATATTTATCCTCTTCACATTCCTTTACACCTCATGATGCAAATTCTTCAATTAAAATTCATGTACTTCAACCACATACTAAGCTTTAAAATGGAAAATAAGTAGTTATTAGTTAATTATCCCACTTGCATGGAATATTGTTATTCTAGTTTTAAACTCACGAGCAAAGTTGGAATATGATGGGCATTTGGACGTTTTCAGGCATTTTTTCCATCAAATAAGGGTAAAATTTGGGAAAAACCATTTGGTGAGATGGTTGAATAATTTTATAAAACGTTGTTTTGATGTTTAAAACTTTTTCCAAAACGTAATTATATTTGTAATATAACAATAGGTAGGAGGCTATGACTCTAGGAGTATCCATAATATGACTATTTGAGTGGGGGTTGTCGGACTGAGACTCCAAACTCCATTTCCCAGTGTCCACCTAGAATCATCCATGTGAATGCATAAATGTGATCAATGAATGGTATAATGGAATTTAATGCAAAATTATAGGGATTATATTATCGATGAGATGTGTTGATTTGTGGTGTGGATGGCAGTTGAACTTGCAAGTTTCACACCACACAATTCCAGAGTCTAGACTTTGGAGATTGGTAAGTCGCAGCCCACAACCATAGGCCTTCATTTTGAAAAATTGCAAGTATACTGGCTGTGGGGGTTCACAATTGTAGATTTGTAGCCAACGACGATGGGTTTTTAGGAAAGTTCACAAAGATTTTCTTGTAAACACTGATATTCAAGATGGAGAACAATGGAAATATGTATCTCTCCTTTCTCTTCATCAATCATAGGTTCTTCTTGGAAAGTGACTTCATCTGTAGAGAATTCAGTGGATAACAAAGCATCATCTCAACCAAGAGCTATCAAGATCCTGGGCAGAGTCATTTCACCATTGGTAATGGGTTGCATAATTTCTCTCATTTTCCTTCCTACCGAGAGGGCCTAGGTGATTACTTCTTCTAAATAAGCATATAATTGTGTTTGCATGCGTGAACATCAAGGAAGTGGGCACAAAGAAATCTCCCTGGAAATTTTTACTAGAAAAGAAATCAGAATTGGCATTTCATGGTTTAAGGAGAAACAAGCTCCTTCAATTATTGTTGATTCACTATATATTGCTCAATTGGTGTCCAATTTCCCATGATTCTTCCTAATGGTTTGAGATTTTTGTTGTGAGAGCCATTTATGTGAGTTTTGGTTGAACAAGTCACAACGGATTGGAGTCTTGAATCTTAATGATCCCAGGAATAATCGAATTTCATCTCTAGCTATAGGGATTCACAAGTCACTGTCGTTGGAGTGGAGAAATAAGTGGATTAATACATTTCTCTTCTTGGTAAGATTATCCCATTTCTCCCAATGTATTAGTAGCGATTTTATTGTGTTTTCGAGGAGTAAGGGTTTTTATTCTTTACTAAGCTCATTTTTGGCTCACCATGAATGCCCCAGGTTTTAAGGTCACAACCTGCAATGGGGTACAATGTTGCTAGTGCCAGTGTACAATTTGGGAGCGTGGATGCTAGGACTCACAGAGGCAAGCAATGGATTATGCTACCATCATCCTTGTTTTATAATAGGATAATGGTTGACTGAATATGTGAGGATCCGTTTGAAGAAATCCCCTTTCTATAATAAGGAAGAAACAATCAAACACATATTTTGCTTTTGTCCTTTGATAACTGCATTAGAGAGAGATGGTATCATGGTCGTTCCTAACTTTGTGTGTATTAACCTATAAAAGTGAGAACTCATTTCTATAAGCTATATTGAAAATTTTAAACTATGTGAAGGATAGAGCCTAGAACTATGAGTGAAATACTGAACCTAGAACCATGTGAAAGATCGATCATAGAATTGTGTGTGAAGAGATTGAACATATAAGTGATAAAGGAACCTGCAATTGTGTGAATAGTTGGGCGACTGGGCCTACGCAAAGGGTCGAGTTGGAATATATGTGGAACATAATATGAAGATTCAAACAAGATACTAATCATATAAGGATAAAATCCCAAGGTTTTTTTTTTATAAAATTATCAGAAGCAAAGCATGTCTAACAATAGTAATCTCTAATCGTTTAGTATTACATAATGCTCCTTTAATCCTGTCTCCAATGGCCAATGCTCTAATGCTCTTTAGGAATAAACTTATTCATCGTTTCAAGTGTGGATATGAGTTTCATTCTAATACCTTGTGAGGAGGAGCATGTTCATCCTTGCTTGTAATTGAACATGCCCTCTCATTCTCTACATTTGCCTATTATATGCTTGACACAAGTGCCTAAGAAGTCTCAATAATGATTTATTAAGTTAGCACTATTTAGTAAAATATTCATATTGTAGATGGAGATTAATTTCCTCATGATTCCAAGCAAGAAATAGAAGCAAATGAAAGAACAACTACACATCCTACACTATATAAGCTATGTTTTTAAACGGAAATTAAACTTGGAGCTAAGACAATGGTTGTTTTACATAGAATTTTTTTAGCACTTGAAGCATAATTCATTCTTGAACCAATAGACATTGATGGAGCTAGCATGTACAGCGTGAAACTCATAATTAATGCATGTCTCACCTTCTAGATGAATAAAAGATGGCAAAGATGAGAATGCGTAGGTTTCCCTAATGATGATATTTTACCTTTAAATTGATTTTTGTTTGAATAAAATATGATTTTGTCCAAATAATTTTATTAATAATAGTTTACAATTAATTAGGGTTTTAAGATTGATGGAAAACAAGTGCCTTAATCCAACTTGGGCTATGGAGTCAAAGAAGGCCTATGAAGAATCAAGACTAAGACTATGTGAAGGGCTATATAAAGAATGTGGCAACAATAGTAACCTCCCTTTGGATATTTGCACTATTAAAATCTTGGTGCTTCTTGTGTAAAGGTGGAACCGGGACTGTTGAGCCATTGTATGGAGCCATTGAAGATAGTCTATGTGTGACATTGTTCAAATCTTGGTGCTTCTTCTGTAAAGGTTGACCAGGGACTGTTAATCCACTGAAGATAGTCTACATTCCAATTTCCCTTATTTGCAAGAGAAAATCATCAATATTTGTGATAATGTTCAATCCATGCTTCTCCTACTCTTAGCTACGAAATCTTACTTCTTCTTTCTCCTAGTGATTTTTGGCAACCTAAGATGTAATTTCTTTGCTTATAACTTGATTCCACTGTTGTTTGGAAACTCTCCATACAATGTGGCAATGGAAAATCATTTTTCTTGGGTGATAGAAAAAAATGGAAAAAACCTTTACTCTAGTGATAAAAAAGTGTCGATGGAGGGTTAAAGAATCTCATTGTGCATTACAAATACAATAATACCATTAAAACATGAAAACATAGCTAGAAACCCCAAACCTATTATCTATCTATTTCTTAAAGGTGGAATTTTTCTCTTCTGTGTTTGAGAAGTATACATCACTCGAACAATGGAAAAAATGGTTGCTTGCTTATTGGGATGTCTCTAGACAAGTTGAACCCTTCAAAACATTATGAACATGAAAAGGGATAGTGAGATACTGAATAAGTGGGTTGATAGTAAGTAAGAAAAGAGAACTAAAGAAGATAAAACAACATATGATCTTAAAAATCCCCAACACTTGGTCTTCTAAGTGAATTTAGGAGTTAGACTTGAAAAATAAATTAGAAAAGCATACCAATCACTCATTTCATGATCCAATGGGTGAATCACTCCATTCATAAGCTAGACAACAATTCAATGTGATAAATTTTCCTTTTTGGCGAAAATCATTGTACAATCTCGATCGCAATGTGATTTTTTTTATTTGGCCTTTTATTTCAATTATACTATTGATGCAACATGTTAACCTTGAAATTTTTGGTATGTTGCATTACATGTGGCTTAACATTAACCTGTGGAAATGATTCTAAGTTCCACATTTTGTTTGTTTCCTAAGTTTATCACTTAATGAATTTTGGATACATAATGCTAGCACATGTTACTATTGAGCTGTTTGTGTCACTATTAGTAGGTTGTTTTGTTTCACCCTCCATTTTTAGAGTACATGATCAGCCAAAAACATGAGTAAATAAGTCAATTGCCATCTTTTAATTGGAAAATAATCTCCTTCATAAAAACACATGCTTTCATTGAAAATTAAGATGTCATGTAATTTCAATTACACCATTGACACAACATGTTAACGTTGCAAAATTTTGTATGTTGCAAAATTTTGTATGTTGCATTACGTGTTAATTTTCAAAAAGGATTATAGGTTTCACATTTTGTTTGTTTTTAAGATTATAGGTTAATGTACTTTGGATGCATAATGTTGGCATATGTTACTTTTGAGTTGTATGTGTTATTATTCTCAGTTTTCAAAAAGCTTGATCAACTAAAAACACGACTAAATGATTTTATTGTTATTTTTAATTGAAAATTAATTCCTTAATAAAAACATATCTTTTAATTTAATATCAAATTCTTTAATAAATACCTTATTATTGAAAAGTAATTATTTTTTTAAACTTCACATTTTTCCAATAAAAAGTTGTGTAAAGGAACATAAAAGTTCAAAACCTAAAAAAAATTTAGTTGGAAGGGCATAGATGAAACGAAATTCCAACACTACTCACGAGAGCTTCATTTCCGTGTCAAGCGAACGGTTGTTTGCACATTGTTATAGCTTCACGATCATATCATTGAACACCCAAAAATAGTATTTAAAACACACAAACGGGTGGCTGGTAAGATTTCTCTGAGTTCAAAATTAAACGTTAAGCCTCTAGTCTCTCCAACGTGTCAAAGTTTCCAGCTATCTTTAAGGTGGGATGCACAGTTCTAAAGGAGTGAATTTTATTGATAGATAACTAGGCTACAAAACTAAAACTGTATCAACATATTTTTATGATAAGTAAGTTTATATACTCATTTAATAAGGTTTCATGTTTAAATCCCTAAACTTGTCACAAGAACATGGTTTAAGCTTTGTGGATACCCCTAGTATTATATTGATAACTGAATTAGAGTACTCCATAGTTTCGGCCCTGCAAATACACCTAGTATTATAATGGTAACTGAATTATATCACTGACCCAGTGTCACAGCAAGATCCCAAGTATGTGCATTATATGTGGAAAATCAGCAAGTAAGGTGAACGCAAATGGCGTCAAAGATTGAACAGAAATTGCGTCACCAGATGCACGAGGTAGAGGAATAAAACGACCAAAAAGGTTGAATTTTTTTTTGAAAGATTTTTCCCACCGCAATGAAATGTCTTTATTGGTTACAGATAGGTCCTTATGCAGTAAAGACAAAGCCGGGTATAATATCTATTAACGTTCATTGAAGCAAACTAATTTTAGGACGTGGAATCCCTGTGACATAACTGCGTCCTATTTCAACCCTAAATTAATCAATGAACAAATTATTATCAATTAAAGAGCTTAGTTTAATAGTTTGCACTTTGTTGTCGATACTTTTCTTTTTATTCGAATTTCCGAGATAAAAGATATTGACCTACTGGTTTGCTGAATGAAAACACTTGTAACATCCAAAATCGTCTAACTTTAAAATATGAGATATTTGCAAATATGTTCTCAGCTTGAAATACAAACAGGAGGAGAATATCAGAGAAGCACTGCACAGAGAGATCGACAGTAAGATAAAAGGTTTTATTATAATACCATTCTGACAGTTGAAGTACAAAGCATCGGTCATATCAGTTTTATCCCAGAACAACCTTACAAACCCGTCAACACAAATTCATGACTAAACACTTACGAAAATACCCTAAAAACCAATCTAAATAGCAGCACAGAACATTCTATGAAACCCTAATTAAACATCAGCACAGAAACCATGATAGTCAGATGGAAAGGATGACGCCCGGCATTGATTCGCTCTTAGTTTTGTCAACGCTGCTCTCCCAGATAGGGGAAGGGACTTTTTCCCCGCAAGACTTGAAGTCCGTAACAGTGATTGTTGTATTGAAATACTCTCGAACTTGTATGACTATTCCTTTCTCGACAGTCCAGACGTGTACCCAATACGGAGATTCGTCCCCTCGACCTTCCACAAGCACCTTGTTCGTGAGAACTGTAAAGGAGTGAGGCTTGAACTTGAAAAACTGAAATTCAGAGTCTGGTTCGCCCGTGAGCAAACGTGATAAAGATTGATAGCGCGGTGGACCGTGGAACGACCACTCTATATCGGGGGCCAAAATCTTCCGCACTGTCTCGCCATCTTCTGCTTCTAAAGCAACGTACAGCCGACGAATAGTCTCTTTAGTTTCTTCTCCTTCCAATGTGCTACCTGTGGAGTAATTTGAGTTAACGAGCATTGAAAAGGCTAGAGATCACAGAGACCGGAACAGCAACACAGTAGGTGAATGGAAGGCCATGGAAGGAATTAATTGATACACATGGAAACTACTAATGAGTGCTGTGTATTAAATATGAAGTTCTTGTTGGTTTTTTCGCAGAGATCAAGTTGAGAAAGAGACCGCGAGTGGGTAAAATTTGAATCGGATGCGCTGGGAGTGGATCAAAGGCCTGCGTAAAGTGAAGATGCATTTTTAACTTAAGAATTTTCCAGGCGAAAGAGATTCCAATTCTTAACGACATATTTGATCAAATGCCCTTCACCAGATAGTTGATTTTAAATTCAAATGATTCCAACTTTATACAAATTCAAATGCCCTTCACCAGAAAGATGGTTTTAAATTCAAATGATTCCGATCGGGGAATATATCTGTTTTGTGGCGTTCAGGCTGTGGGTATTTTTTACAAATAACAATCTTCCGCAATCCCTTGACTTTTAGTTGTGAGGCCAGTATGCTGCTATATTCAATAAATGTATTAAATATCAGTGTCATCAGTATGGCTGGCGAGTTGCGACCTGACTGAATAGCATTGTCATTAGCCTTGCGATCCCTTGCCACAGGATTTAAATCGATGGCTAAATGCTGATACTTAAAAATAAAAAGGTTAAACATTCTCCATGAATGCCATTTTCCAAAGTAAATGGCATTCCTAATGATTTTCCAAAAGAAATGGCGTGCATCTTTAGTATGAATGCCACTTTCCAATGTAAATGGCATGCAGAATGATTTTCCAATATCCCGGCCTTAATGGCAGAGATGGACTCCAAAGCCGCACGCAACACATAGCTTCTAGCTTCTGTTAATATCTTCTGTTAAATGACAAAAGAACTTTCTTTTGCTTCACGGCTCATTTTTTTATGCTATTTTACCAAACAGATACTGAATTTTGGACCTTTTTTTGGGAAACATTAAATGTACGTGAATTAGTAAGAAAAGTTATCCACTTATGAGTAATGTTAAATGGATCATTATGGCTTTAGGTGTTCCGAAGATATGAGAGACACTCTAGTTTAAGATCTAAAAAAGTTTATTGTAAGTTATAGTGTAAAGAGTAAATAAGAGGGGCACACAATGTTTATAGACAAGCTGTGTGTTGATCTAATGTAGAGGAGATTTGGAGATATGTCTTCACAATGTATGTCATTAAAGTGTTCAAATATGACTTATGTCAAATGAAGAGTGTTTTTGTGGTTTTTTCTTATATGGATTATGTTTGAGGCTTTTTGATTAGCTAGGATTGATAATATTTATGATGGAATGGAATAATAGTGATTTGGTAGATGTCATTTAGATCTTTGATATTTTCATATGTTGTTATATGAAGATGATCTTTCACCTATCTGCATCGTTGGGTAGTGTGTCTAGTACTACCATGAAGAGATCATCTTCTATCACTATGGAAGCCTTGTTCCTACAGTTCATATAGGTATCTCGAGTGAGACTTCACTTGTATTGCATATGTTTCCGACATTGTTATGCTTTGTGGCACCGATGCCTTGGATTTTGTTGGTCCGGTTGGAAGGTTGAAGCTCTCTTAGTCAAATCGAGCCAACAAATGGTTATGTTTCCAAGACCAAGATAATTGTGAAGGGGACATGTTTTGGCACCCGACGAAGCATGAGATTATAAATTGGGTGGACCACAAAGCTAGAGGATTTGCACAAGAAGAAAGTAAGGGTTTAAGGACTCCCACAGCATGGTTAGAAAGATATGTTTACTTAGGTATTCATAACATTTTCTTTAATTAATCTCATGTTGTAGTGTATGAATGGTTAGCGAGGCTAGCAACTAAGAAGACAATTTTTCAATTTGCAGAGCCCACCATGTGAACTCCTTAGCTGATCGGACTGCTGGACAGTGTGAGTAATCCTATCTCTAGGGATATTGACTTCTCAGTCGATAACATTTTGGAATGATACAATACTAAGATTGTTGTAGACTAAGTCATATAGTGAATCTAGGAGAGAATTCTTCCAAGGTCTTAGAGGCAGATATTTGAAGTACGTAAAACTGTGGATTAAAATGTTAGCATGTGAAAATGAAATCCTAAGGATGGAATCTAAGGAGTAAATCATTTTTCTTGGAGGACATGGGTCATTATGGAAGGAATTCCTGAACAAGATGGACAAAGTAAGATGAGATGTTCCCAACCTACAATGAGACTGACGAAGAGGCTAGCCTCCTAAGTAGTGGAAGACATGACATCACTTATGCCAAATGAAGAGGGCTTTTGTTGTTTTTTCTTCTATGGATTTTCATGTGGTATGATTATTTTATGTTTAAGGCTTTCTGATTAGCTCGAATTGATAATATTTATGATGGAATGGAATAATAGTGATTTTGTAGATGTCATTTCGATCTCTGATATTTTCATATGTTGTTGTTATATGTAGATGATCTTTCACCTATCTGCATAGTTGGGTAGTCTGTCGAGTGCTACCATGAAGACATCATCTTCTATCACTATGGAAGCCTTGTTCCTACAGTCCATATAGGTATCTCTAGTGAGACTTCACTTCTATCACATATATGTTTCAGACATGATTATGCTTTGTGGTGCCGATGCCTTGGGTTTTGTTGGTCGGGTTGGAAGGTTGAAGCTGGGTTAGTCGAATCGAACCAACAAATGGTTATGTTTTTCAGACCAAGATCATCGTGAAGGGGACATGTTTTGGCACCCGACGAAGCATGAGATTATAGATTGGGTGGACAACAAAGCTAGAGGATTTTGCACAAGAAGAAAGTAAGGGTTTGTGGCTAGCTCCCAAGCATGGTTAGAAAGATATCTTTACTTAGGTATTCATGACATTTTATTTAGTGAATTTCATGTTGTAGTGTATGAATGGTTGGCGAGGCTAGCAACTAAGAAGACAATTTTTCAATGTGGAGAGCCTAGGGTGTGAACTCCTTAGTTGATCCGATTGCTATAGAGTGTGAGTAATCCTATTTGTAGGGCTATTGACTTCTGGCTCGATAGCATTTTGGAATGATACAATACTAAGATTGTTGTAGACTAAGTCATATATTGAATCTAGGAAAGAATTGATCCAAGGTCTTAGAGGCAGATATTTGAAGTACGTAAAAGTGTGGATTAAAATGTTAGTATGTGAAAATTAAATCCTAAGGATGGAATATAATGAGTAAATAATTTTTCTTGGAGGACATGGGTCATTACAAAAGGAATTCCTGAACAAGATGGACAAAGTAAGATGAGATGTTCCCAACCTACAGTGAGACTGATGAAGAGGTTGTCCTCCTAAGCAGTGGAAGACATGACATGACTTATGCCAAATGAAGAGGGTTTTTGTTGTATTTTCTTATATGGATTTTCATGTGGTATGTTTATTTTATGTTTGAGGCTTTCTAATTAGCTAGGATTGATAATATTTATGATGGAATGGAATAATAGTGATTTGGTAGATGTCATTTAGATCTCTGATATTTTCACATGTTGTTATATATAGATGATCTTTCACCTATCTCCATCGTTGGGTTGTCTGTCGAGTACTACCATGAAGAGATCATCTTCTATCACTACGGAAGCCTTGTTCCTACAGTCCATATAGGTATCTCCAGTGAGACTTCACTTGTATCGCATTTATGTTTCAGACATGGTTATGCTTTGTGGCACCATGTTGAGGCCTGGAAATTTGCAGGCGGCAACAGCGAGGGATTCTCTTGAGTCAATGTTCTCGATTACCTCGTGACTCTTTGGTGTAGGGAATCCATCTGTTTTGCGGTGCAGCTACCATAGGTCAAGTAACAAAAATAAAGGTTTTACCAGTTGCGGCCCGATCCACCATGTATATTTTTGTTATTTTAGACTTAAAGTATGATATGCAAGTGCCTATTTAACATGCAGATTCGATGAAGAATGCCAGGAATATTCACAAAGTGATGCGTAGGTTCTTACCTTTCATCTTAAAACTCACACGAACCTAAATCACACATAAAACAAGAAAATGAGTACTAACTAGGCTATCTCTAGAGAGCTAGATATTAATTCATGAGTAATGCAATACTGTTCACGTGTTATGGCAAATCACAGATAGCTGTTATTATAACCAAAACATATAAACATGAATAAAAGTTTACATGATAAGATAGCTCATCAACAGTTAAAAAATCTCATTACTCATAGTGGAAAAAAAAATCATAGAATATACTAGAGAACATTCAGGCAAAGAACATAGGTCCAGAAGGTTAGAAAGCTCTCACAATTAATGAAACACAGTAAAAAATGAAATAGTTCCCCTTCAACATTATTCATTTTATCACATTGCAACATTCCACATAACACCTTCTCCAACAGGCAAAATTTGCAATTTCTCATTGTAAAATGAAATAGTTCCTCTTACAAACAATAGTTCACAAGTTTGTCCACGGGAAAAAGCCCCTGTAAGTTCTACATTTCCTATATTTAAATTAAATCAGTTAACCGCTTGGGCTGCCCCCCCAAACGTGTGACCTTTCGGTCCCCTGAAACGTTTACTATCCCCATTTTATCTTTTCTGTGCGCACTCATGATCCGCTTAGTAACTGACAGATCCTTCCATGCCTGGACCTTTGTTGCTAATGATTTTTTTTTGTTCTCTTTCGCTTGCTCTCCTTGTGATCCTGCCGGGATCGGCTCGATCTTTGCCAACACTGTCCAACTCCCTTCTGCCACTTATCTCCCATCTATGCCTTCGCACGATGGTAGTCTGAACAGTCTCTTGAATCCACCTGCAATTAAACGACATGTGTCATTCATTGGGACTGCATTTTCAATAACATCAAATTACATCAACCAAAACGGTTAATCATCAAGGGAGGCTCGATACTGCATTACTGTTATGAGAACCTTAACAAATGTCGACACGACTATGACGGAAAGAGAAAACTCGTTGGCGGCTTAAACACTAAACATCAGCTGGGTAGTCTCATCTACAGCTGCACAAGCAGGTCTTAACATGCAATGGGTACCATGCAACCATTAATCCTATTAGAGTCAGAAGAGCTATGACCTAAATTGCAGGCAAAAAATCTTCAAGTCGGCAATCAGAAAGACATCGACGTCGGAAGGCTAGTGCTTTTCACGGCCGCAAGGGTGGAAGGAGAAAGGCTACAGACATGCGACTAAAAACTGACACGCATCGGTGGGTGGAGAACTTAAATTTTGGGTACCTAGCTGCTTTGGGAGCCGCAATGGTAGAAGACAAACAGACAATAGCCTCCGATCAAAACACACTTTGATGCCAGATCAATAAAAATACTAAGTGTTCAAAACAACCTTAAAATTTAGCAACGATCAAAGCCTGTTTCACCTTTGAAACAACGGCTTTAGAAAGAACAATTGATTCGATTCATTTTCAACTAGGAAAAACAAACTCTAAAATCCGTGACCCACATCAATTTCAAACATAAGCAATTTCTGAAAACAGGAAGAGAGTTAATCTTCAAAATAATCTGAAATTAAAGCATGACCAAAACGTTCACGGTTCCAAACGATTCAAAGCAGCATTAAAATCATGAGGGGGCCAAAATTGAAAAATTTGGGAAAAATAGTTGCAGCTGCAACAATTGGCGATTACTTGGTGAACCTAGATCTCTGGACGATTATTCCCCCAGTGACCGAATGTTTAACAATAAACGTACCTATTGAATTCTTCCATCTCTCTGGATTTCTCAAATAGCAAAGATATGTACCTTTAATAATTGATGATAGTCGGATTTGGGGGAGTGGAAACTAGGATTTCCAATTCAAGATAACTCTTTTGAGGCCGAGAGATGAATTTCATTGTTACCTATGTCTTCAGGTGGCTTGCAACTTGGACACCACACGATTGTAGCATATGGTACACCAAAATATTCATTTGTTCCTCATTCCCATGCCATTCTAGCACTTTTCATGCTTTTGGACTTTTGTCCTTTTCATATGAATCCTCCTACATGCCTTTCTTTCTGAATTTTAATTCAGGATCCTCTATCCCAAGTGTCCTTTTGTGTGAGAGGTGTATTCACATTTCAGCTCACGAACGAAGAGGAACTTTAGGCGATTTAGTACTTATATGGTTATATAATGCTTTCATAGGAGTTTTCGACTCTTATCTGCCTTTTGGCATTCATTTTTTGGCATGGGATCATTTATATCTAATATACTGTTTACCTTGCTTCTTTCCATGGGCCCTTTGCTGTCACTCCCTAGAACATTTAAATGTGACATGGATGGAGCCTCAAAATAGTATTCCAGACCCTTTGATTCTAGTTTATTTCACAAGGATTGAGCAGGACTTCAATGTGTACATAGCTATTCGAGAAAACTACTAAAATGGAAGAAGTTATTTTAGATAAATAGCAATACACAGTCTTATACCCAAGAAATCTAATCGTTCCAGAATTCAGATATTCCCTATGCAACCGCGAGTTTGCCTCCTTTATTGAAATCGGTAGAAATTTAAACTAAACAAAAATGAACATCATGACTCAAAAAATGACGGCCACGCCAGATTATTTATATACAAGATAGAAGAACACAAACAAACTTAGGAAAAATAAGGTTTGAGAACTAAGCCATTTACTGGTAAGTTCTCTTTCCACCCTTGTAAATCTTGCAACCTATAGGTTGAAGGGCCAAGCTTCGCCGCAATCTGGAAAGGACCTACCCACAACTGCTGGAATTTCGTGTGTTTTCCTTTTTCATCATGGGGGTGGTCCCACTTCAAAACCAAATCTCCCACTTCAAAGTCTTTTGTTCCTGCATTGTGTTTATCAAACCATCTTTTTATTACCTCCTGTTATTGCTTAAAGCGTTCTCTGGATTTAGATTGAGATTCTTCTGCCTTCAGGGGATTATATATCCTCATTTGTAAGACTTAATTATCTGATCCCCTAGATTCTTGAGCTATTATGGAAGAGGGAAGCATGATATTAGGGGGAAGAATGGACTCTTTACCATGCACAAGGGTGAACAGAGACACTCCTATCGAAGACTTGGGGGTGACTCTATCATCCCAAAGGGAATTTGGTAGCACTGAGTGCCAACTTCTCTGGTTTTCTATCACAGTCTTCTTTAAAATTCTAATTAGATTCTTGTTAGTAGATTCATCCAAGCCATTTCCTTGTGGATAGTAATTGGCAGAGTAATGCAATTTTATTCCTTTCTCATGAGCAAAAGCAGTTAACCTAATCAATGAAAAGTAAGTAGCATTATCAAAGACTAAAGAAATTGGAACTCCAAACCTGGTCATAAATTTGGTCTTACAAGAAGTTTATGATCGCGTCCTCATTTAGTTTGCGCAGCAGGATGGCTTCGACCCAACGAGTGAAGTAATCGGTTGCAGTAAGAATGTACTTGTGTTGTAGGGAAGAGTTTGGATTTATCTCCCCAATAATATCTAACCCCCATTGCTCGAATGGCTCCATCATCATCACAGGCTTCAGTGGTCCAGCTGTTTTAGATTGTCTTCCACTACACCTTTGACAAATGTCGCACTTCCTGACATGGGCGTGTGCATCTTTGAAAAGCATGGGCCAATAGTATCCGACTCTGAGAATTTTGTGACCTGTAGTATCTCCTGAAAAATGTCCCCCAGCAGGCCCGTCATGCAAATATGTCATTACCTTCTTCGCATCTTATTTTTCTAAGCATCTAAGAAGAACTCCGTCGTAATTTTTTCTGAATAATATTCCTTTGATAATTTTATAGGAGGTTGATTTAAGATGCAACGCTCTTCGTTGCTTAGAATTCCAGTGTTCTTGCAATGATCCTGTCTGAAGGTAATGCACAAGATCTCGATACCAAGATTCAGGGGCTGTGAACAGAGGGCATACGTCCATCATATGTAATTCAGCCTCGTCTTCCCAGGCATGTTCCTCATTGTTTCCATTTTAAATCATTAATTTGCACAACCCTTTCCCTTTAACTATAGAAGCTAGCTTGAACTCGAGGTCACACTCTTGAAGAGTTGTTACCCAATTACCCCTTCTTTCTCCTAACTCCTTCTGTATAAAAAGAGACCTTATAGCTGGGTGTGGGACGATTACCTTAGTCCAGTTTTTTAATATGTAGGGCCTGAATTGTTTCACTCCTTTGAACATAGCGTAAGCTTGTTTATCTATAGTTGGGTAATTCAATTCGGCCCCTTATAGACCACTTCTCATAAATGATATGGGGAACTCATCTCCCCCATCTTGCTTCTGATTTAGCACAGCTGCTAGTGAATCATTAGATGCGAACATGTACAGAATAAAATATTTATCAAAATCCAGGATTTTTAGGGAGGGTGCATGCGCAACAACAGTTTTAATCTTGCTGAATGCTTTCTTTTCAACCTCAGTCCACTTCAATTGCACACTTTGCTTCACCATTTGCTCCAGAGGTTTGACAATTTGAGCGAATTCTGGCACAAATCTTCTCACAAAGTTTATTGTTCCCATAAATGATTGCATCCCCTTTTTATTATGGGGCAAGGGGATCTATTCAATGGCCTTGATCCTTTCTGGGTCTATAGAGATTCCCTTCTTTTAAACTACATGACCCAGCAACTTACCCTCCGTAATAGCGAACACACACTTCTTGGGATTGAATGAGATACCATATTTCTGGCAGCGTTCAAAAATCTGCTTTAGATGAAACGCGTGTTCTTCTCTCCTCCTTGAGAATATCGTAATATCATCGAGGTACACTACAGCACTATGACCAATCAAACCACGGAATGCTATGTCCATAGCCCTCTGGAACGTAGCTCCAGCGTTTATAATCCCAAAGGGCATTCTTCGGTAAGCGAAAGTTCCCCACCTGGTCCTGAACGTTGTCTTCAATCTGTCTTCTTCGGCTACTAATACTTGATTGTAGCCTGAGAATCTGTCTAATAAAGAAAATAGTTCAGAACCTGAGACCATTTGTAGTAGTTGCTCCATAGGTGGAACAGGATAATTGTCCTTATCCGAAGTGCGATTTAAATTTCTGAAATCCACACATAGCCTGATTTCTCCTGTTTTTTTCTTACTGGTACAAGATTTGAGACCCATTCAGAGTGTCTGACCTTGAAAATGATTCTAGCATCCAATAATTCAGATCCTTCCAGGTCTGGACCTTTGTTGCTAATGATTTTTTTTTCTTCTCTTTCACTTGTTCTCCTTGTGATCCTGTCGAGATGATCACCTCGATCTTTGCCAACACTGTCGAACTCCCTTCTGCCACTTATCTCCCAGCTATGCCTTTGCGCTGTGGTAGTCTGAACAGTCTCTTGAATCCACTTGCAATTAAATGACATGTTTCATTCATTGGGACTTCATTTTCAATAACATCAAATTACATCAACCAAAACGGTTAATCATCAAGGGAGGCCATGTACTACATTACTGTTATGAGAACCTTAACAAATGTCGGCATGACTATGACGGAAAGAGAGAACTCATCGGTGGCTTAAACACTAAACATCGTCTAGGTAGTCTCATCTACAGCCACACAAGCGGGTCTTAACAGGCGACGAGTACCACGAAACCATTAAGCCTATCAGATTCAGAAGAGGTATGACCTAAATTGCAGGCAAAAAAGATTCCAGTTGGAAATCGAAAAGACATCGACGTCGAAAGACTAGTGTTTTTCATGACCACAAGGGGGGAAGGAGAAAGGCTACAAACACATGACTGAAAATCGACACGCATCGGTGGGAGGAGAACCTACATTTCAGGTACCTAGCTGCTTTGGGAGCCGTAACAGCGGAAGACAAACAGACAATAGCCTCCGATCAAAACGCACTTTGACGCCAGATCAATAAAAATACTAAGTGTTTGGAACAACCTTAAAATTTAGCAATGATCAAAACCTGTTTCACCTCCGAAACAACGGCTTTACAAAGAACAATTGATTCGATTCATTTTCAACTAGCAAAAACAAACTCTAAAATCTGCAACCCACAACAATTTCAAACATAAGCAATTTCTGAAAACAGGAAGAGAGTTAATCTTCAAAATAATCCGAAATTAAAGCATGACCAAAAAGTTCATGGGTCGAAACGATTCAAACTAGCATTAAAATCATGAGGGGGGCCAAAATTGAAAAATTTGGGAAAAACAGTTGTAGCTGCAACACACCGATGCCTTGGGTTTTGTTGTCGGGTTGGAAGATTGAAGCTGGGTTAGTCGAATAGAGCCAACAAATGGTTATGCTTTTAAGACCAAGCTCATCGTGAAGGGGACATGTTTTGGCACCCAACGAAGCATGAGATTATAGATTAGGTGGATAACAAGGCTAGAGGATTTGCACAAGAAGAACGTAAGGGTTTGCGGCTGACTCCCACAACATGATTAGAAATATATGTTTACTTAGGTATTCATGACATTTTATTTAGTGAATTTCATGTGCTAGTGTATGAATGGTTGGCGAGGCTAGCAACTAAGAAGACAACTTTTCAATGTGCAGAGCCCAGGGTGTGAACTCCTTAGTTGATCTGATTGATGGAGAGTGTGAGTAATCCTATCTCTAGGGATATCGACTTCTAGGTCGATATAATTTTTCAATGATACAATACTAATATTGTTGTAGACACGATTAAGTAATATAGTGAATCTAGGAGATAATTCTTCCAAGGTCTTAGAGGAAGATATTTGAAGTACGTAAAACTGTGGATTAAAATGTTAGTATGTGACAATGAAATCCTAAGGATGGAATCTGACGAGTAAATAATTTTTCCTGGAGGACATGGGTCGTGATGGGAGGAATTCCTAAACAAGATGGACAAAGTAAGATGAGATGTTCTGAACATACAATGAGGGTGATGAAGAGGGTGGCCTCCTAAGGAGTGGAAGAGATGACATGACTTATGCCAAATGAAGAGTGTTTTTGTTTTTTTTTCTTATATGGATTTTCATGTGGTATGTTTATTTTATGTCTGAGGCTTTCTGATTAGCTAGGATTGATAATATTTATGATGTAATGGAATAATAGTGATTTGGTAGATGTCATTTAGATCTCTAATATTCTCATATGTTGTTGTTATATATAGATGATCTTTCACCTATCTCCATCGCTGGGTAGTCTGTCGAGTACTACCATGAAGAGATCATCTTCTATCACTATGGAAGCCTTGTTCCTACAATCCATATAGGTATCTCTAGTGAGACTTCACTTGTATCACATATATGTTTCAGACATGGTTATGCTTTGTGGTGCCGATGCCTTGGGTTTTCTTGGTCGGGTTGGAAGGTTGAAGCTGGGATAGTCGAATCGAGCCAACAATGGTTATGTTTCCAGGACCAAGATCATCGTGAAGGGGACATGTTTTGGCACCCGATGAAGCATGAGATTATAGATTTGGTGGACCACAAAGCTAGAGGATTTGCACAAGAAGAAAGTAAGGGTTTGCGGCTGAATCCCATAACACGGTTAGAAAGATATGTTAACTTAGGTATTCATGACATTTTCTTTAGTGAATTTCATGTTGTAGTGTATGAATGGTTGGCGAGGCTAGCAGGTAAGAAGACAATTTTTCAATACGCAGAGCCCAGGGTGTGAACTCCTTAGCTGATCTGACTGCTGGAGAGTGTGAATAATCCTATCTCTACGGCTATCGACTTCTGGGTCAATAGAATTTTGGAATGATACAATACTAAGATTTTTGTAGACACGATTCAGTCATATAGTGAATCTAGGAGAGAATTCTTCCAAGGTCTTAGAGGCAGATATTTGAAGTACATAAAACTATGGATTAAAATGTTACTATGTGAAAATGAAATCCTAAAGATGGAATCTGACGAGTAAATCATTTTTCTTGGAGGACATGGTTCGTGAGAGAAGGAATTCCTAAACAAGATGGACAAAGTAAGATGAGATGTTCCCAACCTATAGTGAGAGTGATGAAGAGGGTGGTCTCCTAAGGAGTGGAAGACATGACATGACTTATGCCAAATGAAGAGTGTTTTTGTGGTTTTTTCTTATATGGATTTTCACGTGGTATGTTTATTTTATGTCTAAGGCATTCTGATTAGTTGGGATTATAAGATTTATGATGGAATGGAATAATAGTGATTTTGTAGATGTCATTTAGATCTCTGATATTTTCATATGTTGTTGATATATGTAGATGATATTTCACCTATCTGCATCGTTGGGTAGTCTGTCGAGTACTACCATGAAGAGATCATCTTTTATCACTACGGAATGCTTGTTCCTATAGTCCATATAGGTATCTCTAGTGAGACTTCACTTGTATCACATATATGTATTAGACATGGTTATGCTTTGTGGTGCCGATGCCTTGGGTATTGTTGGTCGGGTTGGAAGGTTGAAGCTGTGTTAGTCGAATCGAGCTGACAAATGGTTATGATTTTAAGACCAAGATCATCGTGAAGGGGACATGTTTTGGCACCCAGCGAAGCATGAGATTATAGATTGGGTGGACCACAAAGCTAGAGGATTTGCACAAGAAGAAAGCAAGGGTTTGCAGCTAATACCCACATAATGGTTAGAAATATATGTTTACTTAGGTATTCATGACATTTTCTTTAGTGAATTTCATGTTGTAGTGTATGAATGGTTGGTAAGGCTAGCAACTAAGAAGATAATTTTTCAATGCGCAAAGCCCAGGGTGTGAAAGCCTTAGTTGATTTGACTACTGGAGAGTGTGAGTAATCCAATATCTAGGGCTATTGAGTTCTCAGTTGATAGCATTTTGGAATGATACAATACTAAGATTGTTGTAGACATGATTAATTCATATAGTGAATCTAGGGGAGAATTCTTCCAAGGTCTTAGAGCCAGATATTTGAAGTTCGTAAAACTATGGATTAAAATGTTAGTATGTGAAAATGAAATCCTAAGGATGGAATCTCACGAGTAAATCATTCTTCTTGGATGACAAGGGTCATGACAGAAGGAATTCCTGAACAAGATGGACAAAGTAATATGAGATGTTCCCAACCTACAGTGAGAGTGACGAAGAGAGTGGCCTCCTAAGGAGTGGAAGACATGACATGCCTTATGCCAAATGAAGAGTGTTTTTGTGGCTTTTTCTTATATGGATTTTCATGTGGTATGTTTATTTTATGTCTGCGGCTTTCCGATTAGCTGGGATTGATAATATTTATGATGGAATGGAATAATAGTGATTTGGTAGATTTCATTTAGATATCTTATATTTTCATATGTTGCTATTATATGTAGATGATCTTTCATTTATCTACATCATTGGGTAGTCTATCGAGTACTACCATGAAGAGATCATCTTTTATCACTATAGAAGCCTTGTTCCTACAGTCCATATAGGTATCTCTAGTGAGACTTCACTTGTATCTCATATGTTTTCGACATGGTTATGCTTTATGTCACCGATGCCTTGGGTTTTGTTGGTCAGGTTGGAAGGTTGAAGCTCGGTTAGTCGAATCGAGCCAAAAAATGGTTATGTTTCCAATACCAAGATCATCGTGAAATGGACATGTTTTGGCACCTAAAGAAGCATGAGATTATAGACTGGGTGGACCGCAAAGCTAGAGGATTTGCACAAGAAGAAAGTAAGGGTTTGCGGCTGACTCCGGTAGCATGGTTAGAAAAATATGTTTACTTAGGTATTCGTGACATTTTATTTAGTGAATTTCATGTTGTAGTGTATGAATGGTTGGCGAGGGTAGCAACTCAGAAGACAAATTTTCAATGCGTAGAGCCGAGGATGTGAACTCCTTAGCTGATCTGACTACTGGAGAGTGTGAGTAATCCTCTGTCTAGGGCTATCGATTTCTTGGTCGATATCATTTTGGAATGATACAATACTAAGATTATTGTAGACACGATTAAGTCACATAGTGAATCTAGGAGATAATTCTTCCAAGGTATTAGAGGAAAATATTTGATGTACATAGAACTGTGGATTAAAATGTTAGTATGTGAAAATGAAATCCTAAGGATGGAATCTGACGAGTAAATCATTTTTCTAGGAGGACATGGGTCGTAATGGAAGGAATTCCTGAACAAGATGGAAAAATTAAGATGAGATGTTCCCAACCTACAGTGTGAGTGATGAAGAGGGTGTCCTCCTAAGGATTGGAAGAATATTTTGGTCGGGTAAAAGGAAAAGAACTGCCTCACGGAGAGATAGTTGGAGTGTGACTGGAAGAGTGGACTGGGAGTTGGTGCCAAAACTCGAGAAAGAGTCTTGCTACGAAGAGGAGAAATATCAGCTTATTTTTTAAGACAAAGAAGAGGCTCGAGATCCATACCAAGCCCAATACTATGGCATACCTACAACTTCACATACATCTCCAACATCATAGGTAAGACCTAAAAGTGTCTTGAAGTGCTTTTTGTCAAATCAAAGTAATAGTAATAGCCAAGATAGTGGTCATACATTTTCTATTGGTGGAACATCTAATTTGAGTTTATTGGTACCCCAAGCACATAGGATGGTTGTGGATGACATCATATTTCCTATATTTAATGGGAATGGGGTTGAAGACCCTGAGCAAGATTGGTTTTTGTGCGAGGTTGTTTGGGCCATGCTATAGGTCCAAGAGGCCATAAAAAGGACTAATATGATGACAAAATTTAGGGCTCGTTCTCTCTATTGGTACATCAAGTTTTATGTGGTCCCTACAGGAAACCCTCAAGATTCATTAGATCATATTCGGTTCGGGCTAGTAGATGAATTCAAGAAGCCCAAGTGGAATTTACGGTGCATCATAGAGTTGAACGAGATTAAGAAAATGTTGGGTGAGTCTATTTGGAGTTTCGACTAGATATTCGAGACCTTGATGGCGAATATAAGTTTCTAAATGTCTGATGTACAACAAAAATAATGGTTCATTGCTATGTTGTTATGTAATTTCCCTTCCTTGATGGACATTGAAAGTGCTGACATTGTCAAACACCTAGGCGTTCAAGAGTTGAATTAAATAATTACCTAGGAAAATTTTATTACTTAAAAATATGGAGGGCGCATTAGGAAATCCAACATGTCTAGGATGAAAAATAACAACTGTCCAAAATACTAGAAAAACCAATCTGTTAGAAAAAAATGGAAACTAACAAAAGAAAGTAGTTTTCAAAGTAGGAAAATGCATGAAAAGATGCTAGACATAAAGCATGAAAATTTAGTCAAGGAGAGAAGACTGAAGAACATGAGAGATTCCATGCCTTGCAGGCATGCCTCACTCCATAAATGTCTTACTTGATATATTATAGAGCATCCAACCAGATGGTTTCCTCCATGAAATGCTTCACCACTTTCAATCTATCAAGAGGACTTGGCACTAATAAGGGATGTGACTTTCAAATCCTAGTTGTTGAGAGAGGTTTGGATAAAATCCATCATTGTGAGTTCAAGAATGTACTCAATGTTCCCTCTTCTACATCAAATCAAGTTGTTCAAGATGAAGAAGAAGCAGAATCTTCAACACAGTCAATTCGAATTGAAGAAAGTCTCCTTGAAGTGACTCCTTCTCTTGATGCTCCAAAATTTTATGAGATATCTAATATCTCATATTATCATATGGATGATTTAGAAGAAGACATTCAAATCTCTGTTATTGAAGAAAATTTTTCCTTCCATTTTATGCAAAAATTCTCCAATGATTCTTATATTTTAAATTATGTGTATAGTTTACTGGTGATTGTTTCAGAAAATGAAGAGGAATTTGATTTCTCTATATCTAATGATGTTGATGGTGTGCAGATAACTAATACCATCGATATTTTGGAAATAATATCATATTTTAGGAGTGATCCATTCACTCTCATTGATCTTGAGCTTCCAAGAAATTCCTACGTGATTGAATGCACCAATACTCAAAATTTTGAAGAAAGAGAAAAGTGTGCATCTACCACCTCGATGGAGCACACTCTTGGATCTTATATGAACTTATTTGTATCATATATGATATTATTTGGATATGATATGATCTTATTTGGTTCTAATTTTAAGTTTCAAGAGCCTCTAGTCATGCTTGTAGTTGGTCTCATCAATTTTGGTGTGACAAATCAAGTACTGCAAGTCTCTTTCAAAAATGTTGATGGGGATTTGATGTTAGTTTTATCCTATGAGTTTTATGATATTATATTTTGTGAATCATTAGTTATTTATGAATCTAGATCAGATTATGGAGCTCAATCCTTTGCTCTACACAATCATAGGGATTCTCTACCTTTCTATTTGATCACATGCTCATCTCCTCACAAAACTAGTAAATATGGAGACATTCTGCATTTGCCTGTACACTTTCTCCTAACACTTAGAGATGATTTTACCTCACATGGTTCGATGTCAAAGTCTGCAATATATTAGTTACCTAGGTGTTCCTCACATGGTTCAAGTTATTGATAATTTTTTCTCTTTCATCAATTGATCAGAGTTGCTCTACATGGGTCTAGTTTTCATTTTGTAGTTGTCTATGTTCCTGATTGAGTTGAGGATTGTCTTATTCTTACAAAGAGGAAAATTAATCTAGACATATTCATTTGTTATATTTTTATCATTTAAGCTAGCATTATCTTAGTATCTTTAACTGAGATAATAACAAGCAAAACAATCAAACATAAGTGACAATGAACTCAATGTTTTTTCCTCGGGGAAACCATAAAGGAGAAAAACCTACAACTTCCTCAAAGATAGAATCGGCACCAAAAGTAAAACCCCAAAAAATAGTAAGATGATCTCCCGACAGCAGTAGTCTCTCTCTCTCTTGTCGCAGCAACTTCTTCTCTCTCAGTTATGCGCTACAACTGAGTGTGAGTGAATGTGTGATAAATAGAGAGGCTCACTCTCTATTTATACTAATTCCCGACTTGAAAATAACTCACTAGGGCCGACTTCTCTAGGAGAGTCTAAGATAGTTTCACAAAGGATTCTTTAAATCCCGTCATATGTTTGGAAGAACCACTATCTATAAACCAATCATTGCTTCCATGTGTGATAGTTCCCACGAGGGCAGAAATCAAGACATATTCTTCATCACTTTCTTGCTTGATTCTATTTGTGGAAGGTTCATCACCTTCTATAGCATGAGCATGATGTCTTCTCTTGTTTTTAGGAAATTCTTTGGCAAAGTGTCCTCTTTAATCACATGTATAGCATCTGAATTTAGATAAATATTTTCTAGTGTTATATTTCTGGTGGAAGTTCTTACCTCTAGAGTGATGAGAGCTTCTTCTACTTTTCTTGGAGTGTACTGTGAGAGCTTGATCTTCACTTCCCATCTTTTCATCTTGAGCTGCTATCCGAGATTATTCTTGAGAGAATTCTTCCCATAGTCTGTTGAACTTGACTAGCTTCTTTCTAGCACAGATCCCTTGCATGGAAGAGTCCCATGTCCTAGGAAGACCATTCAAGGTGTTCATCATAATCTCTGCATTCTCCACTTCTTCATCCACTACTTCAAGTTGTTCTTTGGTCTGAGAGAATCTTGTAAAGTAAGACTGGATGGTTTCTACATTTTGGATATTTCCATTCTTCAATTGGTTTCTCAGAGTCATCTTCTTATTTATGTTCTTCCCTTTAAACATTTTGGTCAGGGCATCAAACATAGCTTTAGGTTCCTTTAGGGGGGACACCTGTGGTATGAGATGATCCTTGATTGAATTAGCAATAATACTTTTAGCCATGACCAATTTATTCTTGTGTAAGTATTTAGCCTCATCTCCCTCTGGAATTGAAACCTCTTCTGTGATGTGAGAGTCCAACTCATTTTCTTCCAGGACCAGGGATATCCTATACTTCCAGGCTTGAAAGTTAGCAGATCCCTCAAGCTTTTCATCAAGCTTGGTATGATGATACATCTTAACAGAGAAACTCAAATGGAAATTCAAAATGTTTATATATTACCATGTTAAGATGTTGAATCTAGATCTGGAGCTGAATTTCTATAGAGCTCGTTTAGGAGAAGGTTAGGGTTTGATTTTCTTGGAGTTTTGTTCAACCAAATTTTTTTATCGTGATCTCTAAACTTTGATTTTGAGGAGGAGATCAATCCAGGCTTGGGCTCACTCAAAAATTCCACTTATGTGGAAAGCCCTAATTTCCAGCAGCAATGTCGTGTCAAAAACTGAAAATGCTCAAAATCATATTCTGCTTTGAGAGAAAGATGCGTCCTAGAGAGGAGAGTTAGTCCAACCTTATTTTGCTGAAAATCTATGGAGAGAGATCAAAAAATTAGGAATCCCTAGTTTCCGCAGCTGCATAGTGTCTTCTTCTCAATTTAGATCTGATACCATGTTAGATTTTTATCATTTAAGCTAGAATTATCTTAGGATCTTTAACTGAGTCAATAACAAGCACAACAATCAAACATAAGAGACAATGAACACAATGTTTTTCCTTGGTGAAATCGTAAAGGAGAAAACCGCACAACTTTCTCAGAGATAGAATCACCACAAAAAGAAAAACCCCAAAAAATAGTAAGATGATCTCCCGATAGCAGTAGTCTCTCTCTGTCTTGTCCCAACAACTTCTTCTCTCTCAATTATGCACTACAACTGAGTGTGAGTGAATGTGTGATAAATAGAGAGGCTCACTCTCTATTTATACTAATTCTCAACTTGACAATAACTCACCATGGCCGACTTCTCTAACAGAATCTAATAACCCTAGGGCCCCACAACTAGGGGGACTTTAACCCTTAATCAATAGGAGGGTTACCAAAAATGACTTGACATGACTTGTTTACATTATTAAATCTCTCGATAGGAACATTGGGGCATGACATGACTCCAATATATTATAGACACTTCCCGGAATAAACATCGGGGTACAATACATAAGATATACAGGTGAATATATTATGAAGTTACAAATACATCAACACTCCCTCTTAACTAGGAACGTATTCTCTCGACACAATTTATTAGAACAAGTCTTCTTCTATGTATCATCTGGATCATCATCGAGTCCTCTTCATATTCATATTCAAGTCATCTTTGTCTGGATCTGGAACATCACTCAATCTGGATCATCATCATTGGATCTGAATCATCACTAGATCTGGATCATCATTGCTGGATCAACATCACTGGATCTGGATCATCACTCGATCTGGATCATCACTGTTGGATCATCATCACTAGATCTAGATCATCACTTGATCTGAATTATGAGTGGGTCATCATCATTGGTGCTATCTTTTGATTCTTCTCATCATAGGAAGTTCTACAGAGCCAACCCTTTTTCATGCTGGTTGTAGGCCTAGCCTCCATGTAGGTCTTCTTCAGTGCTTATATCTGACCTTAAGCCAGAATGGCCCACCCAACACTTACATCTTACCAGGAGAGGAACACATCCAACACCATGTCAGAAAGGCATGCCCAACACTCACATCTGACCATGTGCGAATACATCCCACAACCCTGTCAGAAAGTCCCAGCACTCACATCCAATCATTGGAGGAACACATCCAAGAACCATACCGGAAAGGCTCAGCACTCACATTCGACCATGGGAGGAACACATGTTGATGTATATGTAACTTCGGAATGTATTTCACTTGTAGTTCTTATATATATTGTAACCCGATGTTTATTTCAGGATGTACTTGAGTTATGTCATGCCCCGATGTTCCTATCGGGAAGGTCTATCATGTAAACAAGTCATGTGAAGTCATTGTGTGTAACCTCCTATTGTCTAAGGGTTAAAGTCCCCGCAGTTCCGAGGCACTATGGTTATTAGAATCTCCTAGTAGAGGTCAGCCCTGGTAGGGTTTTTAGTCATGTCGGGATTAGTATAAATAGAGAAATGGAGTCTCTATTTATCACACAACTCGTATACACTCAAGTGTAGCACGTAGTTGAGGAAGGAGAATACACTGGGGCTAGACAAGAAGAAGGTTACTGCCATCGGGAGATCACTTACTATTTTAGGGATTTTCTATTTTGGTGTTGATTCTATCTCTGAGGAAGTTGCGGGGTTTTCACCATTTATGGTTTCCCCAAGGATAAAAATTGTGTTCATTGTCTCTTGTGTTTGATTGTTGTGCTTGTTATTCTCTCAGTAAATATCCAAATATAATGCTAGCTTAATGATGAAATTCTAACATGGTATCAAAGCTAACCTGAGAAGAAGACACTATGCAGCTGTGGGAGCTAGGGATTCCTAGTTTGTGGATCTTCTTCCACATATTTTCAGAAAAATTAAGGTGGAATAACTCTCCTCCTTATGGCACATATTTCTGTCGAAGCAGAATCCAATTCTGAGGTTTTCCAGTTTTGGACCTGACATTGCTGCCGAAAATTAGGGATTCTCATAGAAGAGGAATTTTTCAGTGAGCCTGGGCCTGGATTGATCTCCTCCCCAAAATCGAAGTTAGGGATAAATTTCAAGGCATTTGGGTGTATATATCTCCAGAAAAGAAAAACCCTAATTTGATATTGAACCAGCACTACAGGATTTCAGCTCCAAATCTAGATCTGACATCTTGACCTAGTAAGATCCAAATCTTTTGTATTTCCATTTGAGGTTCTCAGTTTAAGATGTCTCATCATACCAATATTGAAGAAAAGCTTGAGGGAGCTGATAACTTCTGAGCTTGGAAGTATAGGATCTCCCTGGTCCTGGAAGAGAATAAGTTGGACTCCTATATCAATGAGGAGGTTCCAGTTCCAAAGGGAGGTGAGGCTAAGGCCTTACATAAGAAGAAGTTGGTTATAGCAAAGAGAATCATTGCTGATTCTATCAAGGATCATCTCATACCTAAGGTGTCCTCTCTCAAGACACCTAAAGCTATGTTTGATGCCCTAACCAAATTGTTTGAAGGGAAGAACATAAACAGAAAGATGACTTTGAGAAACCAATTGAAGAATGTGAAGATCCAAAATGTTGATACTATTTAGTATTACTTTACAAGGGTTTCTCAAATCAAGGAGCATCTATAAGCAGTAGATGGAGAAGTGGAAAATGCAGAGATTGTGATGACCACCTTGAATGATGTCCCTAGATGATGGGACTCTTTGATTCAAGGAATCTGTGCCAGAAATAAGTTAGTCAAGTTCAGCTGACTATGGGAAGAATGCTCTTTAGAAGAAGCTCGGATAGCAGCTTGAGAAGAGAATATGGGTAGTGAAGATCAAGCTCTCACAGTTCACTCCAAGAAAAACATGAGGAGCAATTATCACTCCAAAGGGAAGATCTCACACTATAGAAAAGATCTTAATACTATTAGATGTTACACATGTGATGAGAAAGGTCACGTATCCATATTCTTCCCTAACAAAATAAATATAAAGAAGAAGGGAAACAAGAGAATACATCATGCCCATGCTATAGAGGATGATGAACCTTCCACAAAGAGAATCAGATAAGAGAGTGACGACTCTTCAAGTGAGGATGAATATGTACTGATCTCCACTCTCATGGGAACTGTTTCACATGGAAGCAATGATTGGCTCATAGACAGTGGTGCTTCCAAGCACATGACAGGATTCAAAGAATCATTTGTGAATCTATCTGAACATGAGTCACCTCACAAGGTGAAACTTGGGGATGACTACCAGTATCCAATAAAAGGTGGTGGTGAATCCTTCTATAAACTAGACTCGGGAAAGTCTTTGAAGATGAATAATGTATTATTTGTTCCAGGACTAAAGAAGAACCTCCTCTCCATATCTGCATTGGATGCAAAAGGAATGATGGTTGCTTTTGTAGATGGACAAGTTCTTATGTGGCCAAAGGGAAAGACTTTTGATGATGCAATAGTGATTGGAGAACAAGAAGGAGGTATATACAAGTTGAAGGGCCAACCAGATCAAGATTTGGTTCATGACACAGTAGAACCAAATAAACTTTGGCATAGAAGGCTTGCACATGTACATTACAAAGCACTACCACTTGGAAGCAAAGTTGTTGAAGGTCTTCCAGAAATTCAAGCAAAACATGAAGGGGTCTGCAAAGGATGTCCGAAAGGAAAGAACAAAAAGAAGACATTTCCAAGTAGCGAGAGCAAAGCAAAAGCAACCTTTGAAATCATCCACTCCGATGTATGCGGACCAATGTCATGAAGCTCACTAAGTGGGTATGTGTACTATGTTTCTTTTATTGATGACTTTTCTAGGAATACATGGATTTATTTCATGAAGAATAAAGATGAAGTGTTTAGCAAGTTCAAGGAATTCAAAGCCTTGATCAAGAACCATACTGAAAATAAGATCAAGACTTTTCGATCAAACAATGGCAGAGAATTCACTTCAAATGAGTTCAAGGAACTATGTAAGGACTCAGGGATTAAGAGGGAGTTGTCCACTCCTTACAATTCACAACCAAATGGGATTGTAGAAAGGAAGAATAGAACCATCATGGAAGCTGCAAGAGCTATGCTTCATGATCAAGATCTTCCTATGCATCTTTGGGTAGAAGTAGCCAGGACAATAGTGTATGTACATAACTGTACTCCACACAGAGTACTCAAGAACAAAACTCCTGAAGAAGTCTTATTCGACAACAAACCAGAAGTCAGCCATCTCAGAATATTCGGTTGTCCTGTGTACATACACATTCCAAAAGAGAAGAGAATGAAATTAGATCCTTCAGGAAAGAAGGGTATATTTGTGGGATACTCTGAAAGCTCGAAGGCTTACAGAATATACTTCCCAGGGTTCAAAAAGATTGACATCAGTAGGGATGTAACATTTGATGAAGATTCAGCCTACATCCAATCCAGAAAGAAACCTGCTGAAGAACCTGAAGAAGCAGAAGCTCCCAAATATCACGATACAATCATGAATGAAGAAACCCAAGAAGAATATCGAGAATTTGAAGAACCACAAATACCTGTATATCCACCACAGGAGAAGAATCCTCACAAGAGGAAACCTACTTGGGTATGAGAGATTATCCAAGGTGCAGAAAGATATGGGAATCTCAGAGAAAGAAAGAGGACCAGATCCTGTTCCAGTTATGCATCTTTACTATGTGACTTCATTGATAAAGAACCTTCCAAATATGAAGAAATGGCAGAACAGAAAGAATGGAAGGATGCGATGATTGAAGAGTATCAATCGATCATCAAGAATGAGGTTTGGGATGTTGTACCAAGACCAGAAGGGAAGTCAGTTGTAACTTCCAAATGGATCTACAAGATCAAGCATGCTGCAGATGGTAGCATTGAAAAGTATAAGGCAAGATTTGTGGCTCGAGGTTTCTCTTAGAAAGAAGGAATAGACTATGAAGAAACCTTTGCACCTGTAGCGAAATACACTTCCATCAGATCGGTACTTGCTCTAGCTGTAGTGATGAAATGGAAGATACACCAAATGGATGTCAAGACTACTTTCTTGAATGGTGTAGTAGAAGAGGAAGTGTATGTGAAGAAGCCACTCGGTTTTGAGACACATGATAGGGAGTCTCATGTGTGTATATTGAAGAAATCCCTGTACAGTTTGAAACAGGAACCCAGGACACGGTACAACAAAATTGACAGCTTTCTATCTAGTCTGGGCTTTGCCAAGAGTAAAGCAGATTCCAACATTTACTACAAGGTGGAATATGGCAACCCAGTGATACTTCTACTATATGTAGATGATCTGTTTTTGATAGGTATGGATGGGTTGATTGTTGATACGAAGAGAAAGCTTAATACTAAGTTTGAGATGAAGGACTTAGGAATGAAGCATTATTTCCTAGGTATGGAGGTGTGGCAGACTACAGATGGAATCTTCCTTGAACAAGGAAAGTATGTAGTAGATATTCTAAAGAGATTTGGGATGATGGACTACAAGGCATTAACCACACCTATGGCATCAAACCTAAAGCTATTGACTGATGGTTCATCAGAGATAGTTGATGCCGATATGTACTGTTAGATGATTGGGTCCTTGATGTACCTGACGAACACGAGACCAGATATTTGGTTTACTGTGAACACCTTGAGCCAATAATTGACAGATCCGAGACATGTTCACTTGAGTGCTGTAAAGCATATTCTGAGGTACCTGAAGGGTATGGTTGATTATGGGCTCAAGTATAAGGCTGATCAAAGGATTAACCTAAAGGGTTATGTTGATTCAGATTGGGCAGGCAGTGTCATTGATAGGAAGATCACTTCAGGGTGTTGCTTTAGTATGGGATCAAGTGTGATCTCATGGTTTAGTAGGAGGCAATCCTGTGTGGCACTGAGTATAGCTAAAGTAGAGTATGTTGCAGTCTATTCAACTATTTTTGAGGAAGGATGGCTGAGGAAGCTACTATCTCATTTATTTGATCTCCAGTTAGATGCTACTTGTATATACTCTGACAACCAGAGTTGTGTAAAGTTGTTAGAGAATACAGTATTCCACGACAAGTTGAAGCATATCGAGATCAAGTATCACTATATCAGGGATATGGTGCAGAGAGGAGAAGTGAAGCTCCAGTATGTTGCGACGGATGAATAGATAGTTGATGTGTTGACTAAGCCACTGACTAGGGTGAAGTTTGAGTACTTCAGGGAGAAGCTTGGTGTTCTCCAGATCGAGGTTCCTCCCAAGAGGAAGTGATGTGTCCATGTTGAGCCCTTCTAACATGGTGAGAGTATTGGTTCATTCCATGATCAGATGTAAGTGTTGTGCAATTCTAACATGGTGAGAGGATTGGTTCCTTCCATGGTCGGATGTAAGAGCTGTGACATGGTGAGAGGATTGGCTCCTTCCATTGTCAGGTATATGTGGATGCCACATCTAGCATGAAAAAGGGTTGGCTCTGTGAAGACACATATAGTATGAAAAAGGACTAGCTCTATGTAGATGGCACATCCAACATGAAAAAGGGCTGGCTCTGTGAAGAAACATCTAGTATGAAAAAGGACTAGCTCTGTGTAGATGGCATATCCAGCATGAAAAAGGGATGGCTCTGTGAAGACTCGTCTAGTATGAAAAAGGACTAACTCTGAGAAGACTCATCTAGTATGAAAAAGGACTAGCTCTGAGTAGCTACCACATCTAGTATGAAAAAGGACCAGCTCTGTGATGCCTCATCTGGTATGAAAAAGGACCAGCTCTGTGATGCCTCATCTAGTATGAAAAAGGACTAGCTCTAAGAAGACTCATCTAGTATGAAAAAGGACTAGCTCTCAGTAGCTGCCACATCTGGTATGAAAATGACCAGCTCTATGATGCCTCATCTGGTATGAAAAAGGACTAGCTCTATGATGCCTCATCTAGTATGAAAAAGGACTAGCTCTGAGAAGACTCATCTAGTATGAAAAAGGACTAGCTCTGACTAGCCACCACATCTGGTATGAAAAAAGACTAGCTTTCTGATGCCTCATCTGGAATGAAAAAGGACCACCTCTGTGCTGCCTCATCTAGTATGAAAAAGGACTAGCCATGAGATGATACATCTAGTATGAAAAAGGACTGGCTCTGTAGAGGTTCCTATGACGAGAAGAATCAAGAGATAGCACCTGTGATGATGCCCAGTGATGATCTAGATCGAGTGATGATGATCTAGATCCAATGATGATGATCCAACAGTAATGATCTAGATCCAGTGATGATGCCCAGTGATGATCCAGATCAAGTGATGATCCAGATCTAGTGATGGTGTCCAGTGATGATCCAGACTGATTGATGATCCAAATCCGATGATGAAGATGACTTAAAGATGAATATGAATTCAAGATGAATATGACTTGAAGATGAAGAAGAATTGAAGATGGCGAGGACTCGATGATGATCCAGAAGATACAGAGAAGAAGACTTGTGCTGAAAATTGTGTCGAAAGAATACCTTCCTAGTTAAGAGGGAATGTTGATGTATATGTAACTTCAGAATGTATTTCACTTGTATTTCTTATATATATTGTAACCTGATGTTTATTCCAGGATGTACTTGAGTTATGTCATGCCCCGATGTTCCTATAGAGAAGGTCTATCATGTAAACAAGTGATGTCAAGTCATTGTGGGTAACCCTCATATTGTCTAAGGGTTAAAGTCCCTGTAGTTCCAGGGCACTAGGGTTATTAGACTCTCCTAGTAGAGTTCGGGCCTGGTAGGGTTTTATTCATGTTGAGATTAGTATAAATAGAGAACTGGAGTCTCTATTTATCACACAACTCATACACACTCAAGTGTAGTGCATAGTTGAGGAAGGAGAAGACACTGGGGCTAGACAAGAAGAAGGTTACTGCTGTCAGGAGATCACTTACTATTTTAGGGCTTTTCTATTTTGGTGTTGATTCTATCTTTGAGGAAGTTGCATGGTTTTCACCATTTATGGTTTCCCCGAGGATAAACACTATGTTCATTGTATCTTGTGTTTGATTGTTGTGCTTGTTATTCTCTCAATAAAGATCCAAATATAATGATAGCTTAATGATGAAATTCTAACAACACATCCAAGAACCATATCGAAAAGGATGAACACTTATATCTTACCATGGGAGGAACACATCTAAGAACCATATCAGAAGGGATCAACACTTATATATGACCATGGGAGGAACACATCCTAGAACCATATCAGAAGGGCTTAGCACTTATATCTGACCATGGGAGGAACACATCCAAGAACCATATCAGAAGGGATTGACACTTGTATACATCCATGTGGGGAACTATTATACCCAAATCCTATCACCACCATGTGATAAGACCTTTGACTTACATGTTTTCCCTTAATCCCAGCTCTTAGAGTGGAAACGTATGTTGTTTGTCAATTCTACATGAAAAACCTCAGCACTGCGCTTTCCCTTTGGCCCATGAGTGGTACCTTGTTTCCACCGCCTGTATCCTATTTTCCATAAGCGGTTCCACTGCCTATGGTATTTGGTCCATAAGAATTTCTCATCTAAACCGCTCTCTCATAAGAGAAGAAAAGTGGTACCCTGGGTAAAATGGGAAAAAGAGAAGTTTCTTGAGGCTTCTAGATCATAAGCCTCGTATCCTCTTTTATCCCTATCATTGTGGGTCAGTTGAGCTCGAGATACCCCATAATAGGATCTTAGAGGCCACCTCATCCACAAATTTCTCAACTTTTCCTATCCATTGAGCATTATAAATACAAGCTCATGTCCACAGTTTAGGGGGAGAACTATAGAGGTATTGTTATGCTGTTGGATTAACCAGTTAGTCCAAGCCATTGGAGAGCATAGAGAGCAAAGTTGGAGCTTATGGGGATGAACTGTTTGTCTCATGGAGATGCTTGTTGACACTAAGGAAATGGTTGTAATCTTCTCCATACATCTTTAATGCAAAGCTGATTTCTGTCCCACGTCACTGTTGTTTTGATTTCACATGTACATGTTGTTAGATTCCTTAGTCATTAACATGGATAAGTAGATGATTTTATTGTAGATTTGATGTGTTTTCATGTTTGATTTGTTTGCAAGTACACAGTTTCACTATCAAAGAAGCATTCCGGGTTTCTAGAACATCCAGGGAAGGTCTTCATCCTTTGTCATTCACTCATTTGTTCTAGATATGAACCATTCAGACGAGAGGAAAAAATTATGTCCACAGAAGGTGAAATATTCTTGGTTACAGGAACACATCCCATATCCATGCTATAAGGGCTCAACACTTATATCCATCGATGTGGGGAATACATCCCACAATCATGCTAGAAGGGATCAACACTTATATATGATCATGTGGGAACACATCCCACAGTCTCCTCAGAATGGCTCTACACTTACATTTGATCATGTGAGAACACATCCCACAGTCACATTAGAATGGCCCTGCACTTGCATCTGATCATGTGAGAACACATCCCACAGTCACATCATAATGGCCCTCATCTTTAGGCTGAGTATTCCTGGTAACTGACCAGGTGCCTCCATTAAGAGAATGGCATTCAACACTTATATCTGATCATGTAGGAACCAATCCTATAGTCACACTAGAATGGCTCAACACTCACATCTAACCATGGAAGGAACCAATCCTCTCACCATGACAGAATGGCTCAGCCCTTACATCTGACCATGGAAGGAACCAATCCTCTCACCATGTCAAAATGGCTCATG
>LPNX010805318.1:556937-570888 GCA_001517045.1 Pseudotsuga menziesii
TGTGGAGAACACCAAGATTCTCCCTAAATTACTCAAAATTCACTCTAGGTAATGGCACCATCAACACATCAGCTATCTATTCGTCTATCACAACATACTGGAGCTTCACTTCTCATCTCTGCACCATATCGCTGATATAGTGATATTTGATCTCGATATGCTTTGACTTGTCATGGAACACCAGGTTCTTTGACAACTTCACACAACTCTGTTGGTCACAATATATACAAGTAGCATCCAACTGGATATCAAATAAATCAGACAGTAGCTTCCTTAGACATACTACCTCATAACTAGATAAACAAGCTGCAACATACTCTGCTTCAACTATACTCAGTGCCACATAGGACTGCTTCCTGCTAAACCAAGAGATCACACCCGATCCCATACTAAAGAAACAACCTGAAGTGTTCTTCCTATTGCTCGCACTACCTTCCCAATCTGAATCAACATAACCTTCCAAGTTAATATTCTAATTCACCTCAGACTTGATCCCATAATTAACTGTACCCTTTAGGTACCTTAGAATATGTTTTTCAGCAATCAAGTGAACATGTCTCGAATCTATCAATAACTGGCTCAAGGTGTCCATAGCAAAGAAAATGTTTGGTCTCGTGTTCGTTAGGTACATCAAGGACTGAATCATCTAATGATACATCGTATCATCAACTGCTTCTCATGAAGCATCACTCAATAGCTTCAGGTTCGATGCCATAGGTGTGGTTATGGCCTTGAAGTCCATCATCTTGAACCTCTTTAGGATCTCTACTGCATACTTCCCTTGTTTGAGGAAGATTCCATCTGTATTCTGCCACACCTCCATGCCTAGAAAATTGTGCATCATACCCAAGTCCTTCATTTTGAACTCAGCAGCAAGCTTTCTCTTTGTATCACCAATCAACCCATCCATATCTATTACAAAAAGATCATCTACAGACAGTAGGCATATCACTGGGTTACCTTCTTCAACCTTGTAGTAAAGGTTGGAATCTTCTTTACTTTTGGTAAAGCCAAAACTGGATAGAAAGCCATCAATTCTACTGTACCATGTCATGGGTGCCTGTTTGAAACCATATAGGGCTTTCTTCAATTTACACACATGAGTCTCCCTGTCATGTGTCTCAAAACAGAGTGGCTTATCCACATACACTTCCTCTTCTACTACACCATTCAAGAAGGAAGTATTGACATCCATCTAGTGTATCTTCCATTTCATCACTATAGCCAGAGCAAGTAATGATCTGATGGAAGTGTATCTGGCTATAGGTGCAAAAGTTTCTTCATAATCTATTCATTCTTTTTGGGAGAATCCACGAGCCACAAACCTTGCTTTATATTTTCTATGCTGTCATCTGCAACATGCTTGATCTTGTAGATCGATTTGGAAGTTACAATAGACATCCCTTTTGGTCTTGGGACAACATCCCAAACATCATTGTTCATTATCGATTGATACTCCTCGATCATAGAATTCTTCCATTCTTTCTTCTCTATCGCTTCTTCATAGTTGGAAGTTTCTTTATACATAATGTCACATAGTAGGGCTACATAATTAGAATAGGACTTGGTTCTTTTCCTTTCTCTCTGATTTTCTTCTAGAACCCCATATCTTTCTGCACCTTGGATAGCTTCTCGTACCCAAGCAGGTTTCCTCTTGTGAGGATTCTTCTCCTTAGGTGGATTTACAATTTCTTAAGGTTCTTCTATTTCTCGATCTTCTTCTTGAATTTCTTCGTTCATGGCTGTGTCATGAATTCTAGGTGCTTCTGTTTCTTCAGGTTCTTCAGCGGGTATCTTTCTGGATTTGTTGTAATCTGAGTCTTCATCAAATGTTACGTCCCTGCTGATGTCAATATTGTTGAATCCTGGGAAGTATATTCTGTAAGCCTTCGAGCTTTCAGAGTATCCCACAAATATACCCTTCTTTCCTGAAGGATCTAACTTCGTCCTCTTTTCTTTCAGAATGTGTATGTACACTAGACAGCTGAATATTCTGAGATGGCTGACTTCTGGTTTCTCGCCAGAAAATAATTTTTTAGGTTCCTTGTTCTCAAGTACTATGCGTGGAGTATGGTTCTGTATTTACACCATTGTTGTGGCAGATTCTGCCAATAGGTGCATGGGAAGATCTTGATCATAAAGCATATCCCTTGCAGCTTCCATGATCATTATATTCTTCCTTTCTACAACCCCATTCTATTGTGGATTATATGGAGTAGTTAACTCCCTCTTAATCCCTGAATCTTTGCATAATGCTTTGAATTCATTTGATGTGAATTCTCCACCATATATGATTGAAAGGTTTTGATCTTCTTTTCTATGTGGTTCTCGATCAAGGATTTGAATTCCTTGAAGTTGCTAAATGCCTCATCTTTGTTCTTCATGAAGTATATCCATGTCTTCCTAGAAAAATCATCAATAAAAGAAACATAGTACACATACCCGCTTAATGAACTTGATGACATTGGACCGCATACATCGTAATGAATGATTTCCAAGATTCCTTTTGTCTTTCTCTCGCTACTTGGAAATGTATTCTTTATGTTCTTTCCTTTCGCACATCCTTTGCAGACTCCATCATGTTTTTCCTGAATTTATGGAAGGCCTTCAACAACTTTGCTTGCAAGGGGTAGTGCTTTGTAATGCACATGTGCAAGCCTTCTATGCTAAAGTTCATTTGGCTCTACTGTGTCATGGAAAAAGGCTTGTTCTGGATGGCCCTTCAATTTGTATAGACATCGCTCTTGTTCCCCAATCACTACTGCATCATTAATAGTATTTCCCTTTGGCCACATGAGAACTTGGCAATCTACAAATGCAACCCTGATGTCTTTTGCATCTAATGTAGATATGGAGAGGAGGTTCTTATTTAGTCTAGGTATAAACAATACATCTTGCATCTTCATAGACTTTCCAGAGTCTAGCGTATAGGAGGATTCCCCACTACCTTTTATTGGATACTGGTAGTCATCCCCAAGTTTCACTTTGTGAGGTGACTCATGTTTAGATAGTTTCACAAAGGATTATTTGAATCCCATCATATGTTTGGAAGCACCACTCTCTATAATCCAATCATTGCTTCCATGTGTGATAGTTCCCGTGATGGAGGAAATCAAGACATATTCTTCATCACTTGAAGAATCATTACTTTCTTGCTTGATTCTCTTTGTGGAAGGTTCATCACCTTCTATGGCATGAGCATGATGTCACATGCCACAATTTGCAAAAAAAATTTAATGTTATTTTTAGGAACATTGTGTTATATTTTATGCTAAGTTTGTAATTGATGACCAAGTGGGGTCAAGAATAATTAATGTAATTCAGAATATTTTATTTGTAAATAAATAAATGATTTGACAACAACTTAGGGAAGCTGTTAAAAGAGTGTTTACTAGTCAATTGGTGGAGGAGACTAGGTGGAGAGTACACTGACAAGTGGCAGCATCCTCAAACTACTTCCAACTATTGCAGGTGGAAACTTCCCTATATTTGTGGTCATGATTCCCCAATAAAGTGGAATTGGAGCAGGTGGCTCATTAAATGAAAACTGACCTAGAAGACCTAGGCATCTCTATAAAATTTCCCATTGAAGACAGCTGAGGTTGCTCATTCTAAGAGGTGATCATTCAGGATGAATGAATTTACTCAAGATAAATTCAATGGAGGGGATTACCGAAATGAGTTTGACGGATTAACTGCTGAGATTGAACTTATTGCAGCTATTAGGATGAATTTTTGACTGCTGTGAGCAGATTTGAATGACTGAGGTAATTGGACCAGTCAGGTGACAGAAGATCTTAAGGTCATATTCTCCACCCAGAACTCTACCAAGAGGACCAGGAACAGGCTCGGGGGTCATGAGGAAGCATTGTCTGAGTGTTCTCTAGGATTTGGTTGGGAGGAACAGCCTCCTTAAGCCGTTGTCACCTTATCATTGACAGGTTCTATTTGTCTTCATATTATTATATTTATTTACCATCTTCAGTAAAATGTTTACTAGTTTTTAAGTATAGGCATGTTAGTATTTAATTAGGTTTTATGAAGAAAGGAGTAACTGTGTAATGATAGACTTGGTAATTTGTATATTATGTTAGAAATAGTAATAAATATGCAAAATGAGAAAACAAATAGAATTAGGATTCCATACTGTATTTTTCCATGCCTGGCTCAGGCGATCCTCTAGTACAGCTGGGTGTTTAGGTAAATATGATGATTCTTTTTACTTTAAATGAAAAATGTAATTACATTCTGCTCTAGTTTGCTTATGATTTATTCTGTAAAGAAGTAGTAAATAATGTCTACATTAAATGTATTTACTTCAGATAAGAACTAAATGATAGGTGTGTAAAAACATTTTGTAATCATATTACTTCTATAACTATTCTAATACTATTATTCTTTATAAAACACAGAACTTATAGTTTAATAAATAAACATAGGTATAGTAAACAAGCTATCATCTAGGAACCAGGTAAAGAAAAATTTCAAAACATTTTTATAACATTTTATTTTTAGACACTATGTGTCTCTGACCTAATATAGAAGTCTCTATAGTAACTTAGATACAACTACCTAGGTTTTGAAAGATAAATATATCCTATTCTCAATTATGCAGCAATAAACCCTAATCCTTCTTATATGAGAATTAAAAACAAGCTGTAAAAATCATTAAGGAAAAAATTAAATAAACAAAGCTAAGAAATTACCAAGTATAAATAATGTTATTATCGAACTGTAGGGTATACTTATTAATTAACCCTTTTTAAGCCAAAAATAGAGTAAAATATTGCTCTTAAACACAGTAAAATGTCCCATAAACTTTGCATTGGAAATCCTTATAAGTACAGGATAATAAATAAAATATTACATAAACAACTTGTTAAAAACAGAATCAAATAAGAAGGAATGGCTTACATTGTTTAGAACTGAAGGTTGAGGCTCAGGCCTGTTAACAAAATTGAACTATGCAATCTATCTATCTATCTATCTATCTATCTATCTATCTATCTATCTATCTATCTATCTATATATCTATCTATCTATATATATATATATATATATATATATATATATATATATCGAACAGTAACCATAATTTACTGACAAGAGAAAAATCTTTTTTTCCTTTACAATCCTGACTGATTCACAGTCTTTCCTCACCTACTAAAATCTATTATAAAAACTAAAACTTAACTACACAGAGTTCGACAGCCTCAAAGAGTTTATAGCTTAGCTCTATTGTTTAAAATAAAATAAATTACATTGTTCAGTCCGTAAGGTAGTAATGTAAAAGAACAATTTCCATCACGACGACCAAAGCCTATTTCTATATCCCTGCACAAAATACCCTCTAAGGGTTTCTAAAATTCTACAAACAAGCTTTGAACCTTAAGCTAACAGATAACCGAGTCCATGCCATTTCAACCACAAGAACCAACTTCCAACAACCACAATTGTATGCAGGAAGAAACCCTCATTGAAACTGGGGCTTACCAATTTCTATGCTCATGTAAAACTGAAGGGTGAGCTCGCTTTCACCTACAGAGCTGGAATCGGGAGCAAGGACCTACAAGATTCAAACTGTATCATTATAAATCCATTGTTTTCTTAAAATTTTGTAAAAAACCCTTATAATAAAACTAATATAAAATCGAGTTAAGGGTAATTCTTTACCTGTTGTAATTTGGAGTTGAAGCTGAGGAGAGATGGCCACATCAGGTCGTATTGGCACCGTGTCGAAAGACAATAAGAAGTAAAGTCACCTCTGTGAAGTAAAAATCAAGAAAATCGACTCAACCAGATGAAGGCCAAAGCTATGATTATTCAGTTGCGGGTTAAAAACGAGCACATCCTTCGAGCCATAAATAAAAGCCACTATCCACTCGTACTATAAGTACTTCCACCAGTAAAAGACCAAAACCATTAACGACCTCTCTCAACAATCACAGCGTAGAAGCTGGAGGTGAAATGCCAAACTTTGAAGGTGGTTACATGTCTTCCATGGCCACGAGCTCTCAGCTCGGCCAGCAAGAAGGAGAAATCCCCTAGTCCATAATGAAAATGAATAGGGTTTCAAAGTTTTAATTCAACCCTTGAGTGGATGTAATCATTCCATGTTCCCTTCCAAATATTTCTTCAAGTGTGGGTTGAGTTCCATAGTCAACACTGCAACAATAAGATTTTTCCAATCAACCTTTATTCATTTAAACCATTCTTTGTGTTATGATTGCCAATGTTATATATTTTGCCATGGAGATTAGCAAAGCATAGGTTTTAAACCATCACTTATAATACGGAGTACTATAGACTATTCCAAGTCTAATTAATTTCCTTTTAATACATTTGCTAAGACATTGTATAAATATAATGTAAAGACCACTAATCAGTTTGAATAAAATCTTAGTCATAACTAAAAGTGTATTCTAGTTGTAAATGGAAGATGCATATAAACATAAATAAGAGAAGATCCTTAGTTAATGAAAGACCTAGGTTAAGGTAAAATGATATACACCTTTGGATGTTAAGTCGTAGGAGTTTAGAGTAACTCTTATTTAGCAAAAGTAGGCTAGGATGATAGTTTACGAACTACTAAGTAGTTCTTGTTTAAAATTCATTTTATTGATGATCAAAAATAGCATCCAATGTATGCTCCAACTAAGCAAAAGACGGAGTACCATAAATGCATCTTAGCTAAAATCTAGAACAAGTTTGCTTCTATAAAAGTATTTTGGTGGTTTTGAACTCAAAACAAATAGTAATTTGATTATTTCATTGGCATAGTAACTAGGAAGCATTTTATAACTATCCTGATGTAGCTTATTATACTTTTATCTTTAGATTTATAACAATGGAAAAAGAATTGACATTACCTCCTTGAAGACAAGCAACATATTTAAACCTTTTCTAAAACTAGCATCTTAATGATGCTAGAGAAGTAGTTTCTCGATGTATTTTTAAATAACACCTACTGGATATTACGCTTAACTGCTAAACTTGTAAGGAACCAACAGTTCAATTGAGTTAGGAGAACACCAAGTAAGCCCCAATTTCATACAAGAATTATTACCTACTTGACAAAAGTTAATCATCACTATATCTAGCAGTAGCAAAATGCAAATCCTTTTCTAACTCTGATAGAGCTAAAGCTGTTAAGTCATTAATAGTACTAACACAGGTGTTTAAGATTACATCCATTAGTTTATAGGTTTTTTTAAATAAGCAATCCCACGTTCTTTGATAAACTGTTTCTTTTTCCGCTAACCATTAGCAGTTACTTAGCTATGAATTTAGACATTTTATGTCACTTAAAATTTTTTAAATTTTTATGAAATTTTGGGTTATTACATGTGGTATCAGAGCACAAGGTTCAAACACTAGGTCTTAATGAAGCTCAACTTGCTTATGTGGAATAGTAAATTTAAATAAATATGTTGATGTTGTTTTCTTTTACACACAGAATTTTCTTTTTGAGTTAATGACAGGTATGGATAGATTGGAAGAATATGCAGATGAGGAATATCCTTACATTGAATGAGATAATATTCAGAAAGAACCTATACAAGAAGACATAGACAATAATTCTTCCGAACTACTAAAAGCAGTTAAAGAATTAAAATCACAGATGGAATCAGTTAAGAAAGAAAATGAGAGGATTCTGAGAGCTCAAGAGGAGCTAAATCAGATCTTAATAGAAATATTTCATACTTATGGAAAGGGTAAAAGAACCGAGTCTGAAGATATAGGTTATCAGCATAAGTATAAAAAGACTAAATAAGTTAAAAACGAAAGTAGCTCATCTTCCAAAGTATATGGTGATTTATATAAACAAAACTCTCATTATACTAGTGACAATAGTGAAGATAACCACCATACTAGCAAAAAGAAAATATAAACCTTATGAAGAAATCTATGGGGAGTTCAAGAAGATCAAGCTGCTAACATTTAATGGAGAAACTGAGAAGGGGGAAGAATCAAAATCCTAGCTATCCGGGATGAAGGAATACTTCCAAATTTATAACTATTCTAATCAACTAAAGGTCGGGATGGCTATTTATAATCTTACGGGAAAAGCTGATATATGGTGGAAGGAATTAAAAAGAGTAAAAGGTATAAGAGAGAAAAACATAAATTGGAGCACATTCAAGAAATTTTTCAAAAATAATTTTTTATTTAAACAGTACTATGAGGAAAGGGCTAAGGAATTCTACGAGTTAAAACTCGGTACAATGAATATGAAAGAACTAAATAGTAAATTTTTAAGTCTTCTTAGGTATGTGCCATATATTGTGGACAAGAAACCTAAGGTACAACAGTTTCTTAGCTTATTACCTTATCATATAAAGGACAGGATTGAGTATGACAATCCGAAAAATCAAGAAGAAGCAATGAGAAAAGTGAATTTATGTTATGAACAGAATCGTAAAAAGGAGAGTATGGCCAACTGGAAGGCCAAAAGGAATAATAACTTTGAACAAAAGAAGAAAGAGTTTGTAACTAATTGAAATTCTAAAAATAATAACACTAGAAATTTTCCTAGTAAGAATTTCCAAGGGAGTAAAAGTAGTTCATAGACCAATCAGAATAATCAAAGGAATAAAGAATCTACTAACAACCACAGTAACTATATAAATAAATTTTAAGGAAAGGAACCCATAAAGTGTTGGGAATGAAATGGTCCTCATTATACATCAGTCTTTCCCAATTGGAAGAATACTGTTAGCAACATATACACAATACAGGAGGAGATTACTGTTGGTGATCTAGCAAGGACAATGCCCAAGATCAATGTAGCATTAGAGAACCGAAAAGCGGACTATCAAACATTCATGGTGGAAGTGGAAAGTAAGATAAATCAAATACCTATATTTATTTTTAATTGATCTAGGCGCTAGTTTAAGCTATATTTCTCCTAATTTGGTAGAAAAGTGTAAGCTTCCAGTTGAAAAGTTTTCAAGCTCTTGGTTAGTTCAGTTAGCTACTGGTGCAAAGAGAAAGGTAATTAGCTTTGTAAAGAATTGTGCAGTAACTATGGATCAGTTTGAAACTTTTGTTAAGCTCAATGTACTACCTTTAGGCTCATATCATATATTATTTGGTATGGATTGGTTAGAGCGGCATAGGGTGGTCTTGAATTGCTTTGATAAAACCTTTACTTGCATAATTAACGATGGAAAGTTAATAAGTGTAAAGGGAATCCCTAGAAAATAGTCGTAAGGAAGATCTATGCTCTGCATCTTAAGAGATCTATTAGGAAAGGTTGTAAGGCTTATGCAGTAATATTAAGTGATGAAGAAAACATGAACAACATAGATAAATTAAAATTGGAAGATATACCAATTCTAAAGGAATATTCAGATGTATTTCTGGAAGAAATCCCAGGACTGCCTCCGAAACGGGAATTATATTTTACTATAGAGCTGGTACTTGGTGCAGTGCTCAGTTCAAAAGCCCCTTATTGGATGAATATACTAGAACTAAACGAACTTAATTCATAGTTAAAATAACTTATTGATAAGAATTACATTAGACCCAGTGTGTCTCCCTGGGGGGAACCTATCATCTTTGTTAAGAAGAAGGACAAAACTCTATGACTATGCATAGATTATCGTCAATTTAATAAAATGACTATCAAGAACAGATACCCATTACCTCGCATAGATTATCTGTTTGATCAATTACGTGGATCCACGGTGTTTTCAAAGATTGATTTATGGTCTGGATATCACCAGGTTTGAATTAAAGATGAAGACATCTTTAAAACAACCTCTAGAACCCGATATGGACGTTACGAGTTTGTTGTTATGCCTTTCGGCCGTACTAACACTCCAACTATTTTTATGTGTCTAATGAATAATGTAATGCACAAATATCTAGATAAATTTGTGGTCGATATTAATTTACTCAAAATCTGAAGAAGAACATAAAGAACACTTAAAAATCGTCTTGCAAGAGTTATAAGAGCATCAATTTTTTGCGAAATTTAGTAAAGTGACTTCTTTAAAGATTAAATCCAGTATTTAGGTCATGTAGTGACTAAAGAAGGAATTTCGGTTGAACCCGAAAAGATAATGGCAATTGAAGATTGGCCAATCCCCAAGGATGTAACCGACGTCCGATCATTCATGGGGATTACCAGTTATTACCGGAGGTTCATAGAAGGGTTTTCAATAATTGCAAATCCTATAACCTCTTTGCAGAAAAAGGGGAAGAAATTTGATTAGAATCAAAAGTACGAAGACAGTTTTAAAAAGTTAAAAACATTATTAACCACTGTACCAATTTTAATAATTGTTGACCCTGATAAATATTTTAAAGTATGTATTGATGCATGCAATGACGGTTTAGGTGGAGCATTGACTCAAGAAGGACATGCCATTGCTTCTGAGTCTAGAAAACTGAAGATTCATGAAAAAATTATGAGACCTATGACTTAGAATTAGCTGCTGTCATACATGCCTTAAATATTGTGGCATCATCATTTAATTGAAAGTAATTTTATCTTATTGACGAATAATAAAGGATTGAAATACCTGTTAGATCAACCTAACTTGAATTCTAGGAAAGCTAGGTGGCTAGCTTTTCTAAGTGAATATGATTTTGAAATTCAACACACCAAAGGAAAGGAGAATAAGGTTGCTGATGCATTAAGTAGAAATGCAAAGCTGAATTTTACAGTAGCTATCAACACTTATACAGCAGACTTGGAAGAACAAATTGAAGCTGGAATAGAACAAGATGAAAATTACTGAAAATTACAAGAAAAAGTAAGAGAGAATTTAATAGAAAGTCTAAGTACAAGGTACAAATTGAATGAAAAAGGATTATTAATGTATAAAGACAGATTATACGTACCTAATGTACCTAATATTAAGCTATTAATTTTAAACGAAATTCATAAAACTCCCTATTCAGGGCATCCAGGTTATCAGAAAATTATAACCATGCTAAGAAAAGATTATTTCTGGCCAAATATGAAAAATAAACTGGCAGAATATATTGCTAGATGCTTTGAATGTTAGCAAGTAAAAGTTGAACATCAACATCTAGCTGGGCTACTTCAGCCATTTCCTATCCCTAGCTGGAAATGGCAGATAATTAACCTTGATTTTGTTACTGGATTACCTAAAAATCAGAACTTAAATGACTCAATAATGGTAGTGGTTGAAAAATTGAGTAAAGCAGCCCAATTTGTACCTGTAAAAACTACTTATAAAGCTACAAATATTGTTGATATTTTCCTAAAACAAATTTTTCAGTTGCATGGAATACCGAAGGTGATAATTTCAGACCGAGACACTAAATTTATAGGTAATTTTTGGAAATATTTGTTTAAAGGATTAAATACTATGTTAAACTTTCGTACCTATTTCAATCCTCAAACTGATGGATAGACTGAAAGAGTAAATCATGTATTGGAGGATCTACTCAGAATGTACGTAAAGGAGCAACCAGGTAAATGTGAAGATTATTTACACCTGGTAGAATTTGCTTACAATAATCATTATCAAGCTTCAGCTAGGTATAGTCCTTTCGAAATTATGTATGGAAGAAAATGCAATACTCCCATCTCTTCGAGTAATCCAGTGGACATGTTAGTATTAGGACCTGAATTATTGAAAGAAATGGAATTAATTGTAAAACTGGTACAAGGTAATTTGAAAATTACGCAAGACCGAGATAAAAGTCAAGCATACCTTAAACGAACTCCAAAGTAGTTCTAGGTAGGTGAACATGTTTTCATTAAGGTGAGACCCAAAAATAGGTCTCTGAGGCTGGGTAGTTGTGCCAAGCTAGCACCTTGATATTGTGGTCCTTTTGAAATAATATCTAGGATAGAACAGGTAGAATATCGGTTAGCTCTACCATCGAATTTAACATTTCACAATGTTTTTCACATTTTTGTAAAAACAATATGTACATGATACTACTCATGTTATTAATTGGAATGATGTGCAGGTGGAACCTAAAGGATATTTTTTGGTGGAACCGGATTGTATCCTCGAGTGGTGGGAGATCTCGCTTCAAAACCGCACCGTTGGTTAGGTGAAGGTGCAATGTAAACACCTTATTCCAGAGGAAGCCACCTGGGAATTGGAAATTCATATGCGGGATGCATATCCAATTCTATTTTAGTGGAAATCTGAGGACAAGGAATAAATAACCTTGAGGACGATGTTATAATTTAAGGGGGTGTGTATGTCACATGCCCTAATTTGCAAAAACAATTTAATGTTATTTTGAGGAACATTGTGTTATATTTTATGCTAAGTTTGTAATTGATGACCAAGTGGGGTCAAGAATAATTAATGTAATTCAGAATATTTTATTTATAAATANCCTTAGGGAATATGTTAAAAGAGTGTTTATTAGTCAATTGGTGGAGGAGGCTAGGTGGAGAGTACACTAACAAGTGGCAACATCCTCAAACTACTTCCAACTATTGCAGGTGGCAACTTCCCTATATTTGTGTTCATGATTCCTCAAGAAAGTGGAATTGGAGCAGGTGGCTCATTCAATGAGAACTGACCCAGAAGACCTAGGCATCTCTATAAAATTTCCCATTGAAGACAACTAAGGCTACTCATTCTAAGAGGTGATCATTGAGGGTGAATGGATTTACTCAATAGAATTTCGATGGAGGGTATTACTGAAATGAGTTTGAGGGGTTAACTGCTAAGACTGAACTTATTGCAACTATTAGGCTGAAGTTCTAACTGCTATGAGCAAATTTGAATTATTGAGGTAATTGGACCAGTCAGGTGACAAAAGGTCTTAAGGTCATATTTTCCACCCAGAACTCCACCAGGAGGACCAGGAACAGGCTCGGGGTCCTAAGGAAGCGTTGTTTGAGTGTTCTCCAAGAGTTGGTTGGGAGGAACAACCTCCTTAAGCTGTTTTCAACTTATCATTGACAGGTTCTATTTTTCTTCATATTATTATATTTATTTACCAGCTTCAATAAAATGTTTACTAGTTTTTAAGTACAGGCATGTTAGTATTTAATTAGGGTTTATGAATAAAGGAGTAACTATGTAATGATAGACTTGGTAATTTGTAGATTATGTTAGAAATAGTAATAAATAGGAAAAATGAGAAAACAGATAGAATTAGAATTCAATATTGTATTTTTCCATGCTTGGATCAGGTAGTACTCTAGTACAGCTGCATGTTTAGGTAAATATGATGATTCTTTTTACTTTAAATGAAAAATGTAATTACATTCTGCTATAGTTTGCTTATGATTTATTTTGTAAAGTAGTAAATAATGTCTGCATTAAATGTATTTACTTCAGATAAGAACTAAATGATAGGTATGTAAAAACATTTAGTAATCATATTACTTAAAGAACTATTCTAATACTAGTATTCTTATAAAACACAAAACTTACAGTTTAATAAATAAACATAGGTATAGTAAACAGACTATCATCTAGGAACCAGGTAAAGATAATTTTCAAAACTTTTTTATAACATTTGATTTTCAGACACTATGTGTCTCTGATCTAATACAGTGGACTCTACAGTAACTTAAATACAACTACATAGGTTTTGAAAGACAAATATATCCGATTCTCAATTATGAAACAATAAACCCTAATCCTTATTTTATGAGAATTAAAAACAAGTTGTAAAAATCATTAAGGAAAAAATTAAATAAACAAATCTAAGAAATTACCAAGTATAAATAATGCTATTATAGAAATGTAGGGTATACTTATTAATTAACCCTTTTTTAGCAAAAAAACAGAGTAAAATATTACTCTTAAACACAGTAAAATGTCCCATAAAATTTGCACTAGAAATCCTTATAAATAAAGGATAATAAATAAAATTTTGCATAAACAACTTGTTAAAAATAGAATCAAATAAGAAGGAATGACTTACATTCTTTAGAACTAAAGGTTGAGGCTCATGCTTGTTAACAAAACTGAACTATGCAAATATATATATA